>CM077454.1:24179147-24601647 GCA_039654765.1 Mylopharyngodon piceus
TTTTACCTAGAAAACTCATATTTATGATAATTCTGAGAGCATATGAAGGCAGCATTAGTATTTGTCTGGTTATGTGATCTCAACATGTCTGTCCACATGTGGTGAACCGCTCCAAATAAAACCACTTCAGTTAGGACACTCATATGACATTCTTCAAAAATATCACTCACTTCTGTAGATCTGGACATTTTAATAAGGATCAAATAACAGAGTTCAGCTTTGAGAATGAAACCAACCTGTTTGTTCCTCAGTATCTTCTTGTTTCACTCTGAATGTTTCTTCAATCTTCACATCTTCACTCTTCTCTTCAATAAACACCATCTTTGTTTGTTCCTCAGTATCTTCTTGTTTCACACTTAATGTTTCTTCAATATTCATGTCTTCACTCTCCACTTTAATAAACGCCATCTTTATAATAGTACGTCACGTGGATCTCAGCTGCTTCACCAGGAGTTTTTCTGTGTTTGGACAATTAAGAATAATTAACAGAAAGAAAAATGAATCCAAACTAAATCTCTGGGTGTGTCTCAATCAGCTCCCTAGTTCAGTAGTCAGTGCACTGGTAAGGGAGTTAGTCAGAGTGAAAGTTAATGGCTTTAAATCCTGATGATTAGCATACGTAAATAATATTTCAAACACTTTAAATTGAGTTTAATATTATTGAACGATCTGTATGTTATATTTAATAAATTCAACAAATAAACATTCAAAGCACTGAATCATTACCCAAAACATTTGGTTTAGTTAACTCGGAGTTTCAAAAAGCTCTTTCTCCCATCACTACTTGTCAGTAACAATTCGTTACTGCCTACAAAGTAGTGATGGGAGAAACGAGACGCACCTTTTCTGTTACTCATGCATGGATGCACTTTACTCACCAAACGTTCATCAGTGTTATTTAATACATTACAATGCTATAAGCAGTAATAAATAAATAATTTTACAACTCTCTATTCAACTATCTGAACGGCTTATATTGATTTTAAACCTGAACAAACCTTTCTTCAGCTTTATCACAGACGCAGGAGCGCGCTGCGCAGCCTTATGACGTCAAATCTCCAGACCAAAATACAAGTCACGTTCACACGCTAAAAAACATAGAAATTTACATTAAAAAAAAAAAAAAATTAAATTTTAAGATAAATTATTTATTTAAAGTTTGAATCACAGATTACCATAGCTATCAATACCTTTGACCTTTTTTTTTCTTTCAAAAGGGTTCAAGTGTTTAAAAAAAGTTCAAGTGTTTGATAGCAGCCATTTAAATGGGGTGTAAAAATATAATTAAAATAAATTAATTAATCTATTAGTGTGGCACTTTGAGAGAGGCAGTGACTCCAGACTTAAGTGGATGTGGACAAATATACATAATATCACATTAACATTAAGCAAACCTTACATTAATACTCACACAACAGCATCAAGGCCTTTTGATGCATTAAATTTGAGCGGCCACATTTACATGTCAATGACTGCTAAAAGCAATCAGCAGAACATATGGAATCACTTTTTATGATCTGAGAAACAGACATTTACCAAAATAATAACTACCCATATATATTTAACCCATATGTTTCATGTTTTTTATTTAAATGTCATCAAACAGTGCACACAAGTTTCAGTGCTATCATAACTAAATTCACACAATCTATTTAGAATAATAATAATGACATTTTACAGCCTTCTAAAAGAGCCTATAGTCTCTATACATAAAAGAAAACTACGTTAAAAAAAATATTTTACACAAAACTTTTAATAAAACAATCATCTACCTAATAATCATGTCTCTCATAACAACTACAAATCTAAGGCTGGTCTGGTGTCCTCATTAGACTGAGCTCAGAAAATTTCACTGGAATGTTTTTCATGAGATGTTTTAAGTACGTTTTGCACTTGATGAAAATTGGCAAAAATGCCAAAGGAAACGCTAAAAGTTTGTGTTTTCCTTCTTGATTGAGGTGAAGTCCGTCATCTTTGTATAGGTTTTGGACTATTTTGCCATTTTTGAGAAATGATTTTGTAGTGTTTAGAAATAGAATATTTCTTGTTTGTGAAGTCCAGTGTTGAAGCAAGCTGTTGCATTGTTTGATTGTAGTTTTCATCGTGGAGTCGTCATTTAATCGTGGTAAAATAGCGCTAATTGCGAAATACAGAATGTGTGGATTGACCAGTGAGATTCTGGATATGAGAGTTTTCATTCGCTGGACGACAGTCGATGCAGACGCTCCACTTGCGATGTCATTTGTTCCTATGTGGAGAATCACTATTGTGTACTTGTGTAATTTCTCAAAGAGTTTTACGTCTTGTTCAATGGATCTCACAAGAGTTGTGTCTGGATGAACCCAACACTGAGCATTTGGAAAGTAGTCCTCAATATCCAGACACATTGAGTCTGTGAGGAAGCAGACCTGTGAGAGACAAATACTTGTTCTTATTGGGTTCAAAATTATAATTATATTGTATGTTTATTAATATTGCATGTATTAGATGCTTACCCTTTGGTATGACGTATGTTCTTCTGTTGATTGTAGTTGTTATTGTGTTTTTCTAAAGAAACATGGAGAAGGTTAAAGAATAAAATACATCTGTTACAAAAGATCCATTGAGAGTTTAAACCATCTACTGTTGCAGTTTGTTATAAACTTACTGACCATTTTATTTGCTCATCAAAGCTTTTTCACTCTGAATACTTCTTCAATCTTCATGTTTTCACTCTCCACTTTAATAAACGCCATCTTTATAATAGTTGCTTCACCAGGAGTTTTTTTATGTGTGTGTGTGTGTGTGTGTGTGTTTGGACACTGTCATAATTAAGATGAGAATAATTAACAGAAAGAAAAACAAATCCAAACTGGGTGCGTCTCAATCAGCTCCCTAGTTCAGTAGTCAGTGCACTGGAAAGGGAGTCAGTCAGAGTGAGAGTTAATGATCCTAAATAATCTAATTCTTTTTTTAAATTAAAACTACATATTATTAAAAGAAAGCAAATTATACAGTAATTTCACTTTTAGTTAGTTATTTAAGTTATTTAAAGCATTTGATTCATTTAACCGTTTCTTTTATCACTACTTGCCAGTGACCAAATTCATGTTTATGACAAAACTGATTCACAATATAGGGAGCGAAATGAGACGCACCTTTTCTGTTACAGCATTACAGTGTTACATATAAATATAATATACAGATTCTTAGAGGCAAAGGAAATTGGATCCAATCACAGTTTTATTAAACAAAAACAAACTTTCACGATACAGAAGGAGACAACAACAGAAGATAGTGTTTATTTAGCAGGTTTACTGATGTGGCAGGCATGGAGAATAGGTAAGCAGATGAGTAGTCAGATCATTTGTAGAGAGAATTGCAGGATGGTAACAGTTCATTGTGGATACTTGCTGGAAACTGAGATGGCTGATATTCAGAAGAACCAGACATGACGAAAGACTGAAGATGGCTTGATGATCACAGGTAGGTAAGAGGTCAGGTAAGTTGTGTAGTATTCATCAATGAGACCAGATACTTGTGAAGTGGAAGGTGACTGCTTATATAGAGGGTGTGATAACAAAGATGGATGAATGCTAGCAGGTGCGGGTGATGGTGGAGTTTATGGTGAGCAGGGAGGATCTTGGGTGTTGTAGTGCTGAGGGTGACTGAGCTGGTAACTGGGACATAAACATATAGCAAGGAACACAGAGATGGGGACAAGTAACAAAAAAAAAAAAAAAAACAGAAGCAAGAACTTACATTACAATGTCATTGTACAAATAGTGTTTTTTTTTCTTCTGTGCAGTGATATAGTAATAATATAGTAATAATGATAAACGTTTGCTGGTAAATCAGTGTACACTGATGCACTGTATTTTGTTTTACACCACAGGTTTGTAAGGGTCACTGATAAAAAGATGTCATCATAACTATTTTACATTTTAAAAAGCACTACGTGGATGTTTTCCAAGATAAAATATTTCGGAGATCCTTGTGCTGCATTCTATATCCACATACAGTTAGGGTTAGTAAACATGTGAGAATAAATAATCAGTAAAAACTTGTGAGAATAAACACAGTCAACTGTTTTTAATATTATATTAATATAATATTATATTAATATTTTCTTTAATATTATTCAGATCTAAAGTAACTAGTAACTAACTAGCTACTTGAGTAGTTTTCTCATTGTATACTTTGTTATTCTTACTCAAGTAATTATTAACATTATTACTTTTACTTGAGTAGTTTTTTTTTTTTTTTTTTTTAGAAGTACCTTTACTTGTAATAGAGTACAATTTTTGGCTACTCTACCCACCTCTGTTAATGGGCTAGTTGCATATGGCGGCCATGTTGGATTTCCCGTCTAGCGAGGGTGTGCATTAGCACTTCCTGTTTCCCCAGTCACTCCAGGTATGACGGAAAATTACATTCTATACAATGTGTTTGCAAGATCTGCCAAAGATAACTATATACAATGTACATCGCATCATCCAAGAAGTGGGTGTGAAAAGGGGTTCAAAATGTATGTATCCAGTTACACCAATGACTATGCTGCCCTACAAAGACAAAAGACCTTAACTGTCCAGCCAAATTAATTATAGGTAGGACATTGGAAATCAGGCAATTTGATGTTTTAGTAATGAAGATTATTTACATAAAAATCTTGAGCTCAATCTTGACTTTTGACCTCTATTTTGAAGTTACTGTACTCTGCCTTTGTATTGTCTGCAAAAAGTGAGAAGTCACGCCAAGGCAAAAGGCAGTAACTGCCACATTATCAATATTTGTGTCACAGATCTGCCAGGCTCACTCACCACCCAATCCCAGCGCACACCATCACCAGAATACTAATCACGCACACCTGCACCTCGTCTGCAGACTCATCACTCTGGCTTCATAAGCACACACCTCACCTCAGTTCATTGTCTGGTCTCGTTTGTATGAAGAGGACTCAATGTTTCTCCAGTATTTCCAAGTGACTACTCTCCAGCGTCCTTAATGTGCTTACCTCCTGTGCCTTCTCCAGTTCTCTACTCCAGCGTCTTCTCCTATTCTCCACTCCAGCATGTCTCCATCCAAGTCTCGGTTTCTACTATACTTACCAATACCATCGAGGTGTGTGCATTCATTTGTCCTCCTTCCGTCTCATCCATGATCTCCTGTAAGAAAAGACATTCCATTATTATCAACATCAGTACCATCAACGTATCCATTGAACTTACTACTTACCTACCATTACTCCAATTACTCTGTTGCTTTCAATAAAGTCATCTGTTTCACATTTACTTACGGAACGAGCGCCAGTTACATTAGAATAGGGAAGGCGTAGGACATGCAGCGTAAGCTTTTTGAAGAATACGAAAGTACGGTTTTGGCGGAAGCACTTGGAAGGCGATCATTTGTTTATATAAAGCATATACATTTACATTTTTTTCGTAAATGACCGATCGTTTCGCTAGTTAAGACCCTTATTCCTCGTCTGGTATCGTTTAAAGCCCTTTGAAGCTGCACTGAAACTATAATTTTGACCTTCAACCGTTTGGAGGCCATTGAAGTCCATTATAAGGAGAATAATCCTGGAATGTTTTCATCAAAAACCTTAATTTCTTTTCGACTGAAGAAAGAAAGACATGAACATCTTGGATGACATGGGGGTGAGTAAATTATCAGGAAAATTTTAAATGAAAGTGAACTAATCCTTTAATGTCACTAGAGAGGTAGCGATGATGTGGGGCATGCTCCCTTTGATAGTGGCTCACTAATGGGTTGAAGGATTCAATATGGTCATATACAGGCTGCATGTCCAGCTTGTTGGCCAGTGTATGTCATCCTCTTTGGTCTCTTGGGATCACCTCATTTCCTATCTCCTTCCCCATCACAGAGAGTACCAGGCTGTCATTTGCCAAATGGCCAAGAAGAAAAACCTGCTGTGGGACCTGATCTTCATTCTTTAGCCTGTAAACAAAGGACCTGCCACGCTGATTTGTTTTTCCATCCACACAAAATTTTTCTGTTGGTAACTGGCTGACAATGTGGAACATGAATGCACATCTATCTGTGTTGTCCAAGTCCCAGTACCTGTTCCAGATCTCCTTACGCCTTTCCTCACTAAATTTGTCTACATTTTCTTTTCTGCATTTCTGGCTAAACGGATCTCTTATTGGTAGGGCTTTGGATGGAGTGAGGGTGGGCTCTGGTAGTAGAGCTGTGGCTGGAGCGAGGGTGGGCTTTGGTAGTAGAGCTGTGGCAGGAGCGAGGGTGAGCTGTGGCAGGAGTGAGGGTGGGCTCTGGTGCTGGTAGTAGAGCTGTGGCAGGAGCGAGGGTGGGCTCTGGTGCTGGTAGTAGAGCTGTGGCTGGAGCGAGGGTGAGCTGTGGCAGGAGTGAGGGTGGGCTCTGGTGCTGGTAGTAGAGCTGTGGCAGGAGCGAGGGTGGGCTTTGGTAGTAGAGCTGTGGCAGGAGCGAGGGTGGGCTCTGGTGCTGGTAGAAGAGCTGTGGCTGGAGCGAGGGTGGGCTTTGGTAGTAGAGCTGTGGCAGGAGCGAGGGTGGGCTCTGGTGCTGGTAATAGAGCTGTGGCAGGAGCGAGGGTGGGCTCTGGTGCTGGTAGAAGAGCGGTGGCAGGAGCGAGGGTGGGTTCTGGTGCTGGTAGTAGAGCTGTGGCAGGAGCGAGGGTGGGCTTTGGTAGTAGAGCTGTGGCAGGAGCGAGGGTGGGCTTTGGTAGTAGAGCTGTGGCAGGAGCGAGGGTGAGCTGTGGCAGGAGTGAGGGTGGGCTCTGGTGCTGGTAGTAGAGCTGTGGCAGGAGCGAGGGTGGGCTCTGGTGCTGGTAGTAGAGCTGTGGCAGGAGCGAGGGTGGGCTCTGGTGCTGGTAGTAGAGCTGTGGCAGGAGCGAGGGTGGGCTCTGGTGCTGGTAATAGAGCTGTGGCAGGAGCGAGGGTGGGCTCTGGTGCTGGTAGTAGAGCTGTGGCAGGAGCGAGGGTGGTCTAAGGGTGGTTCGCCTACAGGGGTTCAGGCTGCAGGGTGCCGAATGACTAAAGAAACATTATCAGCAAGATGGTAGAAAACTGTACATTTCTTGTCTAATACCACCCACTGCTACTTAATACCAACAACGGAAATAAGCGCAGTTACAATAGCAAAATATGTGGGAGAGCGTTGCTATAGTGTGATGATATTATATTGCAAATAGGAAGCACTTCAAAGTTAGCACATCATTTGTAATTGAAAAAGGTTTAATGACAATATCTGGTTATGGTTACACCTGAAATATTTACAAAATAGATGAATGAGATGATGAAATTTTATACCATTAATCGTACACAGCATATATGTAAAATGTTACCTGAGAGATAGAAAGAGAGTGAGAGAGAGAGAAAGTGTAGAGAGTAAGAGACAAAGAAAAGGCAAAAAGAGAGTGTCCCAAGAAAGGGACCCAGAGGAAAAGAAGATCCTTCTTTTATCCCTTCCTTGACCATGTGACTGAAACCCAAATGTGAGACATTCAAACTGACCAATCAGAAGATTAAAATTTCCCCCACCTTACAAAAAGTATGACAATTTGTAGACCCCCGAATGTACACACATCTTGGACTATAGGCCAAATGGCCCTTGTGGCAAGAGAAATAGGGGCAAATAGCTCGTAGTTCTGAACAGTTTAAAGACTATTCTTGCTGTATTTTTGTGGCAACATTGTCTTCATTGTGTTCAAACATCACTTTTAGGTCCTAAAGGCAGTTTGAACAGACAAATAAAATTCCGGAGTGCATAACAACTGAAAACAATGAATTTTCTTTCTGGTTTTTCTCCTTAAGTTGAGGATGTTAAGACCAGGGTGGTATCTCTGTGAACGCAGTATTGTAGATTGCTGATTTGTTTACATTTTTGTACAACATGCAGATTATTTTTATTCTTTCCATTCCTGCACTGTTGGTCTTGTAAACACATTTGAAAAAAGAAAAAAAAAATACAGGTTGGCAGCTGCGCAGTAATGTGCAGAATTTATACTGTTAATATACTTTTTCAAGTGTGACAGTGTCTTGTACACCACAGTATTTTGACTGAAGATGTAGAATTAATAACAGGTTAATAACTGAACCACATTAATGATCTTTATTGATATAGAACTTTTAACAACATTAGGCAATACAGTACACTCACACACACACACACACACAACAAAAAGGATGTATTTACAGACAAAAACGTGGAATATCTCAACATTTCTACTTTTCTAAATGTGTTGCTCCTGCAAAGAAATGCTACCTGCTGGTGAGACAAAATAGTCCCACAGAATATTTCATTGCATTTTTGCTGTTGCATTGCGCTCTCTTCTATGCTCCACCGGTTGAAAAGCCCCCATCCCATGATTCCTCCAGACTCCATCAACCATGTTGTGGTCAGCATTCTCCCAGTCTGCAAAGGCTGGAGGTGTATATGTCTCAGACCTGCGTTCGTAGAGGAAGCTGTGGATGCACAGGGATGCCATTGTTACCTTTGAACTTTGTCTGGCTCCAAGCATACTGTCGACCTGAAAACTCTCAACCTATTGGCAAGAATGCCCAATGCATTCTCTACCACTCGTCGTACCTTAGAGAGACGGTAGTTCTGTACTCTTTGACTGTGCTCCATGTGCCTGAATGGATATGGCTTCATGAGGTCATGTCTTAAGGGATATCCATTTTTACCCACAAACATGTAGGGCATCATTATGTCAGAGCTGGGCAAAGGCTCATGTGGAGGAAAGTTCAGTAGGCCCTGGTCCATTGCTTTGTGCAGGTCAGAGTGTGCAAACAGTCCAACATCTGAAACCCTGCACTTGCATAGATGAACTTGTAGTTTGCATCTACTGCAGCCATCATTAGCACAGAGAACCTGTCCTTGCACCATCTGTGAGACGGTGCTGGTCCTAACCCTGTACTGGATCCTGAGGGACTTGAATGTTTCACCTGCATGAGACAAAAAGAAAAATTACAAAAAAGACAGACGCTCTCTAGGTGGTATTGCCAGTCTCATCTTGGTGTCCTGCTTTGTTAGGAGGTGTTCGACTTTCCCCAGCAACTAATCATACTCCTATATGGTCATTCGCAGCAGCTCCATGAACCCAGTCTTATCATTGTAGCGTCTGGACCAGACACACAATTATTCATTATATTTAATGAATTATCCAGAAACTCACTCTCTCAAAGTTCTAAAGACTAGTGATTCTGACTTCATTCTTTCTGAGAAGGACAAATAAACCCTCTTAATCCTATATATTCTATATATAACCACTTGAGAAATGTATAAACATGTATCCAATTTTCCCCATCTCATGACTTTCCTTTTATTGGGTTTATTCTATGTATTAATTCTCTCTTTTGAACTATTTTGGTATTAATGTTTCAGAGTTGCAAATTTATAATTACCTAAAATCACATGGGTAGCATGTTTGGTATCTACGGACTCCAACTTTCGTTTCCTATTTGGTAATTTATGTTACATGTTACTAACTCTGTGACACATTAGTATTATAAAAATCTAGAAGGTTCTTCTCTCAAACATCCAATCCAATGTCTTATGCTAATATCTTGCTACAGAACAAGGACTTGTAAAAGTTTCCCTATGAAGGGAAAACTCCTTATTGGCTCAGACACCTCAAGAGGGTGTGACATCTTCACCCTTTAAAATCACTGATCATAAGATCACAGTCTCTCTTCTTCTTTTTTACTGAGAAATGCTGATGTGAAGATGATGCTAAGAAGCTAGAAGCTTCTAAGCAACCCCAAGCTTGTGCCAGGCTTCGGCCTAGACCTTCCATTCACCAAAGATCCTCTGAATTCAACTGGTTCTCTTTCATCAAGACAATATCAGCAAATATCAACGGGAGCCTCCACAAATGGCATCAGGACAGTTTTAATTCAAATGGGCGAGACATGCAAGTATCAAACTTAGTCTCATTATTTGATACAGTAAGTATTCTTACCCCTTTTAAAGAAGGGTGTGTTAGAACTAAACCGATGGTTTGCTCAAGGCTGTTGATCTGCTGAATTTCAAACAATGCTGTAACTTCTTGCTTTCCTGTATTCTGCTTCAGCTCTCTCTTTCTCTTGGTAAACTATGCATGTATTTGTGTGAATGTTAGAGTAGTTAAGTGTGTAGTCTAGTTAATAAAGTCTTGTTCATGTCACACGTAAAGTTGTCCGTGTTTCATGCTCATATACTGGAGTCCCTAATTATGCCGATCCTGACTACATGCTCCGAGTAGTACTGTACAGTAAGATTGTTATTTCCCATAACCTGGAAATGAACATTTCTTAGAATTAATAAACAATTAACACTGAGTGTTCATTGGCCAAACAGGTTAATTGACTGTAATATTAATTTTATTACATTAAGTTAATTTTATTAACTGATCCAAATATTTATAATTAATTATAACTAGTTATGATTAATTATCATATTTATTTTGAGCTAATTTGCTACATCACCTATTTGAACGAGAAATAAAGAAAGAAATAGCTTTTTTTATCACATTACACAAGCCTTTTGTATTGGTAACCTTGCCGTCATTGCCAAACCACAACACAAGCAGGCAGCTACTCTTTCATTATAAACGTGTGCTGATCAATTCTTTCATCCACATTCTTTGCTTTTCCTTTTTCTGTTTTTTTTTAGAACAGATAATCGTGCAAATAGCTTGCAGCGCTAATTTATTCTCGTCCATTTTCAAATAAAAACAACTCCTGTTTTGCGTGTTGTTCCGCATCATTTCCCATTCCAGGAAGAAGAAAGAAGGGGTAGAAGAAAGAATGGGTAGAGATGGGAGTAATTTTTATTTCAATTTATTATGAATTTGTAAAGAACTGGTTAGTGTGGTGTTTGTTTTTGTTTTACTTCAATATGTTTATTAAGTTATTTTGTGCAGTAGACATACCATTACTATAGCAGTTTTGTTTCATCTTATTAATCTTGGAGTGCATGTAGAAAAAGAAGAGGAAGTGAAATACAGAGAAAACACATGTGAAGACAGGGAAGGAAGGGACAGAAAGACTTAACATGAAGCCTTAGGGAGACAATACAGAGACAGCACAAATGCAGATAGATGAGAAGAGAAGGACAGAGAGGCAACATGTGATGAAAGATCGGAGGGCGAGGCTGTATGTGAAATGCAGGCAGCAGCATCTCTTGATTTGCATGATTTGAGGGATAAGAACACAGGTCCCAAGCCATCAAAATTGTCATATTACCCCTATTTATATTACAGTTTGGTTCACAGAAAAGGTCCTTTCAGTCAAGCTGGTTCAAAGTTTTATGTGGCTAGAATACTCCAAACAGAAAAAAGCTGCATTCTGGTTTGCATGTCAAGTATTTGGTAGAAATCTGAAACACGGTGTGTTTGTACATGGCTACAAATTTGGAAAAAAAGCTTTGAGTGCATTTCACAAACATGATTCAACGCAATCACATAAGGAGAGTTTAGTCTACTGGCACAGTTACATAGCAAATACATCTCATGGAAGAGTTGTACAGCAGTTAGAAGCAGCAAATGTAGAAGAGATACGTCAAAGAAGGAAGTATGTGTGGTGGATTGTAGCTGTGACCTGCATGATGGGGAAACAAGGGATACCGTTTAGAGGTCACGGTGAAAGTGAGGACAGCGATAATAAGTGTAACTTCATAGAGTGTATGTCCTTGTTGACCCCCATCAAACACTACTTACCTCTCTAAGGCAAGTCAGAATGAGATGATCATTTGCTGTTCACAAAAAGTGACTGCAACAATAGTCAGAGAAATGTCAGAATCAAAGATGTACGCCATTATGATAGATGAAGCATGAGATGGCAAATCAGAACAATTGGCAATATGTGTCAGATATGTCACAACTGAGGGTACTGTAAAGGAGAGGCTCCTGGCCCTGACAGAACTGACCAGTTTTGATGCTGTGTCAATAACTTATGCCATAGAGAGGGAACTGCAAGAAAAAGGAATTGGCCATTTAAATTGTGTAGCACAGACATATGATGGGTCCAAGGTCCAAGGCCAGCTCTTAATCACAGGAATGGAGTGGTGTGATTTTGTTGTTTTTGCAGAAGAAGACATGGTAATCCAGTGAATATACATAGACAGTTTATTAGCCAGAATCATTAGAGAGAAAGGATGTTTTTTTTACATGTAAGAAGACTAAAGTCATTAGTCAGTGTTACTTTTAATTGATTATACCTTGGAGTGATTGTCATGCAAAAAATACAACATTTTTAAAATAAACTTTGTTACAAACTTGTTTAAGGGACAAGGCATTTTTTTTAAGGTGTTCAGGGTTTCGTAACCCCTTAACTGTCACTCCCATTTTTGGGGAACAGACCCCAACTTAAATTATTTTAAATCATGAGTACTTTTGGCCACATACCTTTTGTTTGGTCTCCTTATAAAGGGGACACTTAACAGATTATTTTAGAAGTGAAAGAAAAAACAAGTGAAATAAAGTTATTGAAGTTTTAGTTTAGAAAATGTAAAAATATGCTTTCTTATAATTTATATTAAAAAAAATTTATATTTTACAAAACGGTTTTACTCTAAAACTGCAAGAAAATCAAAGCCAAAATCTAAAATTTAATCAAGTTGTGTTTCAAATTTTAGGTTGATATCTCGAAAATTGAGTTTTCAGTAAGATTTTGTTTGGGCGCAGTACCAAACTTTTTTCACTAGATACCATCCAGGCTCCATTGGTGACCACATAAGGACTCTTCCATTTCCATATAGCCTATGGTTTGAGTGACCTGAACCATTTATTTCCATAATGTTCATACAATTTATGAAACTGGCATCCTATTCAGAAGTAGTTAGAAGTGGAGAAGTGGAGTTTTGCTAACAAATAAACAGGCATATCTCAATACAGCTAACATGGAGAAAGATTAAACATTGTTTATTGTTCGACATTCTAACAATGCAAAGCTGGTTGAAAATCAGCAAACTTGTCCTTTAAAACTAGCGTTTTCATTTACATTTAGCATTTAACTGCCCATGACTTCAACAGAGGTCCATTCTGGTAGTTGGCCAGAAAGCAAGAAACACTAAACAGCTGTTCAATGCTTCCACACTAATGGTGCGTTCACACCAGACGCGAATGAAGCATTAAGCTTGAGTGATTTACATGTTAAGTCAATGCTAAGACGCGAATATACATCCTGCGGCGCGAATTGAGCGTTTCGGGCGAATCGCCCGAGTTGAAAAATCTGAACTTTGGCGAATATTCGTGCCGCGTTAACCAATCAGGAGCTTGCTCTAGTAGTGACATGATTACGACATAGCGAGCAGAGGCAGAAATCCGAAACAACAATGGAGGACAAAATCATCATCGCTGTACAATACATCTTTGTACTTTTATAGAAACAGGAATAAAAAGGATCTTGCTTGGAAGAAAGTGAATGAGGAGGTCAGACAATCTGGTAAGTTGTAAAAAATGCTCTTTACTCAATTTGAGCTATATATATACACATATTGAGACTACAAGCTAGCTAAAACCAGCCAATTGAGCTTATTCACCTTATTTTACAACTACTTTCCCGCTGACGAGTTGATGTGTTTATTCAGAGGAAGTGTGCAGAAACGAGACAAGCCGCCTGGCAGAAGCCCCTCTCATGGCGCGAATTCGCATCTGTTGTGAAGCGAATTTCACGTGCGAATGAAGCGAGTAAACTCAAAATGTTCAAGCGTCCAACTACGCGCAAATAGCGCGATTTATTCGCGCAAGTTGCGTCTGGTGTGAACGCCCCATAACAATGGTATGGGTTTGTCAAAAAGTTTGTTCTCCTTCACCCTCCGGATACACCTCTCAACATGTACCCTCAATCTGGCAATGGACTGCGTCTGCTGAACATCCTGTCTGGACATGTGGGAATTCTTTGACCTTGCAAGGAACTAGATCATCCACTAAAAAGCCCTTGTTAACCATAATGGCCATGTCTGGGGTGAGGCATTTGAATATTCCAGAAAGTTCGAAAAGCTCCCGGTCGCTCATGGAGCCTGCATACAGCCCAGAAACAAAGGTAATGGCACCATGTGGTGCAATGCCAATCATGGCCTTGAGTGTAGTGTGATTTATAATTTGAAAACACCTCACTCTGAAGAAGTAGAGAGGAGGGTGTTTGGCAGTACAATTTTGGCAGTCCAGCACCTCTTAAGTGTCAGGGAACGCTGAAAACTCTGGGGGTAAGACAGCTTTGACTTCTTCCTTTGGTATCCACAAGCAGATGGAGCCAAGTAGATTGTACAGAAAGTCTGCTAGCTGTGGTGCGATGAATACCAAAACGCTCGGCTAGATCCCAGAGAGGCCCACAGACAAGTTTCTGTGAAAAATAATAAATTATGTAAGATTTAGATACAGATTAACTTACTGATTACACAACCATGCAACACTTCACTATTTAAATAACAATTGCTAATAAATGTCATGAACTAACGATGATCAACATTTTTCTACATTAATGCAAGTTTATAAAAATTTAAAAATAAAACAATTTTATCAATCATCAATGTGTTAATTTGTTTGTTCATGCATCAACTAGTTACTTTATACAATTTAAAATATTTTTAAAACCATATATTAAAATATAACATTAATCTATGAAGTGCTGTAAAAATGGTTGTTTATTTATTCCATGTTGCAGTAACTAATGATGACATATGAAACTTTTGTGTTAAAAGTGTTAAAGCCCGTTCACACTAAGAATGATAACGATAAAGATATTGTTCTAAAAATCGTTCTAAATATAAAAGAATAGCACTGTCCATACCACAGCTATAACGATAACAATATAGAAAAACCATATCGTTGGGATCACTTTCAGAATGATTTTTTTCCAGCTGTTGAATGATAAAACACTGACAGCCAATCAGAATTCATTCTAATTTAAGGGCTCGCACATTTAAAATGGTAGACGTCATTGCGGATAAGTTAATCGCTGAGGTCCAGAAAAAGCCACCACTGTTTGACAAGTCTAACACCCTTTTCAAGGATACTTTAAAGAAAACGGATATATGGAAAACAATCTGTCATACCTTCAGAATAAATTGTGAGAAGTATTAACGGTGAGATCATTACGCCAGGCTAGCAAACAGTGTAACATAATTACCTCAGGTATCCAACGCTAGTTTTGACAACATTGTCTTGCTTCCTTTGAAGTTGCAGTGAAAAAGCCTAGGCGTTGTTTTTATTCCACTATATTGACTTAATCAGCTAAATTCACTGTTAAGCCGGGGACATACTTAGCGATTGTAAGACCGATTATGAATGTAAATTGATATTTATGACTGATCGCGCTCAAACGCGTCCAGTCAGAGCCAATTGCGTTCAGTCGGCGATGACAGTCGGTGTTCAAATTCCGTGTGCAAGTATTTAAATCTGCTTCAGTCGCAGGAAACAATCGCTGTGTGTTGAGCTCAGTCTTAGAATGTTTCAGCTAGTCGTTAAATGTGTGCCCGGCTTTAGATTAGATCGATTACACTAGCTATTCACTCGAAACATAGCATGCTGAGGACATCTGCTGGTTAAAGCTGTGTAAATGCAACAAGAACATCAAAAACATGTTGTACACACTTTGAAACCACAGGACGTGAGCTTAGAATAAACATACCGTTATCTTTCTTGGTGTGAACGGGCCTTTACTCACTATTTTACCACCATTTACTTCCATACCGTTGCTTTTGTTTGGGTCAGTTCCTCAAAGCTGGGAGAGGCAGCCTTTGTCCTAGTGATCTGCACCATCTTATTTGTCGCAGCAGGCTCCACCAGTTGCCAAAAAGCCAAGAAATGCTTGTGTGAGGCAAACCTAACAATAAAGTTATAGCTATGAGATATGGTCATAAACATAACAGATAATGTTACATGTTTTTACATGCAGACCCACACAGTGATAGATGAAAGCAGTCAATATATAACCTACTGACAAACAGAGAAAAATGTTGAATGTAATGCTATTCCAACAACATTAGGAACCAACCTGGTGTAAAAACGAATATTCTTGTCTGCTCCAGCGATGCATTGCAACCCAAAACGGGACTGCAACTGTACAGTTTCGAGCTGATGTTGTACTTCATCCACTTTTTTCTTCAATTCCTCATGACTTATGGCCAGTTCACCTGCCATTGCCGATGTTGCTGGAGTGACGGTAGTCATGAACAGATGCCATTTTTGAGTTTCACCAAAGACTATAGATATAGAAAGACCATTCACTCCTATTACTTGTGAATGGGAGAAACCCAATATGGCGGAATACATCCCACCTTCTAAGTAAAAGCCAATCGCTGATTGGTAAAGTCATTGCGTCACTGCAGCTGCTATTAGAAGCTCCGGTTCCCATAGAAACTTGAGATTCGCGCTTAGGACTGCACATGCGCATTGGCTCGTCTACCCTGAAAGTTTTTTCAACGTCATTTGAGCACAAGAAACAACATTTATGGGACAGTTCATGTCAGATGTTGTTGCTGATTTGAAATATGCTATTTAATTGTGAGTTCGCCAAGCAGTTTTTGAGTTACATAGGGCTTGGTCTTGGATGCCCCAAATAGCTGCCTGGAGGCGTTGCAAATATGGCCACCAAGTGAACAGACTTTCCTTGAAAGGTTTCCTTGAAAAGTAATCTCCCAAACATTTACTCTCTGTGATTGTGATTCCATGCAAAAAGAGAAGGAACAGTTCCCTTTTTAAGTTTTCTTAGTCCCTTAGTAGTCAAAATAAAATCATCACGTTGGAAATGTACACTACACACTCTAGTGTTTCTTGTAGGACTGAAGTGGTCCCTGCGAATTTTGGCTAACCACTGAGCCCGAACTTCAGAGTCAATCGGGAACAAATGAAAGCTTATCTTGCCGTTGTAACGAGATGAATTAGCGCATTGAGGTACGCAGCAATGTAGTGATGATCTTTTCTCCTGTCGCTGATAGATTAGTTTGTTATTTTTTACTTTAAACCCGCTCATATTCGCTTTCTTCTCCTCTTCCCTCAAAGTGTTATTACAACTGGAAGTAAGCATGCACACACTTCCATCCCGTAAGTTTACAGGCACCATCTTGTGGACCATAAATGTCATCTTTGTTTGTTCCTCAGTATCTTCTTGTTTCACACAGAATATTTCTTCAATCTTCATGTGTTCACTCTCCTCTTTAATAAACGCCATCTTTGTTTGTTCCTCAGTATCTTCTTGTTTCACACAGAATACTTCTTCAATCTTCATGTCTTCACTCTCTTCTTTAATAAACACCATCTTTGTTTGTTCCTCAGTATCTTCTTGTTTCACACTGAATACTTCTTCAATCTTCATGTCTTCACTCTCTTCTTTAATAAACACCATCTTTGTTTGTTCCTCAGTATCTTCTTGTTTCACACAGAATACTTCTTCAATCTTCATGTCTTCACTCTCCTCTTTAATAAACACCATCTTTGTTTGTTCCTCAGTATCTTCTTGATTCACACAGAATACTTCTTCAATCTTCATGTCTTCACTCTCCTCTTTAATAAACACCATCTTTGTTTGTTCCTCAGTATCTTCTTGTTTCACTCGGAATACTTCTTCAATCTTCATGCCTTCACTCTCCTCTTTGTTTGGACACTCTGTCATGATTAAGATGAGAATAATTAACAAAAAGAAAAATTAACCCAAACTAAATCTCTAAATGGGTCTCAATCACCTCCCCAGTTCAGCAGTCAGCGCACTGGAAAGGGAGTCAGTCAGAGTGATAGTTAATAGCCTTAAACCTGATTAACTACATATTATTGAAAGTAAGCAAATTACACAGACATTTAATATTTAGTTACCTATAATTTATATGTATATCACTTGATTCATTTAACTCAGAGTTTCTCCGTTTCTCTCATCACTACTTTCCAGTGACCAAATTCGTGTGTATGATAAAACTGACTTATGGATTGAAATGAGACGCACCTTTTCTGTTACTCATGTGTAGATGCGCTTTAATAACAAAAACTAACGACCATTAATGTTATTATGTACAGCATTACAGTGTTATATTAAATAATAAATTAATTTCACAGTTCACTATAAATTGTTTTAACAGTTAATATGGAATTAAACACTTTAAATACAAACCTTTCCTCAACCGAATCACCGGCGCAGGCTTATGACATCACACCATCAGACCAAAATAAAAGTCTTTTCCACAGGCTAAAATCATGGAAATGTACATGTAGAAAACACATAGAAATAATTTTAAAAACATTCGACCCCTTTCACAGGCCCCAAAAGTGATCAATAACACTGAGCTTTTTTTAAGAAATTTATTCAATTTGATTCAAATTAAATTTGAGGGATTTAAAACAATTGATTCAGTCTGTCTGAATGAAACACTAAAATTAAAACGGTTAAAATAATTTCTTGTAAATGGTAATGAAAACTAGTTTACATTTAATCAGATTATCTTTATTAAAATGATCAGAATTTGTGCTGAAATGTGACTATTACAGATAATATACCTGTACCTGTTCAGTTTCTTCAAAATATCACATTCAGTTTACTCCTCATTTACCCTTATTAAGAGTAAATGGTGTTTAGTTTCTAGATACAAGATTCAATAACCAGTTTATAAGAAACAATAATAACATACCTGCAATATCCAGTTACACGTGTGGGAAACTCAGAAGTGAATATCAGGAGAATCTTCAGCAGGATTGTTTATTGAGATCGTACTGTGTCAAGGTGCAGTCACCAAGTCTGACTAAAGCAGTGAAATATGGGAGTTTTACATACATTTTAGGAGGCCGTCCTTACAGGTAAAGACAAAGCACTCAATCACAACCTTAAACAAAGAATGCAAAGGATGTAAGCAGTTGTAATAAGTTTCACTAGCTCTAATTCAATCAGCGTAACTATAGCACTCATTATCATAGAGATCAGGGAAAGTCGCACCTTCAGGAGTTGCATTCACACTTAACTCAGGCGTTGATGATCATGAACTGAATTAAAGGAATGAGGCAGAAGCACCAAGAGCATCACAGACAAAAGGTGAAAAACAAATAATGATAATACAGTTAATCATTACATTAATCATTTAATTCTGTACTAAAATTTAGTTTGATTCCCCCCAATAAATGATTGTGTTCCCTTTTGTCACTACCAAAACAATGATGACATGTTTCAATAGTGACAATTTTAGATACTTTTTGAGTCTAGCTCAAAATGCTAATCAGCACGTGGTTAGCTAGTACAGTTCTGAACAGTTGTACACAAAAAACAAACAAACAAACAAAAAAAAAAAACTAAATTTTATCCAATAACACTCAAAAAACAATGATGTTAACATGGTTAGCTAGCACAGTTCTGAACAGTTATACACACATAAAAACTAAATTTTATGGAGTAACATCCAACAAAAGTTTGCTTAATTGCAGAAAAAAGGTGTTTGGTAGTGACCTTTTCAGTTTGGTTTTCAGACTTTTGAACACATTTACCTCAAAATGATGGTACCTATGTACCATGAAAGAGAGGCTATGAGAGAGAGAGGGACATAGGAATATTTCCTGATCAAAAATGTAGGGGTGTAGTCAATGGACTAAAACATACACCATTTTGGTAGTGACATGAATTTTTTTTTTTTTTTTTTTTTTTTAACATAAAATTTAATGATTTCAAAATAAAATAAAAATATATATATTTTTAAATTTCATAATATATATATATATATATATTTTAAACAACAATAGAAAAAATGCAAAGCAATTTCAATATAATTTTCACAAGTTCAAAATCAATATTAACGAATGTTATTTATTTTGAGGAAAGCACATCCACACAAGTAACAGAAAAGGTTTTTTCATTTTGCTCCCTATATCGTGTGTATATATATATATATATATATATATACACACACACACGCATTCTGGACTTTTATTTTAGTCTAACAATATGACGTCATAAAGCTAAGCCGCGATCCTGCATTTGTTGTGATTCGGCTGAAGAAAGGTTTGTGTTTTCAAACATTTAGGTATTTACATCGATATAAACAGTTCAATCAATTTTCAATTTTATAGTTCTTACAACCAATTCAAAATTATTCATTTATCATTGAAAGTAACACTGTAATATTTCGCTCCATATATCGTGGATAAGGTCATCATAAACATGAATTAGGCACTGTCAAATAGTGATGGAGAAACGGAGCTTTCAAAACTCCGAGTCAATTGAACCAAATGATTTGAAAAAATGATTCACTGATTCGAATCGCTCGAATCACCACACGCTGAGGAGACTGCTGGTCAAAACATTGTAAATGCAACGAGAATATAAACGTGTAACAGCTTGTACAAACCAACTGCAAATGTTTTCACGAGAGTATAATCTATTATATAATATACTCATTATGTAATACCAAATATAAATCACAATTAAATATGAAATATCTGTTTTCTAGTTTTGATTTAGGTCAAATTAGGATATTTAAGGGCATTAACTCTCACTCTGACTGACTCTTACTACTGAACTAGGGATTCACCCAGAGATTTAGTTTGGATTTATTTTTCTTTCTGTTAATTGTTCTCATCTTAATCATGTCAAATTGTCCAAACACACAGAAAAACTCCTGGTGAAGCAATTGATGTCCACGTGACACTTATAAAGATGGAGTTTATTAAAGAGGAGAGTGAAGACATGAAGATTGAAGAAACATTCAGAGTGAAACAAGAAGATACTGAGGAACAAACAGGTTGGTTTCATTCTCAAAGCTGAACTCAGTTATTTGATCCTTATTAAAATGCCCCCTCTACAGAAATGAATATTTATTTGAAGTGATTTTATTTGACATGGAGCGGGTCGCCTCATGTGGACAGACATGTTAAGATCACATGACCAGACAAATACTAACACTGCCTTCAAGTGAACATAAGAAGATCCTACTTTCACATCGGGCATTCGTTATTATGACATGATGTCACAGGAAAAATAAAAACACAATTAAATTGTGTAAAATTAAACCCCATATCAACTTCTGAATTGAAAATAATGAAAGCCATTAATTTCTATCACTTAATGCAACTAATCATTGATTGTGAGTGAACAATGTTACATTTGTTGTCAACAAACGCTCTCCGTATCAAACCAGTGTCTTGTAAACACCCGTTTGTGGATTTATTCAAAACCTTTGTGCCCTTTTACTCCTGGAAATACTATCTTTAATAAAGAAATAAGATTGAAAAACATTTGTTTGGCAGTGGGAGAGTCATCAATAAATGTCTATAATCTATAAAAGCTAAAAATATTCAGAGATTCATAAAATTAAGAGAGTAAAAAACAAAACCGAACAGACATGGTAGTAAATATTCATTGAATCAAGCAAAAAAAACCCAGCTCATTAATAAAATAACACATTTTTCCTGCTAACACAGCTTGATAGTAATGTTGTAGTTAAGACCACCTAAATCAAGACCAAGTCGAGACCAAGATGAGAGTGTGTTGAGACCAAGACAAGACCAAGGCAGGGCGAGACCGAGTCAAGTGAGGACAATGCAGCAGCAGCAGTTTCAAGGGTAGTAAAGATCAAGATGTTATAGTTTTATAACATATATATTTTCTCGGCACATTTACCAATTGAGCATTGTTTAAGCCTATCAGAGTACTGTTGCTGACCATGTCCATCCCTTTATGACCACAGCATACACATCTTCTAAAAGCTACTTCCAGCAGGATAACACGCCATGTCACAAAGCTCGAATCATCTCAAACTGGTTTCCTGAACATGACAATGAGTTCACTATACTCAAATGGCCTCCAGTCACCAAATCTCAATCCAATAGAGTGTTTTTGGGATGTGGTGGAATGGGAGATTCGCATCATGTCAATATGAATCTCTATGCCATGAAGAATAAAGGCAATTCTGAAGGCAAAATATAGTATTTATAGTCCTGTGTTTCCTGCGTCCTGTCTACATTAATGTTGAGGTGTGTGTGACCCATTTTCCTTCTTCACTGAGTTTAATATTAAAGACCGTTTTCTTTTGTCTTTGTGCGCTACTTATATACACCACCCGTGACAGTGATGTTGCTTTGTGCCATTAAACTAACTTTTTAATTTTTTTTTGCTTTAGATCAGATGCAGCTGAAAGAGGAGAGTCAAGAACTGATGGAAATTGAAGTGAAAGATCAGGATTTCATAACTGGGGAAAAATATTTTAGTTGCTCAAAGACAAAAACTGGAAGTTCTTTAATTTGTGGACAGTGTGGACAAGGTTTCACTCGAAAAGCAAGCTTTAAAGTCCACGTGAGAATTCACAATGGAGAGAAGCCTTTCACCTGCCAACAGTGTGGAAAAAGTTTCACTCAAAAAGGAAACCTTAATGTCCACATGAGAATTCACTCTGGAGAAAACTCTTTCACCTGCAATCTGTGTGGAAATAGATTCTCACGAAAAGAAAATCTTAAGACTCACATGAGAATTCACAATGGAGAGAAGCCCTACACCTGCCTTCAGTGTGGAAAGAGTTTTACACATAAAGGACACATTAATTCCCACATGAAGATTCACACTGTAGAGAAGCCATTTACATGTGATCAGTGTGGAAAGAGTTTCAGATGTAAAGTAACCCTTAAAAACCACATGAAGATTCATTCAAGAGAGAACAATTTTATATGTCATCAGTGCGGAAGGAGGTTCACAGACAGCAATCAACTTATCAATCACGTAATAACCCACATTGGAGAGAAGCCTTTCATGTGCCCTCACTGTGGAAAGACTTGCTCAAGCAAATCAAACCTTGGGGTTCACATGAGGCTTCACACTGGAGAGAAGCCTTTCACCTGCTCTCAGTGTGAGAAGGGTTTCACATATAAAAGAGACCTAAAACGTCATTTGCAAACTCATTCCAGAAAGACACTTCAATGATCTGTGCAGTGCTGGAAAGAGTACTAAAAAAAAAAAATTGTACTTAAAGGATTAGTTCAGTTTCAAATGAAAATTAACCCAAGCTTTATTCGCCCTCAAGCCATCCTAGGTGTATATGACTTTCTTCTTTCTGATAAACACAATCGGAGATATATTAATAAATATCCTGATGCATTCGAGCTTTATAATGGCAGTGAGCGGGATCAACGAGTATGAGCTGAAGAAAGTGCATACATCCTCATCCATCC
Organism: Mylopharyngodon piceus; assembly: GCA_039654765.1. Taxonomy (NCBI): domain Eukaryota; kingdom Metazoa; phylum Chordata; class Actinopteri; order Cypriniformes; family Xenocyprididae; genus Mylopharyngodon; species Mylopharyngodon piceus. The sequence goes on from CM077454.1 coordinate 24,202,237, forward strand.
ATCATAAACGTACTTCACACAGCTCCGGGGGGTTAATAAAGGCCTTCTGAAGCGAAGCGATGCGATGCGTTTGTGTTAAAAAAAAATAAAAAAAAATCCATTGTGACGAGCAGGGCGGGCGAGAGCCGTGAGGGAACGGCGCGAGGCCGGTGACGCGAGTGTTAATGAGCGTCAGCTGCGCGTTGCACCGGTCTCGAGTCTCTCACGGAGGAGCTCCGGAAGCATAAATGGGGAACGACGACAGTGAAGGACGAGAGAGGACCAGGCCTGGACATTAAGTTATGTTTTGTTATGTTCGTGTGCATTACTTTCGATTTGTATTTGTTTATTTTGAATTAAAGTTTGTTTAAACGTTCGCCGGTTCCCGCCTCCTTCTTCCCGTATCTACGAACTGCGTTACATCCATATTTAGCAAGTTATGAAGTAAAACATCTAACTTCCGCTAGACACCTTCCGTATTCAAATTACGGAAAAAAATGGAACAGGCGTCATGTCAGTTAAGCTTTTTCTGTAAGTTGAATAGGTAAGGCGTAGGACGTAGTGTAAGCTTTTTGAGCTGCAAGAGTTTTACACTTTCTTCGTTAGTAGAATACAGAAGGCGGTCTGGCGGAAGCTAGATAGTTAAGCTTGGGGTAATTTTTATTTGAAACTGAACTAATCCTTTAAGTAAAAGTATTGCTACTTAAGAAGTAATTTACTTGAGTACAAGTAGAAGTACTGAAAAATAATATTACTCAAGAGTAAATAAGTAGTTTGCTCTAAAACTTACTTCATTACAAAGTACTTTAGTCTTATTTTTTCTATTTTTACCCAAAATGAGACAACGTGAGCACTAAAATCTCTGTAATGTCTGTTTTATTCATACTGGAAGATGGAGGGTACTCTCACGCTGAAAGTCCACACCTGAGACTTCTAGAAGTATTAAGTGAATTTCCGGTAAATCCCTTATGGACACCAACTATATAGAGAAGTTTTTTGACTGCTGAAACATAGACAATAAACACATGTTTGTGATGATATATGTGTTCTTCAAGCCATCTCAGGTATTTTCATAAGAATGGTGTATATCTATAATGCAGTATTAATCGACATTGTATCACAACAGTATAGAATTTTATAAAATTCTGTCTCACTCTGTGTTAAGAAGCAAGATAGGACCACAGAAGCACATTATTTCAAACACAAGTGATAGTGATTTTGGAGCATAATGTGAATTTGTATATTTTGGAGCAAAACGGGATATTAATCTCATAATTGTCACGTTTGACGCTATGCTAAGCAAATATACTGGCTATTCCTGTTGTCAGAAGCGAATTGTTTTATTACTAATTTTAAAAAGTAAGTCTACATAATATCATTTAAATGCTTAAACACTATCTAGATGGGCTACAGTATCAAGAAGTATCATCATATGCATTCATAACACTATACAATTAACAAAATGGGTCGACATTACAGAGTCTGCATGCTGTGAAGATTGACTTTTACAATTTTGTGTTTGATCGCTCCAGATGCTACAACTGCTTACAGCGTCTGTTTTTACAAGACACCTAAATTCTGGCTTATAAAAATACAAAACACTTTAAGTTATTTCAATACATTGGCGCACAGCTGAAACATTAGCTTTCAGCACCACTGTTGTGGACAGTGACCGTGCCATACAAACTTAGACAAGTCTTTATAAAAATGAACACTGCAAAGTTCATCTGAGGTGAAACTTTTAGCTGCAGTATATTCAGTGAGGTGAAAGAAATACATTACAAAAAACTGTAAATCTGTTTCACCATGTAAAATACAGTAGTCAACATTTGAAGTGGATCAAAAAAGTTAATCAAAGTTATCCTAAGAACTAAGTTGTCCTAAGAAGAAGGTTTTAGGACAACTTTGATGAAAGGTTTTGATCCACTTTAAATGTTGACTACTGTATATTGAGCTCTAAATGCCGAATAATTACATAATCAAATTAACTGTGTATACATGTACATAGTCAAACATTTACATTTAATCATTTAGCAGACACCTTTATCCAAAGCAACTTACATACTGTTGCCCTCTTGTTGATTGCTTCTATTGTTCTCATTTGTAAGTGCAGTGTCAAGTCCCAGTTATTCTAGCAAAGTGCATGAAGCAAGTTTTTTTTTTTTTTTAAACAGAAAAAGTGCTAATATTAATGGGTCAAGTGTTGATGAAAAAAAGATGTCTTAAGCCATTTTTTGAAAATGATGAAGAGAGGTGTGACGTGTTCTCTTTGGCTCATTAAAGGGATAGTTCACCCAAAAATGAAAATTTGATGTTTATCTGCTTACCCCCAGGGCATCCAAGATGTAGGTGACTTTGTTTCTTCAGTAGAACACAAATGATGATTTTTAACTCCAACCGTTGCGGTCTGTCGATCGTATAATGCTTGTCAATGGGAACTTCGTCTATAAGAGTCAAAAAAACATGCACAGACAAATCCAAATTAAACCCTGTTCAACTGCCTTGAGCTCCGGTGTGTGAGGTGTGTACGCGCTCTGACAACGGAAGTGATCTCTCGCACTCATTGAAGTATAAGCGCGAGAGATCACTTCCGTCATCAGAGAGTGTTTTCAGACCTCACACACCGGATGCTCAAGGCAGTTGGACATAGTGGTGTATTAGAGGTAAAAAATTATATAAATACTGTTCGGTTTGTGCGAGAGTCAGGTGCCTGTCCTGACTCTATTGAAGGAGTTGGCTGTATTGATTGCTGCAGCTCTGTGATCTCCACAGTCAAGTTTTGCCGGAAGCATAAAAGGAGGAGCGACAACGGAGGAGCGACGACAGTGAAGGACGAGAGAGGACCAGGCCTGGATTTTACGTTATGTTTTATTATGTTTGTGTGGCCGGCAGTCGGCCGTGAGGGACTGCCGGCATTTTACTTTCGTTTTGTATTTGTTTATCTTTTATTAAAGTTTGTTAAACGTTCGCCGGTTCCCGCCTCCTTCTTCCCGTATCTACGAACTTTGTTACTTTGGCCTTTTATGCTTCCGGAGCTCCTCTGTGAGAGATACGAGACCGGTGCAACGCGCAGCTGACGCTCGTTATCACTCACGTCACCGGCCTTGCGCCGTTCCCTCACAGCTCTCACCCCGCACTGCTCGTCACAATTATTAAAAAAAAAAAAAAAAAAAAAAAAAATATATATATATATATATATATACACACACACACACACGTCTTTAAGTCCGTAGTCCTTTCATTCAGTTTTGTATTAAATCACAGTGCTTCAGTGACCGCCAAAAACATGATTAGCTACATTATGCCTATATTCGTTTAATTAAATATAATATGTTTAGTGTTAAGCAAAGATACTTACTGTGCATGGCTACTTTACTAAAAAACTTATTATGTCACTTCCAGTTCCACACTTTCTTTTTGACTTTTTTTTTTTTTTAGGGTTTTAACATTTATATTAGCAACATTTACCATTAACTAGCCTTTACATGTGGGGTGGGGGAGGTAAAATGGGGCTTAAAAAAACTTAAGAAAAAAAAGAATCGTTGAACAAATTTATTTCATCATTTATTTATTTATAAGATAGTTAAAACAATTTAAACATGAATAAACTTTCATTCATAAAAGTGATAATTAAGCTCGAGCGACCTTAAAAGCAATCCAAGTGTTAATATATAAATGCTAAAAATTAAGGGGCCTAAAATTGAACCCTGAGGGACACCTGTAGGGACAGAACTCATCTCAGACCTGAAACCACTCATACAGACAAACTGTCGACGATCAGAGAGATAAGATCTAAACCAGGTTAAAACATTCTCAGAAACACCAAAGACAGTTTCAAGATGGTTGAGTAAAAGGTTGTGATTAACAGTGTCAAAAGCGGCACTAAAATCAAGAAAAATAATAGAGAGAGAACCAGTATCTGAGGGTATTAACTAGGGATGCACCGATACTAAATTTCTCTGCCGATACCGATAGCCGATAATTCAGAATGATTTCGGCTGATGCCGATACCGATAGTTCGGTTTTTCTTAAGGAAAAAAAAAAATCTCTCCCAAATAATGTTTGGGAATCCTCTATACTGTACAGGGAATTCTCATTCGGTACACTACAATATTAGAGGTTACAATTAACAACAGAGGTATTATATTCAGCTGCCTGCTGTCCTGACTCTATTGAAGGAGTTGGCTGGATTGATTGCTGCAGCTCTGTGATCTCCACAGTCAAGTTTTTCCTGAAGCATAAAAGGAGGAGCGAGAGAGGACCAGGCCTTGATTTAGCTGCTTTATTTTCAGATATAATAATTACACTCAAATAAAAACTGAAATGTTTAAACTTAGTATCGCATAAGGTAGTTTTCATAAGCAATTGTTGTCTTCATGGCAAATTTACAAACATATAATTAATAGTAAATAAGATCCTCTCTAGTGTTTTTTTATATATAGATAGCTAAGAAACTGTGAACACTGGAAAACATTCCTGAGGTAAATGTGACATGATGTGACATTGTTCACAAGCTGTTTTATTGACGTCTTTCTGCGATTGAAACAGAAATAAAGTGATTACAATGAGACATGATACATTCCGGTAAGTTGTACTATATCTTTCAACATACCTTTGATGTTCATGCATGTTTTTTGAGATATAACTTATATTGAAGAGGAAGAAAAGACTCGCGCTCCGCGCTGCCGCCTGAACTGAGGCGTTACAGCGATCTGACACGTCACATTTAAGAGCGTCAAAACGCAATTTATTGTTTGAATTTCATGATAAAATGGACAGAATTTGAAAACTTAAACTGTTATTCTTATCAGAAGTAACAAAGCTTTTGCGATTATTTGATGGGAGGTGCTACAAATTTGATGTAGCAAAAAAACAAACAAACAAAAAACACATATGTGACAACCATGGCTTGAACTATGGGTGTTTCACAGGGTCAAAAAGAGCCTACTTTAATGTCACTATTTTAAAACTGTTAATGCGTTAAAATTTAACACAAGAGTGATTTTCTTCACACACAGTATGTATGAGTTGCAGTCTGAACACATTTTTTCCGCACCCTTTCGAATGACAGGATATAATCGGCCCTGACCATTGGCAGTTTTTAAACAATCGGCCAATGGCCGATAGTGATAATAGCTTTTATCGGCCGATACCGATTGTTGGCCGATATATCGGTGCATCTCTAGTATTAACAGATCATTGGTGACCTTGACCAAAGCTGTCTTGGTACTATAAAATTTTTCAAAAGCCAGACTGAAGGGGCTCAGAAAGCACCACCAGCCAATCACCACGCTGGATCAATTTGCAAATCCCTTCTTCTCAGTAAAGGTTAAAGTCTGTGTAAAGTAATATTAAAATATGTGTTCTGAGTTTGTAACACCACAGAAAAATTTGTTATTAACCACCCAGCCAAATTTGAATGATTAAAAAAAACGCCAAGTAAATGAAAGAAGTTATCAAAATCTTGAAAAAAATAAGCAGTATTCTCTGCTCTCAAATGCTGGGAGCGTGTCCACTGTCACGTGTCCGCTGATATCACGCCCACTCGCGAGAAAGATGCCGTGTCTCTCAAATTACTTGTCTAAAGAGTTAAATATACTGAGGCATATAAACAAAAGAATCACGTACAGATAGTCGGTTCAGCCCCATTGACCAATAACAGCGGATTATCAGTGAATCCCAGATGCCTCTGATGTAAGTTTGTAAAACTATCCGGTGTAAAATGATCACTGCAGAGGCAGGTGTTCGTATTGTCAGCTCTCCATCAAGATGGCTCTTCACAAAATTAATCCACCTCTTCTTCGTAACATCTTTTTAGGAAATTTAAATAAGGAGACCGAGCTGTTTTGTATATTATCACAACCAGGTAATTTGGATTTGTGTGACGAAGGCATGGCTAGCTAGCAAAATGTAGGCTAGTGTTAGGGGTGGGGCCATGCTCTGGGGCTCCAGTGCGTCATCGAGCCACCGTTTTAGCTCCGCCTAAAAAATCCTGAACACAGAATTAGTGAAAAACTGTTTAACGGTCTAACTCCACATTTCAGTACTACATAGTTCATATATAATGTGTTTAGAAACAACTCTCAGAATTGACTACACAGACTTTAAAAGGTTCTCTTTGAGACAGAGTAACTAGCCTATGTTGTTGTTAGTTTGTAACTCTGAAGCTCTAAAAGAGAAACAAAGAAAGTTCTGCAAGGCTTCTTTCCTCTGTGTGTTCCAGACAAGAACTTGCTCCAAGAGTTTGGCGTTTTCAGGCTTTTTAAATGGCTGCTTAAATGAAATCTAGCTCCTCAGCTCCTTTCTTCCCACTGCAATGCAGGCCAGCACAACCAACGACTCATCACATGTCCAAGTTGAGCGTAAATATCACTTTACCAAACCTTTTTTCAGAGACCTTGGAAACCAACCAGTGCAGAAAGATTCTCTGGAGTCTGATTGTAAACAATCAAAAAAAAAAAAAAAAATTCAATTCACGTCCACAACAGGGTGTCAAAACATTTGTAGTGGGTGTGGCCACTTTTACTAAAACGGTTATCACACTTGAACTGAATGAGATAATTTTACCAAACTCTGTACACCTAAGTACAGACTCAGGGGTCGTTCACACAGAACGCGTTTTTCTATTCCAATGCGCTACTTTCCCATTGTTTTTCTATGTAAACACGTGCTTGACGGACGTGCATGACCGTTACGCTCGCGTCTCGCGTCTTTTGCAGTGCCTCGCACATGAGCGCCGCGTCTTTAAGACGCCGTGTCAAGTTAAAAGAATTTCAACTTTTACACGCAGTGCCGCTCATCAATTCTGCTGTTTGCCTATTTCTGTTATTTCCGTTATTGCATCACGTCTCGAGACCCTCGTGTTTTACGCTGTGCTTTTTTTTTAAAACCATTCCTGAGCGCTGCGTCTCGCGTTTTTAGACGCAAAGACGCGTTCTGTGTGAATGGCCCCTCAGTCTGTGGTTGTGTGAAAAAGGATGCAGTGACTGGCCACTCGGTGGCGCTATCAAATGAAAAAAAAAAAACCCCCACAAAAACGGCTATAGCTACACAACAGTCAGTCCGACTGACTTAAAAACTGGCATGCGGTGTCTTTGTCCAAGGTGTTTTTTGAGATCCGTGAATGTCCTCATAGACCAATGGTTCTCTTACTGGGGGTCACAGAATGATTTCAAGGGGTCGCGAGATGGTTTGAAAAATAAAGTTTCAGTATTTTCTGATTACAATAAATATTTTTCATTATCAAAGTGAAGATTATAAATAAATATTTTCTGATTTCTAAAGACAGAAATTATTAGAATGTTTTTAAAAAGAAATGTTAAATAATATTTTGTGATAACGTCTGAACGTGTTCTTATGACGGAAGTGATGTCTCGCGTGCATACTTCAATGAGTGCGAGACATCATTTCCGTTGTCAGAGCACGTTCAGACTTCACTAACCGGATGCGCAACGCAGTTGGACATAGTGGTGTATTAGAGGTAAAAAAAATGATAAATACTGTTCGGTTTCTCGCACAAACCGATCGTTTCGTGTCTTAGGACATCAATGTGTCGTCATGAGCCGCAGGGTTTAATTTGGATTTGTCTATGCATGTTTTTTTGACTCTTATAGATAGTGTTCCCATTGACATGTATTATACGACTGACAGACCGCAACGGTTGGAGTTAAAAATCATCATTTGTGTTCTACTGAAGAAACAAAGTCACCTACATCTTGAATGCCCTGGGGGTAAGCAGATAAACATCAAATTTTCATTTTTGGGTGAACTATCCCTTTAAGTTCGGTGGTTATCTCGAGGGAACACACTCAGCTGGTGTCACATTAAAAAAAAATTAAAACTAAATAGAAATGTGTTCACAAAATAAATACTAAACTAAAACTAACAAACTCATTAATTAATCTAATAAAAATGTTAAACTGAAATTTATAGCAAATTTGAAAATGACATTAAAATAAAAAATGCAAAACCTTGGAACACTCATATGACACTCTTCAAACGCTGCAAAAAATGCTTTTCTTACTTAGTATTTTTGTCTTGTTTCCAGTCCAAATATCTAAAAATTCTAACAAGAAACAAGATTTCAAACAGAAACAAGACTGAACCTGTTTACTATGTTTACTTTCTATCAAAGGCACATCAATAGATTAATTAATCCACTTAAATGATTGGACACAAAAGGAGGATCTGTTGTTTCAATATCATTACAGCAAAATAAATAAATAATAATAATAATAAATTATTTTGGTCAAAATTAAATCATCGCCTTAGAAAGTCAACAGAAGGATGAATGTCATTTAAAATGTTTAGATGAATCTCGTGTGTGAACACAAATGTAAAATCATGGTAAGTGAGGTCGTCAGCTTGTCTGTGATGCTCTTATTGCTTTTTCCACATTCCTTTAATATTAGAAAAAACACACTGACTTGGATATGTCCCATAAACATTACAGTTTTGCCTTTTAGACAAAATGTCACTCTCTTATTAATAGTTTCTAATAACATTTTCAGCACATTATTGTACTATAGAGAGAGAGAGAGAGCGAGCGTGTTGTCAGGACTTTTATTTTGATGTGGAGATATGACGCCATAAGGTTGCGTCGCGCTTCTGTATCTGTTGTCTTTTTTCTCGGCTGAATTAAGGTTTGCGTTTTTGGCCATTTAAGTGTTTTAATCGAGAACTGTTCAATCAATTGTATAGCTTTCACAAGCGATGGATCAATTATTATCGAATTTAATATTGTAATGCTTTATCTAACATTGATGAACATTATTTATTGCGATTAAAGCGCATTCATACATGAAGAGGTGCGTCTCATTTCGCTCTTCATATCGTTTTTCGTAAACATGAATTCAGTTACTGCCAAGTAGTGATGGAGAACCGACTTTTTGAAACTTCGAGTCAATTTAAGCTTATATTTTGCATAACGATTCAGTGATCGAATCATGCTGGTCAAAACAGTGTAAATGCAAGGAGAACACAAACAAATATTTGTAATGACAACTTTTACAAACCAATAGCAAATATTTGTTTAATCTATTAAATATAACCTACAAATCAATAAATGTAAAGCATAAATGTGTAAATATACTGAATGTGTTACTGTATAATTGATGTACTTTTATTAACTTGTAGTACCAGTTTTTATGAGTGATTAACTCTGATACACCCAGAGATTTAATTGTTAATAATTAATTGTTAATTAATTGTTAATTGTTAATTATTCTCTTCTTAATCATGATTGATTGTCCAAACACACAGAAAAACTCCTGGTGAAGCAGCTGAGACCCATGTGATGTACTATTATAAAGATGGCGTTTATTAAAGAGGAGATTGAAGAAATGAAGATTGAAGAAACATTCAGTGTGAAACAAGAAGATACTGAAGTACAAACAGGTTGGTTTCATTTTCAGAGCTGAACTCATTTGACTCTTATTAAAATGTCCAGTTCTACAGAAATGAATATTTTTGAAATAATTCATCAAATAAGTGTCCTAATTAAAGTGGTTTTATTTGACATTGAGCGGGTCGCCTCATGTGGACAGTAGGGATGGTCATAATTAACCTGTTAACTGACAGTAAGAATTTTAAATGATTAATACTATCAGTTAAATGGTTTAAAAAGTAATTTTTTCAAATAGTTTGAAAACGTTTGTTGCATGTTAAAAAATACGATGCACATATATAATTGAGCTTTTGAAAGAGGGAAAAAAAAAAAAAAGTTGTGTACAAGTCACATTTTATTATTACATTAATGTAAAATACCAGTAAATAAAGTGAAATGTTTACAAACATTATAAACACTATAGCTGTAGGCTGTTTTAGTTTCCCTCACTCTACAACAAATCCTTTAAATTGAAGCTATATAAACATAAAGCCAAAACGAATTCATTTAAAGCGAAACTGAAACAGAAACCCGCACTGGGCTCATGTAGCTTACCTCTCTCATTTGGCACAAATCTAAATGTTTCCATATTCGCAATGTATTTGGGTGTTTTGTACTTTTCTCACGCTCCAATATCAATGTAAAACATCATCCTTCACAAAAATGTGCTTGGCATAACACATAGTGAGGCGGTGGTCAAGCCGAATGGCACAGATTGTACTACAGACTATTTAAATTGACCAGTGTATAGCAGATAAGTAAAGCTAAATAAATATGTTTTAACTGAGAGCAATACTTCTATATTTCCAATAGTATAGTAAATTGCACAAAGTTTTAGCTTGTTTTTGTTTACACCCTAGAGGATAACATACTTCAAATTCATCTTAAAGGAACACTCCACTTTTTTTTAAACTCCCCTAGAGTTAAACAGTTGAGTTTTACCGTTTTCCGGCGTAATAATCAAGGAACTTTGCTGCCGTACCATGGGTGCAGCAGGCGCAATGATATTACACAGCGTCTCTCACAAATGTCTCCATGGTTGCAAGGCACGCTCCCTGTGCAAACAGGGGGTCACAGACGCTGCGTAATATCATTGCGTCTGCTGCACCCATGGTACGGCAGCAAAGTTCCTTGATTATTACGCCGGAATGAGAGTATAGTTCCTAGCCATATTGGCCTAGAAAATCGCAACTTTTCATTTTCCGTCGGTCTTAGTACACGATGTAACTACAGAAGAGTCAAGTTATAAATAGGAAAAATATTGAAACTCTTGGGTCATTTTTAAGCGAGATGCTAACGGTCTAATCAGATTCAATGAACTATGCTAAGCTATGCTAAAAGTGGTACCGCCAGACCCGGAGATCGGCTGAATGGATTCGAAAACGGTAAAACTCAGCTGTTTAACTCTAGGGGAGTTGGAAAATGAGCCTATTTTCAAAAAAAGTGGAGTGTTCCTTTAATAAAAATGTAGCCTTAGGCCTTGTAGGTTACTTGCAATTTTTTTTTTTTTTTTTTAATCATTTAAAATATGTTCATCTTTTTCTATGTTCAGCTCAGTTTGTATTTGTTCCCAAATGTCCTCATGAGAACAGTATTTCTTTAATACCTCACAAATAGGAACGTAAGAGTAACTTCAGTCTTGTTACCACTTGAGTCTCTTTGTGTGTTATGTACAGGTTCAGTCATCTCAAATTTTGATTTACAAAATTCTTTAAACTTGTGTGGAGACCTAATAAGTCTTGAGACTTATGAAAAAAAGTCAGGACCTCTATAACACTTTTTGATGTTCTGGTCATGCAGCAAGTTCAAATCCATTTTCTTTCATTTTGATGATATGCAAGAAATGCATCGTAGTTCTCCTTGAAAAAACTAAATGGTTAATCATAAACATGATGAACAAACCATTAGTAATCAATATATCAACACCTTTCACACGCTTGTTCGAGCGACCATGTTTATTATATTTGATGCAAACGTTTGTAACGAATCACTCTAAAATCATTTAGTCGTGCCCCACATTGCCTTTGTCTCTCAGCTGCACTAAATGGAGCCATCTCACTGCAATCTGTATGAATTGGAATAATTACAGTCATCATTACTTAAAGCTAATATAAATGACAATTATATCTATGTATTGAAATGTCATTAATATACAAAGTGCAACCTCAAAAGCAGTGCTACGTAGGCCTAGGTAAAAGAGGGACAAAATTCAATTCAAATTTGTCTGAGCATAAAAAGCATCAAATTTACAATGTAATGTCTGTTTATTCAATTAATGTTTTACTATGCCATGCATTAAATACATATTATATTCAATAATGGTAATAAAGAACAGCGTGATTCATTTGTAAGGTCGTATCACACAGGGATGTGACAGGGCCTGACGGTCGGCCATTTTAAACTGCCATTACTCAACCTGCTAGCATAAAATGCGAACAAGGAATTTCAGTAACCTTTCAGTAACAATTCAATGACAGAACTCACCCTTGATCAGTGTCAGCTTCACCTCAGTCAAATGATGTCACTTCCTCTAATGGGGCGTTCACACCAGACGCGACTTGCGCAAATAAATCGCGCGTAGTTGGACGCTTGAACATTTTCAGTTTACTTGCTTCATTCGCGCGTGAAATTCACTTCACAACAGACGCGAATTCTGCCAGGCGGCTCCAGTCTCGTTGCGAAATGGCTGACATGGATTTTGTTGAGAGGGTAGCTGCGCTTTATGTTCTATGGAAGGCTGAAATACGGCAAATAAGCTCAATTTGCCCTCTTTAGCTAGCTTGTAGTCTCAAAATGTACATATATATATAGCTCAAATTGAGTAAAGAGCGTTTTTTTACAACTTACCAGATTGTCCGACCTCCTCACTCACTTTTTTCCAAGCAAGATCCTTTTTATTCCTGTTTCTATAAAAGTACAAAGATGTATTGTACAGCTCCGGGTATCCACATACAGCGACGATGATTTTGTCCTCCATTGTTGTTTCGGATTTCTGCCTCCGCTCGCTACGTCGTAATCACATCACTACTAGAGCAAGCTCCTGATTGGTTAACGCAGCGCGAATATTCGCCAAAGTTCAGATTTTTCAACTTGCGCGTCAAACGCTCAATTTGCGCCGCAGGATGTCTTTGCATTGACTTAACATGTAAATCACTCGCACTTAACGCTTCGTTCGCATCTGGTGTGAACGCACCATAAGTCATACCCTTAAAGGTATATTGCACACATTTTATGTAAATGCAACAATACTGACCGAAAACATGGGGACAGTTGTAAAATAGTATTTATTTGTAGAATTTATCTATAATTTCATGTTTCTAATCAATTGATGTGAATCATAGCCAGTGTTGTGCAAGTTACTTCCAAACTGTAATACATTATAGATATATATACTTGTTACTGTTATTTAAAAGTAATTCTTTAACTTACAATATTACTGTCTCAGAATTGTAATGCGTTACATTACTCCTGTATTTTGAGTTACTTTCAACAAAATAACTACAGAAGTAGAACTTAACATTTTAAAATGACAAAATGTACTGCAGAGCATTTTACATCCAGTAGAGGGCGATATGATGTAGCATAATGACTGTGGGCTATCCAGGCTACTAACAATATAGCTTATAATTGGTAAAGTGAAGGCTCAAGACAATGCAAGAAAGGATGACAGACAAAATCACAAACGATCCAAGTCTGTTAAAAGTATGGTAGAGGTAAAGTGATTATCTGACAAACTCGAAGTAATGTGCATACGTCCATCTCGCGTCCATACGTCTTCTTCTGCCGTCTTTACCCATTAGCCGCTTTTCCACTGGCCAGTGCGAGCACAGAGGCCGATATCATGCCGCGTTTCCACTGTCGGCCCATTAGCCTCGCGGCACTCCTGCCCTAAACACGCCTTCACTGGGCTACGTCACACAATACAAAGTTACACCAGCGAGAGGGAGATGAATGAAATAAATCCCTAAACAAATATAATATCAGAAGCTGTCATTTACTCTATTTACAAACTTGGACACCACACGCGGCTATTGACTGACCACGAACAGGTAATATAACTTACTTGCAGCGCTTTTCATTCGTTAAAGTCCACTTTCTAATAAAAATTTTCTGATAATTTACTCACCCCCATATCATCCAAGATGTCCATGTCCTTACAGTGGATTTCAATTGGCCCCAAACTGTTGAAGGTGAAAATTACAGTTTCAGTGCAGCTTCAAGGGTCTTTAAAGGAACACTCCACTTTTTTTGAAAATAGGCTCATTTTCCAACTCCCCTAGAGTTAAACAGTTGAGTTTTACCGTTTTCGAATCCATTCAGCCGATCTCCGGGTCTGGCGGTACCACTTTTAGCATAGCTTAGCATAGTTCATTGAATCCGATTAGACCGTTAGCATCTCGCTTAAAACTGACCAAAGAGTTTCAATATTTTTCCTATTTAAAACTTGACTCTTCTGTAGTTACATCGTGTACTAAGACCGACGCAAAATGAAAAGTTGCGATCTTCTAGGTCGATATGGCTAGGAACTATACTCTCATTCCGGCGTAATAATCAAGGAACTTTGCTGCCGTACCATGGGTGCAGCAGGCGCAATGATATTACGCAGCGCCTCTCACAAATGTCTCCATGGTTGCAAGGCACGCTCCCTGTGCAAGCAGGGGGTCACAGGCGCTGCGTAATATCATTGCGCCTGCTGCACCCATGGTACGACAGCAAAGTTCCTTGATTATTACGCCAGAATGAGAGTATAGTTCCTAGCCATATCGGCCTAGAAAATCGCCGACGATGTAACTACAGAAGAGTCAAGTTTTAAATAGGAAAAATATTGAAACTCTTTGGTCAGTTTTGAGCGAGATGCTAACGGTCTAATCAGATTCAATGAACTATGCTAAGCTATGCTAAAAGTGGTACCGCCAGACCCGGAGATCGGCTGAATGGATTCGAAAACGGTAAAACTCAACAGTTTAACTCTAGGGGAGTTGGAAAATGAGCCTATTTTCAAAAAAAGTGGAGTGTTCCTTTAAACAATACCAGACAAGGAATAAGGGTCTTATCTAGCGAAACGATTGGTTCCTTTAAAGCCCTTTGAAGCTGCACTGAAACTGTAATTTTCACCTTCAACCGTTTGGGGCCAATTGAAATCCACTATAAGGAGAATAACCCTGGAATGTTTTCATCAAAAACCTTAATTTCTTTTTGTCTGAAGAAAGAAGGACATGGACATCTTGGATGACATGGGGGTGAGTAAATTATCAGGACATTTTTATTAGAAAGTGGACTAATCCTTTAATGTCTCGCGGTCTTGCTATTGTTTTTTTTGTTGTTGTTGTTGTTGTTGTTTTTGTTTTTAAACAATTAAATTTTGGGCTAAAAGTGTGTTGTAACGTAAGCGTTACTGAACATGTACCGAGTAAAATATTACTGAAAATTGATTAGTAATGCCTTATACTACTGCGTTACAGCAAAAAGTAATACGTTATTGTAATGCATTACTTTTGTAACGCGTTGCTCCCAACACTGATCATAGCAACTTAAACTTGTTAATGATGGAGGTTTTTTTTTTTTCTTCTAAATAAGTTTTTAGCATAACAAAACTATGAAAGCTGTAGCTCCAATTTGGGACAGGATTTGTAATTTTAAATTTTTAATAAAGAAAAAAATATCTGAGAACCTACTGAATGGCATATACCTTTACAGAACAACTCACAGAAATCAACCATCAGTCAGTTTTAGACATTTTTGGACGAAATACTTTTTATTCACTAACAATTCAAGGACAGATAATGTTTCTGGTAGAAAATCACATTTATAAACTAAAAACTAGTAGAAGTACAGTAAAGGTATATGGGGACGCATGGGAAAACCCCAGCTGCTTTTTAAAGATTTTCTTTTAAAATAATTCTCTGAAACAAATGAAATATTAAATAAAAAGCAACAACCTTGCTTCAGCTGAAGACTGCAACTGGCATTCTGCTGGCACAGGTTAATGTGTGTTAATGTCACTGTTTTCTTCATCTGTTGTACAAATCGATGGAATTGTGCTTGCTTTTTCAAGCACAAAGATGAAGGAAATCATTGACACTGTCAGACCAACATCAGCAGTCTCTCCACCCACGTCATTGCCTAAAATATAGCACTACATAGCATGTTACACTAGGGTTTTGTAGTGTATGTTACAAATAAAAGCCTTACATTTACAGTACCCTTTCAAAAGTTTGGAAACATTACAATTTTTTAAAAATACGATATAAGAAATGTTACAAAAAAAAATAGACATCAAAACCACTTGTTCTCAATGTTTTTGGGCCAGCTAAAAAAATTGTAGGCTGTTACTTTGTGCCATTTAAAATGGGCTTAAACTTGTATCCATCTTTTTTCCACCTTAGACCTGATGCCACTGAAAGAGGAGAGTGAAGACCTGAATGATGTAAAGGAAGAGGAACATCATGATTTTATAACTGGAGAAAAATCTTTTAGTTGCTCCCAGACTGAAAAGACTTCCTCACAAAAAAGAGCTCAAAAGCCAGGATCTAGAAGTTTCACCTGCTTTCAGTGTGGGAAGAGTTTTAATCACCATGGAAACCTTAAAGTCCACATGAGAATTCACAATGGAGAGAAGCCTTTCTCCTGCCAACAGTGTGGAAAAGGTTTCACTGAAAAGGGAAACCTTAAAAAACATATGCTAATTCACACTGGAGAGAAACCTTACACATGCTCTCAGTGTGGAAAGAGTTTCACTGGAAAAGGAAGTCTTAAAGTCCACATGAGAGTTCACTCTGGAGAGAGCCCTTACACCTGTCAACAGTGTGGAAAGAGTTTTACACATAAAGGAACGGTTAATGTCCACATGAGAATTCACACTGGAGAGAAACCTTATGTATGCTCTCAGTGTGGAAACAGTTTTACACATCAAGGAAGTCTTAAAGTCCACATGAGAATTCACACTGGAGAGAAGCCTTTCACATGTGATCAGTGTGGAAAGAGGTTCAAACGTAAAGTAAACCTTGATTGCCACATGAAGATTCACTCAAGAGAGGACTGTTTTATGTGTCATCAATGTGGAAGGAGTTTCACAGACAGCAATCTCCTTAAGAAGCATGTAATAACTCACATTGGAGAGAAACCTTGTGTCATGTGTCATCACTGTGGACAGACTTGCTCAAACAAAGCAATCCTCAAGATTCACATGAGAGTTCACACCGGAGAGAAGCCTTTCACCTGCCGTCAGTGTGGAATGAGTTTCACAGTTGAAGGAAACCTAAAGACTCACATGAGAGTTCACACTGGAGAGAAGCCTTTCTCATGCCCTCAGTGTGAAAAGAGTTTCACAGTTAAAGCAAACTTAAAGACTCACATGAGGCTTCACACTGGAGAGAAGCCTTTCACGTGTCTTCAGTGTGAGAAGAGTTTCACGTATCACACAGAGTTGAAACGTCATATGCAAACTCATTCTGGAAAGAAATCGCAGTGTTCTTCAGTGTGACGGAGGTTAAGAAAACTGAACAATTTCAAAAATCACCTGCAGATTCACTCACTTAATTGTGATCAGTGTAATAAAAAATATTTTGTCATCGCACCTAAAGATACACTTAAGTCATTTATATGTGAGACCCTTTTTTTATTTTATTTTATTTATTTTTTTGATTGTGAAGAGTTTAAAAGTTTACCTGGCTGCCATTTAAAATGGCCCCAGAAATTTATATATGTATATATTTAATATCTATCCATTCATATTCTTCAATATGTATCTGAAATTAATTTTTGTTTGAATAAAAGCATTGTTCAGAATCAATATGTCAGAATCCATGTTACATAAACTTCCATCTTGCTGTCAAATTGCACAATGTAATGAAAATTATAAATAAAAGGACATAAAATGAACAATGCACTGCATTATTATTCTGCAGCAGAGCAATGACATCTCAGATCATTATCTAGTCTCGTGTGTACTACATTTAGCCAAAACTGCCTCCCTGCCACAAATATGGTAGAACTATCACTTCTACCACTAAAGATTGCTTTATCAATAATCTTCCTGATCAGTTTCATCTCCTTAGCATACCAGATAGCTTAGAAGAACTCAAGGTTGCAACAGAAACTATTGATTCTCTCTTTTCCAGCACATTAGACTCAGTTGCTCCTTTGCGCATAAAGAAGATTAATAAAAATAATCCAACGTCATGGAACAACAAACACGCTCAGGCCCTTAAGAGAGCAGCCAGAAAAATGGAACGCAGCTGGAAGAAAACAAAACTAAAGGTTTTTCACATTTTGTGGAAAAGTATTTTTATGTACAGAAAGACCTTAAAAACTGCTAAATCTACTTATTTTTCAAATCTCTTAGAAGAAAACAAACACAACCTTAGGTATTTATTTGATACAGTGGCTAAATTAACAAGAAATAAAGCTTCAACTTTTGATGTTTCCAAACAGCACAGCAGTAATGACTTTATGAACTTCTCTACTTGCAAGATTGACAATATTAGAGAGAAAATTATGACCACGCAACCATCTGCTACAGTATTGCGTCAGACAGTGTATTGTAGTGTCCCTGAGGAAAAATTCCATTCATTCGCTGTTATAGGAGAGGAAGAATAGTCTAAACTTGTTAAATCATTGAAATCAACAACATGTATGTTAGACCCTATACTGACTAAGCTATTGAAAGAGACGCTTCCAGAGGTCATAGATCCTTTTCTTAATATCAATTCATCTTTGTCACTAGGATACTTACCGAAAACTTTTAAGCTGGCTATTATTACACCTCTTATTAAAAAAACAGAACTTGATTCTAGAGAATTAGTCAATTACAGGCCGAGCTCGAATCTACCTTTTCTGTCAAAAATACTAGAAAAAGCAGTATCATTGCAACTATGTTTCTTTTTAGAAAGAAATGGTATCTGTGAGGATTTCCAGTCAGGATTTAGACCATACCATAGTACTGAGACTGCTCTCATTAGAGTTACAAATGATTTGCTCCTATCATCAGATTGTGGTTGTATCTCTCTATTAATGTTACTGGATCTTAGTGCTGCTTTTGACACTATTGACCACAGCATTCTTTTGAATAGACTCGAAAAATATGTTGGCATTAGTGGCTTGATTAAAATCATACGTATATGACTGTTATCAGTTTGTAGTAGTAAACGAAGAGATGTCACACCGATCACAAGTTCAGTGTGGAGTACCGCAAGGCTCAGTACTAGGAACGTTGCTTTTCACTCTGTACATGCTACCCTTTGGAGATACCATTAGGAAGCATGGCTTTAGTTTTCACTGTTACGCTGATGATACTCAGCTCTATATTTCTTCGCGCCCTGACGAAACTTACCAATTCACAAAATTCATAGAATGCATAGCTGATATAAAAAAATTGGATGACTAGTAATTTTCTACTACTAATTTCAGAAAAAACAAGAGATTCTAATTATTGTACCAAAAATTTCTGCACATAATAACCTAGAATACTGTCTAACACTTAATGGCTGCTCTGTTAGGTCTTCGTCGTCAGTTAGGAACCTGGGTGTGCTCTTTGATTCCAATATTTCATTTGAAAGCCAAATTCCTAGCATTTGTAAAACCGCATTCTTCCATCTTAAAAATATATCTAAACTATGACATATGCTCTGAATGACAAATGCGGAACAATTAGTTCATGTGTTCATGACCTCAAGGCTAGATTACTGTAACGCTCTACTGAGTGGTTGTCCTGCTTGCTTGATAAACAAACTACAGCTGGTCCAAAATGCAGCAGCTAGAGTTCTTACTAGAACCAGGAAGTATGACCATATTAGCCCGGTTCTGTCAACACTGCATTGGCTCCCAATTAAACATCGTATAGATTTTAAAATCTTGCTCCCCAGTACCTGAACGAGCTCTTAACGCATTATAGTACTTCACATCTATTGCGATCTCAAAATTCTGGCCATTTGATAATACCTAGAATATCAAAATCAAGGTAGATCCTTCTCCTATTTGGCACCTAAACTCTGGAACAATCTTCCTAGCATTGTTAGGGAAGCAGACACACTCTGTCAGTTTAAATCTAGACTAAAAACGCATCTCTTTAACCTGGCATACACATAAACATTATCAATTCATATTTTCACATCCACATAAATTAGAGCAGCCAGAACCGGGAACACTTCCTATAACACCCAATGTCTGACTTAAGACCTGTAGTGCTGCCTGAATCAGAATCTTGCACTGTTCGTTGTTGGCCAGAGGAGAACTGGCCCCCCGACTGAGCCTGGTTTCTCCCAAGGTTTTTTTCTCCATTTTGTCACCTGTTGGAGTTTGAGTTCCTTGCCGCTGTCGCCTTTGGCTTGCTCAGTTGGGGACACTTGATATTCAACATTCTTTTTGATCTGCCTGCATTGACACCATTGTATGCGAACTTAACTGAGCTGGACGATGACATCACTCTTTTCTCCAGAGCTGATGTATAGATAAATGAACTAAATTTTTATTTAGATTTTTACAATGGAATGAATCAATACTGAATTTACTTAAGCTGGACAATGACACCATTTTCTTCTAGAACTGCTGTGCAGCCAAAATTATTTGCCAGTTATCACTGTAAAGCTGCTTTGACACAATCTGCATTGTAAAAAGTGCTTTATAAATAAAGGTGACTTGACTTATTTGATTCATCTTTAGTGAATGAATGCACAGGTAAACATTTTTTCAATGTGGACATAAATATAGTTACTATCGGGGCTCATCTGGTGACATTTAGAAGCTGTTTCCAGCTGTGGGGTGTGTAAAAGCTAAACACTGTCTTACACTATCTATCTTTCTAAATGGGCAAGAATAACTTTGTGAACACTTTAAAAATATTTGGTTATCTGCATTGATTACTATTAATTAATGTGACCTGGGGCCGTATTCACAAAACATCTTAAGGCTAAAAGTTGCTCCTAACTTGCCGATTTAGGAGAAACTCTTAAAAATAATGGGCGTGTCCTAAATTTAGGACTCCTAAATTTTTGCTCTAAGAGTATTTTACAAAGCATTTTAGTGCTAAAACAAGCTTCTAAATCTGTGAAAAGTTAGGAGTAGTCAAGAGGACTCCTAAGTCACTATGACCAAATCACAAACAATCCTAAAATGGTTGTTGCCAGCGATCCGCTTCTGTACACTGTACACCATTGAGGCAATAGCGATAGAGCCTTGGGTGCTGAACCTTTTCTTCATAAATGCAATAAATATTTTGATTTATAGATTTTAATCTGCGATGTTCATTTTTGTACAGGCAAGTTGTGTTGAATGATGGAGAATAAAACATTGCGGTCAAGTTGAAAATAATATCCTATCGTCGGCGCCGATTGTGGGCAGCTCAGGTGAAACAAAGCCCCCTTGATGTCATGAATCCATTAAGCATGTCAACAAATCTCAGCTTCTGGTGATTATTGTGGCAAACTAAAGCACCCCAAAATGCCTTCAATGTTTGTATCCTCCCAAGCATAGTGAATAAAAACCTAGCAGTTGGGCTTGACTTCCCACATCAACAAACTAATCAAATTTCAGTCTATAAACTATCTGTGCTTCAATGTCATTTGCCATGTTTGAAATTCTCTTGGAAACTGTTATTGGACAGTGGTTTTTAACTTTTTAGGCTATCCACACCAATGCACTGCAAAAAAATGCTTTTCTTAGATTTTTTGTCTTGTTTCCAGTCCAAATATCTAAAAATTCTTAAATCAAGAAGCATTTTCTATCAAGGGCTAAACAAAAGGCTACCTGGTTCCAAATGCTGTAACTTTTGATTACATTATGCTATCACCACAAAATTTGATCCAGATGCAGCTTACATATAGGGGAATTTCACCAAAAATTGTCCTACCTTATTTTCTTCCTGAGTTATTGCATGTCAAATAAGAAATATATGTAAAATTTTATATATATATATATATATATATATACACTTTTTTTTGTATTTTATCAGCAGTTTCTCAGCTTGAGAATGTCCAAACGTAATACATTTTTTTCCTCTAAAAATGTAAAGTTTTCTATCAAACGATAGAAATGGGGGCTCTAGAGAGGTATACCTAAAATGGTTTGTGATACGACATGTCTAAAAAATAAGAAAACATTTCAGAATCCTGGATTAGAATGCATCATGATTGTCTTGTTAATGTGCATAAAGACTTCATCCTAGTCTTTAAGATTGTACATTTTAATATTAGAAACAGTGCTAATAGTATAAGTAGATGCCAAATATATTATATATTTTTAAGCTTAATTTATGATTCTGGATAATCTGAATTTTGTTTTCTCTGAAAACAAAACATTATACAACTAAACAAAATAACATGTAACTTGAGGTTCTGACAAAATTTTCTATTTAATGTTATAAATCTATTTATAAATGTCTAATTTAGACTATTTTTAATGGATTCATTGTGTAAAAAAATCGTTTGAAATTAACGAATGAAGACTTGTTTCATCCAGAGTTTTTGAACGATATCTATCAAGTACATTTTAAAAGTCACTGGTCGCCACCTACTGGCATAACAATGTAATACAATCTTTATTTGAAGCGTAACATTAGTTTCAAAGGACATTTACTCATTTTCATCGCTTCTGCAAAATCAGTGTTTATATCTGGCCAGGGTCTGCTCATTGTTGCGAGGTGGTTCTTTCCATTTTACACTGGGGTTATTTACCCCACATTTTTATGTTTCTTGGGTCCTCGCTATTCCCTTCAAAGCAAACAAACCAGTGTGTCTTTATTTGTTGCTTAGTGACAGTTGTGTTGAAGTAAGCCAGAAATGCGCAGGTGCTGCTCAATTCGGCTATATTTAATATTAATAATATTGACTCATGAGTTGAGTATGTGCGCTAAATCTGCGCAGATTACATAAACTTCGCCAGCAAATTGAGTGAACATAATTTGTGAAACATAACCTGCCAAATTGCCTAGTGATTTGACATCTTTACCCTCCACAGTTGATTTTTACCTGCATTTTACAGGTGTTCATTTCAAACCCTGTCATTATGAAATTGCACAGAACATCCTGTGTGTGTAAAAGCAAACTATTTAATTACGTTATGACAATATAGTATAGTAGAGCACAACTAAAGTTGTATTTGTTGGCAAAATGGTAGCTAATGTTAGTAGCGTTATACAAGTTGTTTTTAGAATAAAAAGTTACGTTCGATTCGGTGGAAATAACGCTAACAACGTTAAAATCAAAACAAGTCAGGCTTATTAACAGTCCCAAGCTTTTTATATCGATACTTATGCCAATTAAATGAAGGTTATGATTTCATTCACCATGACCCTGTCCAAAGACTGTCCTTTCAGACCAATGTCAAAAGAGGTGCAGCTTAACGACAAAATATGAGATGACCGTTTTGCCGTCTGCAAGCATTAGTCAAACGCACAGTCGATTCATTAAATGATAAGTTTTTTCCTCACAAAAGTGGTTTATTCAGTGTAGTGAAGCCTCTTCTTTTTTGACACCCATTCAAAAAAAAAAAAAGGCCTCTGGTCTCCTTTCCTGCGTACCGACAATGCATTAGCATTAGCCATTATGCTTTCTTGGCTAAAGGTTGCAGGCTTGCCTTTTTAGTGGCTTTGAGTATAAATGGAGCCCTCAGAAAATTCTATGCTGATAAACACTTTTCCCCAGCTTTAGACTTAATAGTTTAATATTTGATAGATTGATATTTGTTTGTTTTGTGTTTTTAAAGAAGTCTGTGATTCTAATAAAGAATTAGTTTTATTTACAAACCTTGATTATTGTAGTAAAATATGAGTTTTTGTATGGCTCTTTTGGGAAAAATGTGTCAATGGCTTGTTAGTTTAAAAAATGGTAAAATGATTTCTGCGATTTTTAGAATCTCACATTAGATGTGCTTGTACACATTATTTTCAGCATGATTAAACATGTATTTAAATATGTATTTCACAAAGAATTCAAATATGAATACATCTTACGTTATATTATCTGTACGTTTTTTTTGTAAATTTTGATGCATGTTTATGATTTTAGACAGCAACTTGTGAATAGGACTTTTATTTTGGTGCGGCACTATGACGTCATCAAGCTGCGCTCCTGCTTCTGTTGTGATTCGGCTGAAGAAAGGTTTGTATTTTTAAGCATTTAATGGATGCAAATGTTCAGTCTGGTATTGCAGACTGTGATGTTAGCCCAACTGTGATAGTATCCAGAATTCCACTGTGGATTTTTCCTATGCCTATTGTAGATTTTCAAATACAAATAAAAATTAAGAAGGAGAAAAATACCTCTAAGAACATTATTGCACAGCAGTATTTAGATCAGATTTATTCATCATGGTTACATATATATACTGATAGTTCTAAAGACCCTATCTCTGGAAGAACAGCTGCTGCCGTATATATTCCAGAGTTTCAAACTACTATTAAGAAAAGAATAACTGATCATGTATCCGTGTATGCAGCAGAATTAATCGCTATGGTGGTTGCACTCCAGTGGGTAGACAATGTAAAACCAAGTTTAGTAGTAATATGTTCTGATTCTTACGCAGCAATATCGAGCCTTGCAAGTGGACTAAAATCATCAAGGCAAGACATTATATATGAGATTCTTGCAAGTTTGTTAAGAATAAGTGAAGTAAGCTTAATAACATTTTTGTGGGTTCCTGCTCATGTGGGAGTGGAGGCTAATGAAGTGGTTGATAAGCTAGCTAAGCAAGCTCTTAAACATACAGAAATATAGACTCTGAGCAAAAATGAAGTTAAAGGGAAAATGAAAGAATTCATAAATAACAAATGGCAAGAAGTATGGAACAGATTTATGTATAATATTCAGCAGCGAGTAGGAAATGGAAGAAGTGTTTTTAGGAATAGGAAAGAAGATACAATTATTTCACGCATCCGAATAGGGCATACTAGATTAAATTGTTCTCTGTTTAAAATAGGAAAACATGAATCAGGTCAATGTATTTATTGTAATCAGGCAGAAACAATAGAGCATGTTTTAATAAAATGTGAAAAATACGAAAAATTGATAAGCCTTTTGAAAGAACATGCAGAACAAAGTAGAATCCATGGTGCTATTATAAAATATATTAAAGAAATAGGAATAATCAATAGAATTTATTTATTTATTTACTTATTTTAGCTGCTTATTAGTGCTTCACACTCCAGTCCAGTTGGTGGCGGTAAATGCACCAAAAGTTTGTTTGCCATCCGCCATAAAAAAAAGTCATTAGAAGAAGAAGAAGAAAGGTTCAGTCTGTTTTATAGCTTTCCCAAGCTACGTTTAATACTATTAAATATACCATTGTAATGCTTTATCTAACATTAAAGTTATTTTGTTTGTGCGCCTCGTTTTGCTCCCTATATCGTGAATCAGTTTATCTTAAACACGTATTCGGTCACTGGCAAGTAGCGATGGAGAAACGGCTGTTTGAAACTCCGAGTCAATTGATCCAAACGCTTCGCATAATGATTCACTGATTCGAATCGCCGCACGCTGACGTCACATCTCGGTCAAAACAGTGTGTAATGAGAAAACAAACAAGCAAATGTTTTCATGACAGTGTAATCTATTAAATGTATATCTACAAATGAATTGATACCAAATACAGATATTTTTATTATTAATAATTTGCTTTTGAGTTTTGTTGTTTGGGGCTAATCAGGTGCACTGACTACTGGGGCCTGTTTCATAAAACAAGTTTACCAAATAAGCTAGGCTTATTTCAGTTAGTCTGATTATTTTGAACCAAATCAGACTTACTGAAATAAACCTGGATTATTTGGTAAACTTGTTTTATGAAACAGGCCCCAGAACTAGGGAGCTGATTGAGATTGAATTATTTTTCTTTCTGTTAATTATTCACCTCTTACATGACGATATGTCTAAACACAGAAAAACTCCTGGTGAAGCGACTGAGATCCACGTGACACACTATTATAAAGATGGCGTTTATTAAAGTGGAGAGTGAAGACATGAAGATTGAAGCAGCATACAGCGTTAAACAAGAAGATACTGAGGAACAAACAGGTTGGTTTCATTATCAAAACTGAACTCATTTGATCCTTATTAAAATGTCCAGCTCTACAGAAATGAATGATAGTTTTGAAGACAGACATGTTGAGTGTGTACGGCACGATTGTGTGCCTGTCCGCCACTGCTTCAAGTGCAGCTGAGAAGATGCTACTTCCACATTGGGCAATTGTCATTACGCGTCACACATTTAATTAGGAAAAATAATACAGAAGTAGCCTAAACAAAACTATCATTTTGAGTAACATTAAACCCAACTGTCTACTACTGAATAGAAAACAAAGGAAACATCTGTTTTGACTTTCACATCTTCTATCAAGCTCAGTTGTAAATATAGAATCATAATTTGATCTAAGATGAGTGTTTCTTCTCTTGAACTCCATGTAGCAGCAACACGTGTGGGATATTCTTTTAGCACAAGAGGAAAGAAGAACATTAGGAAAAACTAACATTTTATTCCAGGGAATAGACCTTATTCACAGCAGCACCATCTTTGATTTTTAACGGTAATGACAGCGAGGCTGTGAGGGATTATCTTTTCAGTGGGTTGTACTGTTATTTAATGTGTTTCTGGATTGTTTTGCTGACGAAACACTGCAAAATTATCTTTCCAAGAAATTTCAGTCAACAAAAAACTCCTTTTTATGGAAAATTATGAGTGATCTAGGAGCTTTTTTACCGCGGATGCCATTAAAAACACGGCAAGTTTATACCTCACAGCCTCGCCTTCATACCTGTCATGGCACTGCTCTGAATAAGGTCAATAGTATGTTATTATTGAAATGATTCATTACAGAAATGGCTTTTATTTGGCTCTACCTTTAGCTCCTGTTACGCGGGTCCATCATTAACTCCTGTCCGATGCTTCTGTGAGTGACCATATCGAGTCCTTAGAGATCATCATTTCTACTCTATCATTTAAATTTTCACATTGTTTGCAAAAGCAGCTCAAATTCAAAATTTTAGATATGTTGTATATCTTTAAGTGCCGTTTAGTGAGTGGGAACTCGAGCAATGTAAGCAATGATGAGTCAACGATGAGACAAGAGTAAGTGTGAAACCATCAGCTGCTTGCCAGCCTGCCATAAGGATCTGTTCAATCTATACCCACATGAAAAAAAAAAATTACTGGACTGGAAGACAGTGAGTTCTAGTGGCCATTCAACTGTATTAGTGTGTTGGACAAAAGAAAAAAGAATAAAATGTGGCGATTGGTGTCGGCGCACCCTTTCTTTTTGTCATGCACTACTTCAGGAAGAGGAGTGATGCAGAAGTTAAAGAAAATCAGGAAGTTGTTTCACCGGAGTTACCAGATCTTGAAGATTCTTCAAGTGTGGAAGAATCCCACCTAAAATGGATTCTTCTCATGAAAGAGCAGCTGGTGCAGAAAAACTATGGAAAAGCTGTGGATCTCCTGGCCTCTGCTTTGTCTCTTTGCGGGCAACCAGAAGAATTCTCCAAAACACTGTACCTCCTGCAGAGTTACAGAGGCTGTGGGAGGAGGTGTGTGCTGTTCATCACTTCACTTGTTCATCGAAATTACCCCACACTAAGCTTTCTTGTGGTGCTGCTGCCTGTTGCTGCTCTGTTTTTTGTGCTGAGGAAGACAATCTCACTCTCCCAGCGGCATTTTTGAGTCTCTGGAAGGCTTAATTTGCTGCTTTATAATCTGAAAATACCCTTTTTTAAACCTTGGATCCAGTGCAGATGCTTCTGAGAGAGAGCAGATGGTGAAATTCCACCTTGTGGATCCTGGTAGCCATGTCTTTGTTCATTGTCTCAAGCATGTCCATGACAGGTTTTCTGAACCCTCCTGATTTCAGGTATCTTGTGCTTATTTTTCAGAGACTCTGTGAAAGCAGGATCACCTTTGAAGCAGTCACATAGCTATAGGGAGCAAAAACAACAATTGAATTTAATAAATGCGGTATAATAAGTAATAATGAATAATACTAATTTTTCTGCATTACTGTGGCAATAACAAAGCCACTTATAATTTGTTTACATTTTACAGTCTGCAAAACATAGTTTTTGTAATGTTATAAAATGTAAATAATGTTAAAAAAGTAAATGAAATCGAATCTGTTATAAATTCTAAGAGAATTATTACATACCTCTCGTCACTAATTTCAATTGTGACTTCTTCAAATGGTTTTAAAACCACACAGGCCTCTTCTATTTCTTTCCACTTATCCTGTGTGTCAGAGTTTCCAATCAGGCATTTATCAGTGCAAGTACGGTGATGATGGCATCCTTGTTATCAAGAAATCTCTGTATCATAAAATGTGGAGTTCAATCGTGTTGGGCAGTCTTGTTTCGGTTTTAACTCTGGCAAACCCATCTGCTGCTGAGTTGCCTTAAGTTTTTCAGCTGCCACTGTGCTTTGGTGCATGTACTCCACAATTGCTTTAACCTTATTCAGTGTATTTTGGATTACACTGAGTCCACTTCTCACAATCAAGTCAACTGTTTGGCAGATGCGTCCATGAGGTTTTGTGAATGGCGAGGCTTATGTTGTGAGCATTGCCAGTGACACAAGCTGCTATTTTGTCATTTATGTTCCACTCTCTGGCAATTCTTAAAAGATTTTCTGCCAGATTGTCTGCAGTGTGCCTTTCAGCAAATTTAAAACAATCCAACAGACAATTTTCAATGAAGTGGCATGTAACTGACATAAAACCACATGTTGCCCTAGATGTCCAGCAGTCTGTTGTGAGGCACACAGCTGAAGCCTTGCCAACTTTTTCCATAATTTGTTCACGAATCTTCGAAAACATTTCTGAAATTATTGTTTTTGATAGGGTTTGCCTGCTGGGCAATATATAGGAGGGGTTTAGTTCACCCAAAAATTAAAATTCAGTCATTAATTACTCATCCTCATGTCGTTCCACACTTGTAAGACCTTCGTTCATCTTTGGAACACAAATTAAGATATTTTTGATAAAATCCGATGGCTCAGTGAGGCCTGCATTGCCAGCAAGATCATTTCCCTTTTCAATGCCCAGAAAGCTACTAAAGACATATTTAAAACAGTTCATGTGACTACAGTGGTTCAACCTTAATATTATAAAGCGACGGGAATACTTTTTGTTCACAAAAGAAAAAAAAAAGCAACTTTATTCAACAATATCTAGTGTTGGGCGATCTCAAAACACTGCTTCATGAAGCTTTGCGAATCTTTTGTTTCGAATCAGTGGTTCAGAGCGCCAAAGTCAAGTGATTTCAGTAAACGAGGCTTCGTTACATCATAAGTGTTTCGAAATTTCAATAGTTCACGTGACTTTGGCAGTTTGATACACGCTTCGAACGACTGAGTTGAAAGAAAAGATTCGTAAAGCTTCGAAGCTCCATGAAGCAGAGTTTTGAGATCGCCCATCACTAGATATTGTTGGCACAATATGTAATTTTTTGCGCCGCTAGAGGTCGCTTATTCAAAAAGGCGTAGATTGATGACACCTTGATTTTGCGGAATCATGGGAGGTGTTGTCTTAATGTCTAAGAATCCGATGGGACTCGGGCAGAAATCACATTCATAGATGAGTTAATGTATTAAAGATTTATTAACATTACTGTAGTATGAAAGCCGTTGGAGAGGAACGAGGCCGCTGGAGTGATTACTAATGAGAGAGTGATTAGTAAGTTCGGGTCCAGTCGGCTTTGAAAATAAATGCCGTCGGGTCGGACTTGGGTCTAATTTCATTGGGTCTGTCTCTGGTCGGGTTTTTCCTTTAAAAAAATAAAAATTATGCACGTTGGGTTCAGGAACAGATTTTAGGACCCAAGAAGACCTCTAGTTCCAGCACCTTAGGTGCTTGGACCCATAAAAATATAAAATTTAAAGGTGGACTCGGTATCATTTAAAATACACTGTTTGGAAGTTGGTGTAAAACTATGTTGCCGCAAGATCTAATAGCACTAGAAACTGAAAACAAAACTACTCTGCAGACTGAACATAGCTGAGATGATACTAATATTTTAGACATAAATGGCAGCTTTGAGATCAGTCTATAATTGAGTATTTCTTTTGGGTCAAGCTGTGTTTGTTTGTTTTGTTTTTTTGATAAGGGGTTTAATATCTACCCGCCTAAACATTTTTGGGATGTGTCCTAAAGAAAGTGAAGAGTTAAGAAGAGATTCTGGGATTACAGGAAATGTCTCTTTCAGCTTAGTTTGGTATAGGGTCTAGCATAGGTTTTGATGCTTTAAATGTCTAAATGTTTTGATGTCTGTTGCTTTGTGACATTAAACTTAACTTGTTAACTTGTATGTGTCTCTGTTCACCTTAGACCTGATGGCACTGAAAGTGGAGAGTCAAGAACTGAATGAAATGGAAGTGAAAGATCATTGTAATAATGATAAACATAATTTTAAAACTGAAGAAAAATATATTAATTGCTCGCAGACAGAAAAGAAACCAACTAGAAGTAATTACACCTGCTTTCAGTGTGGAAAGAGTTTCACCCAAAAAGGACATCTTGAAGTCCACATAAGAATTCACACCGGAGAGAAGCCTTACAACTGCCCACAGTGTGGAATGAGTTTCACTGAAAAAGGAAGCCTTAAAGTCCACATGAGAATTCACACTGGAGAGAAGCCTTACACCTGCCAACAGTGTGGAATGAGTTTCATTCGAAAAGGAAGCCTTAAGAGCCACATGAGAGTTCACACTGGAGAGAAGCCTTACACCTGTCCTCAATGTGGAACGAATTTTTCACATAAGCCAACTCTTAATGCACACATGAGAAGTCACACTGGAGAGAAGCCTTACACCTGCAAACTGTGTGGAATACGTTTCAGCCGAAAAGGAAACCTTACAGTCCACATGAGAATTCACACTGGAGAGAGCCTCTACACCTGTCAACATTGTGGAAAAAATTTCTATCGAAAAGGAAGCCTTAATAGCCACATGAGAATTCACACTGGAGAAAAGCCTTACACGTGCCCTCAATGTGGAAAGAGTTTTACACACAGACCAACCCTTAATGTCCACATGAAAACTCACATTAAAAAGAAGCCTTTCGCATGTCTTCAGTGTGAGAAGTTTTTCACAAATCAAAGAGACCTAAAACGTCATTTGCAAACTCATTGTGGAAAGAAATTGTAGTGCTCCTCAAATTGCACATTCACTCTGGAGTGAATTTTTGGTGGACTGAAAACGCAAACTTTTCAAAACAGTTTCAAAGTGCAAGTTTTTGAAAACGGTCTCCATGTAAACAACAAAAACATGAATCTGTGAAAACAATGACGTCATGCACATGCGTATTACACGTTCAGTCTATAGTGTTTAATCGCCATCTAATGGCCTGCCAGCAGAATACAGTGTTTTTAGTCATGAATGGGGATCGTTTTGACAATGGTGTCGTCTGTACGCGGAAAACTCAAAGGAAAAACTTCTCCATTTTAAGCATATCATTGTCATGTAAACGTACCCTCACAGATACACTTTGAAAAGTCATGTGGATGTGAGACCCTATGTGTGTTCTTGGTGTGGAAAGTGTTTTAAATGACTCGACAATATAAAATGGAACCAGAAAATATGTATCATTGTACAAATTGTTTTATAGAACCATATTTCATATATTTGATTCAGCTTAATACATTGTAATCAACATAGTTTCAGAATTAATGATTGTGCAACCACCACAAACACAATTTACCATGACGATGATAAATTGAAATACAAAAACACACTGAATCGACCACTCCTACTGAATACTGCACTGAGTCAATGCAGAGCCTGGCAAACAACTCCCTCTCAGGGTGTAAAATGACGCAATGTAAATTAAAAAAATTAAATTAAAATCTAGTCGCCCAAGCCTCTTCTTGTTCAATATGTAACAAAAATAACTTTATCTTTTCTTTCTTTGCCACAACAAATGTGTTTTATGAACACTATTAAAGCAGCCAGATAAAAGCTAACAAAAAGTTGAGCACCCAACTTAATGAAACACTAATCACCATAATGGTGACTTCAAATGAAATTATTTTCAATAAAACATCAACATTAACTATAGAGTGAAGCCTCTGTTTATTCTGAGAAACAAATTTTGAAAGAAAAAAGGCAAACTGGTTTGTAATATGTGAAGATAGTAATGCTGTTTTTGGAGTTATTTAATCATCATCTGCTGAGCTGTTGAGAGATTTAATGTGATCTTTTATTTGCAGTTGATTTTATCTAAGGCTGTTTGGATGTAAGTCAGTTGTAGTCTGTTTTGTTCCTTCTCTTTTTTCTGTTTTTGTTGTCCCCTTTGGTTCAATAATTCTTGATAACAGGTGTTCTTTAATAATGCTCAATCATCACATAATTATATTATTTCCTGTGACACTTGTCAGTGTTACACCCAAAGTATACTACAGTTTTTACACATAAGCTAGTGTGCATGTAATGCAAATTTTGTAATCAGCACAGTTTGCCTGCAGCCTGTTTTTTCTAACCACATGTACTCTGTATGCACAGGTAACACAGTTTTTTGCACTTATTAGTTTGTCCACAAGGCCCACAATGGATGGCTACGTGGATGAGAGACTGTGTGGCGCTACAACTTATAGCGCATGCTGATGATGTTGTGCTAACATGCGACGCAGCCTACGATTCAATAGGTGTCCTCATCATACAGTCTACATACATGTCATTGCCAAGTTTATTAGATCCATGTCGCACAGTGTGTTCCGGGCTTTAGAATTTTAGTCAAAATATGAAAAACGTCCTATTTTAGCTTCAAGTTCTAAAGGGTTACAACTTAACTGACCGTTCGCAAAGACCCGCCCCTTTAGTTACTGTTGCTACGTCCGACAAGCCACGCCACTCTCACACCACACGTTCTCACGCACCGAAAAATACATCGCGGAGCAAAGAGGACACTGACAACGCGTCGACAGACAAGACAGAGCGTGTTACTTTTGATAGGAAACAAGGTCTCAAATTTCAAATTTTGTCATTTTTAAGGAAATTTAAACAATAAATACCATTTTGTGGCTCTTTAATGTCGTGACAGATTGCTGTAGTGCCTCAGATCAAGCGGCTTGTGAACCGATCATCTCTTCCTACTAGTTCATTTATAGCATCAAATAAACATGAATGAACATCATAAGGAATGTTGTTTCAACCGTGGAAAGATGTCAGTACACACCATATTTCAAGTTCAAGTCCACCGACGTTAATCTACTAACTGTGCGTTCACACCGCCGCCGGCGAGAGCGTCAAAATTCGCCTTGGCTGCCCTGCCAACAACGCTGTACTGTGCGTTCAAACTGCCGCCGGCGGGAGGGTCAAAGTAAATGATTGGTTGCCGCTGAACCGCGTCATAGCTCATTACCATAAAGTTGACCTGACTTCAACTCTCCTCGACGCTCTCGCCGGAGCTCGCCGCCGGCTCACATTGAAAATGAATGACTTCCTGTCACTTTGACGCTCTCGCCGGTGCCGATGTGAACGCACGGTAACTCCCCTGACTGCTTTGTCGGACAAAATGGCGGATTCGGCGTTATGATCTGTGAGATCGCCTGACAATCAAACTCCCAGCGAAGGGTCAGTTGAACTAAAGATTTAATGAGATGCACATGTAAAGAAAATATGACATGTAAACTCCTTTTTTGTAAATATGTAATAAAAAAAAAATGTGCTTTTTTTTTTAACATCATTCAACAAACAAACAATTGAAAATCACAAAAGTGATTTAGACCAAACCACTTAAAGACTCTCTTGGCATAACATCAACTACAGAACAATTAAAGCACATTTGTAAAAAAAATAAATAAAAATTTGAAATGGAAAAGCTAAATCTCAGCAAATAAGCTTAATCTGCTGGTGATTAACTAAAACAAGAAATAAGGAAGAACAAACCAAATTTTAATGTGCTAAATAATTATATAATACATATTACAGGTTGTAGTGTGTAGTCTTGTCCAATCTGCTATCCTGATCATTACTGTGGTTGATCCGGCCTGGCGGAAGAGTGAAGCTGCCACCACCCCTAAATGTCAAATGAGGTTTGGCTAGGTAGCTATTTCCAGAGGGAGTGAGGAGATTTAGTCATTAGGAGTTTGCCATGTTTCAGTGACTAGTAGGAAGTCAAAGTTTTTCTCAGTTAGTAACACGCAGAGCACAATAGTCTTATCCGTGAGAGACCGACAGATAAACAGAGCAATTGTAGAACGTAATGTGCAGTTATTGCTTATATGTAGGTTATTCAGAGACAGATCACAGGATACAGTAATTAATGAGGTAAACATTTTTTTACCTCAGTATAGCATAGCGGATATCCAAGCGGTTAGACCAGATAGATGGAATAGCTGATGACGACGGGATGAGAAATGGTGGCAAAAGGGAACAATGAACATAACGTGGTCGCCTAGCAATCCCAAGCTCCTTGCCATTCCAGGAGGTTTGTTGATTAAAAAATGTAAACAAAAAGGAAATTTCTAACTTTAAATGTTGCTTATGTACATACTCTTCATCTTGAAGTAAATGGATACTTTATGAACTTAAGGCTTTCCTTGCCACTGTCACATTTCTTTCAGTTGGACATGCTTTTGATTCGGAAGTGGTGGTGTCTTCTTCTAATAGAGTGTTTTAAAATTGAACGCTATGACACCCTTAAACAATAAGTATATATTCATTTCAGTAACACTATTTTGAGTTTCACTTGTAACTTGACAGATAGTTGTGAGTCAGGTGGTGGAGCTAGAAACATGGAGGAAGATCAGAAGATTATGAAAGGGATGAAAGAGTTCCCAGAAACTTGGAACCTCTCCAAGGGGGAATGGGAGGCCCTGAAAGGACTCAGGTAGGACAGCACTTTGGTGATTAAGCCTGCAGATAAGGATAGCATAGTGGTCATCATGGATAGGGAGCAGAATGTCAGGGAGGCCATGAGGCAACTGCAAGACCTAGAATTCTACCAGGAATTGTAGAGGCCCATTTTTCCAGAATCGGTAGAAGATCAAGAACAAGCCGCAACTATTGTAGGAGAGAGGGATTTTAAATAACAGGCAGGTCCATTATATTAGGGGACAAGATACACCTAGGGAGAGGAGATTTTAATCTACTTCCGAAGGTCCATAAGGAAAGGGCCATTGGCCGTTCCCAGATATCCCTCCTGGTAGGTCAATAGTATTGGATTGTGGGAGTGAGAGCTATGGGGTGGCTGAGATTATTATCTCGTACCTCAATCCACTCCCCACCAGGCACGCCAGTTACATCAGGGACACGTACCA
The DNA here is from genome assembly GCA_039654765.1 of Mylopharyngodon piceus. NCBI lineage: Eukaryota > Metazoa > Chordata > Actinopteri > Cypriniformes > Xenocyprididae > Mylopharyngodon > Mylopharyngodon piceus. Next base: position 24,236,821 of record CM077454.1, read on the forward strand.
GTTCCTGGAGATGGTTGAGGGGATGAGGATTAGTCCTAATGTCAGTCTCTTCTCCATGGATGTGGAGAGTCTGTTCAAAAACACACATGGAGAGGGCTGTCTTCAGAGGTATCTGGAGGAAGGGAGACCAGATGAGAGTCTGTTGAGACTCCTAGAGCTGAGCCTCACCAGGAATGACTTTGAGTTCAATGGTCGACATTACCTACAGGTTAAGGGCACGGCTATGGGCAAGAGGTTTGCACCAGCATATGTGAAAATCTACATGGCCGAGTGGGAGGAGTCTGTGTTCCCAAGATGCAAATCTCTGCCCACCCAATACTGGAGGTACCTGGATGACGTGTGGGGAGTCTGGGAAGGCATGGAAGGGGACTTCCTGGATTTTCTACATACATTAAATCACCATCACCCATCCATCCAGGTAAAATACGAACTGACGCAAACACTGTTTGGAGCCCTGAGGAGGAGGGGGTATTCCCGGCAGTTCCTAAGGGAGGTGGCCAAAGAGGAGAGAAGAATGGGTGGAGGGAGAACCCAGACCCTCCGTGGAAAAGTACATCCGTTGATTGTTAAATTCTCCGGCACGACCAAAGGCTTGGCCATGGGGGTGAGGAGGAACTTTGAAAGGTGGTGGCCTACAAAAGAGGAAGAAATCTGCAGGACATGCTGGTCCACAACAGACTGGGTCCAGCAAAACTAAGGGATTCCAACAAAAACTCTGAGAGGAGGACGGACGGGGGTGTACAGGATCACTCAGGCCATCCCCCTCAACAGAAAGAATTGTATCTACCTTATCCAGTGCTCCTGGTGTGGGATGAGATATGTTGGGGAAACAGGCAACTCAATCCTCACTAGAATGTGGGGGCATAGGCATACAGTCAAGAAAGGAACACGTCGTAAGGGGCACATAGTGCCTCATTTTCAGAGGCATGGGATCCAAAGCCTCAAGATATGCGGGCTGGAGCACAATCCTGAATGGGGAAAGAGGGACAGGCTGAAGAAGGAGAAATACTGGATTAGGAAACTGGACACATGGTGTCCCCAAAGGGCTCAATGTGAGAAACGGGTGAAGGGCACCAAGGGGAGACTGGGGTTCGAAACCGGCATCCAGCTAATTTTGTGATAATAAAATGGATGTTTATGAGAATTAATGGTATACTGCGTATGGTTGGAAGAAGAGTGAGAAATTGGATGGTGTAGTGAAAATCTTCCCGATTGCAATTTGTCCCTTATAAATTTTTTTTTTTTTTTTTTTTTGATGTTGGTGATGTTTCTATTGATGAATATTGGATAATGTTGTTGTTCATTTATTTTTGACAAGTTTTTTTAGAATGATTAATTGACTGATTGGATATTTAATTGGGATTAATTGTATGCACCTGTTGATGATTGTCTATTTATGCTCTCTTTACTCCGAGCGAAATTATACCTTGACAAAGGCTTTGTGCCGAAATGTTGGTCAATAAAAACTTTCTGCAAGTGAGTGTGCAGTCAAATCTTTTATATATATGTAGTGAAAAAGTGAGTCAAGATTGTACTGAAGATATATACACATGAAATACACTTAAGTACAATCTTGGTACACTTTATTTTACTTAGCTTATTCCTTTAAAAAAAAAATGCAATAAGGAAGCTACTACATGTATTTGAACTAGTGAGTTAATTCAAACTAAGGTAAAAGGTACAAACGAAAGTACAATACATTCTACAGAACTTGATGGGTAATTAGTTGATTAGGTAATTAAGTTGTAAGCCAATGATATGTTCATATTTTCCCCTGAACAGGTATACCTTGACAGAGAAAAGAGACATACAGGCAATAACACACACACAAAAAAATGATTCTGGCCACAAATTGATTTTAAGCAAACAATTTAAATAAAATACATTTTAAAATGTATAAAATAGCCATCATTGTTCCGAATTACCTTTACACAACATGAATGTAATGGATCCAAGACCAACCCAATCAAATTACATACACTTTACTTGATTTGTTGCTGTAAAGGGAAAACGCAGATGTTGTGCATGCGCCCTAGAGTAAAAAAAAGGCAACAAGTCAGTGGAGGCGCGATACAGAACTCAGCGATTTGGACGAATGTAAGCAATTTTTTTGGTTGCAATACTCTTCTAAATGCTTAATGAAAACCTAAGTGCAAACATTACCTCTTAAATGACAGTATATACGGTCATTTTTATTATCCAGTGACAGCCCATCTTATGTCTACTTTGAATGATGTGGGAGAGAGCTGGAAGTGGATTGCTTGCCCCAATGAATGAACTGTCCAATGGCATATTTTAACTAGATTTGCAAATGGATAAAGAAAAGCAACTGGCAATTGTTTTTACATTTTGGCTTCATTAAACTGTTTTAAAACATGAATTGATTAAACAGTTTTAAATGTCCATTCATTTGTCCATTTAAAAGTGATTTATTCATTTACATTTTTGTTTTAATTAAATTGATAATGTATTCCTTAGTGTCATTCCAAATCCTGCATTCCTAGTCCTCCAGTCCTCTATGTGACATTTCACTTTTCAGTTCAAAATCATAGTCCACAAACAGTGCATTTAAAAAAAAAAACAGATTAGTCCACTTTTGCATGGGCAAATACACTATTAGCAAAGAAAGAAAGAAAAAAAACAGCAAAATGGTACAGAACAAGAAAAAATGCAAACAGTATTCAATTGAATACCTTACCTATGGTTTCGTACCCTCCCCAAACAATGTACAACTTTTAATGTGTGAACATGTTTTTCAAATGAAGCCATGAAACCTTTACGTCTGAAGTAGCACCTTATGAAGATCCACCCAGACAAGGCAGTTCTTCCAGGCCCTAAAAGAGAAGCAAAATGATAGTGGGCTAATAGCATCGTACAACATCTCCCTGCTGATAGCCAAATGTAGAAAGCCGTTTACAATCTGAGAGAAGAAGTTTTTGCTCCCTGCCGTCAAAAAGGTAATCTCTACTGTGATGGAGAGCGATCCCACACGGGTGCTGAAATCCATCCCACTCAGCAATGACACCATGGCACACAGGATAAATGAAATGGGCACCGAAACAAAGCAGCAGCTATGTGCCATCCTACGAGACTCTCCATTTAGCCTTCAGCTGTATGAGACAACTACCTCTGAGAACAACGCTCTGCTGATGGCCTCCAAAAGGTTTGTTATAAGGCCTCCAACAGTCATGAGATGACAAAGGAATTTTCGTTTTCCAAATATCTGGAAACGAACACCAAAGGCCAGACCATTTTTAACGTGCTTTCTGCATATCTACAGGAGAAATCAATCCCAATCACTAACATCCTTGGATATGCCACTGATGGTACCCCCTCTATGGTTGGTAGGTACCGTGGTTTCACCATTCTGCTGAAGGAGCAGGTGCCGCATATCCTTACAGTCCACTGTGTCTTTCACCACCACAACCTTGTAGCCAAATGCACCAATCCAGTTCCCCACAAGTCTTTCACTGTTGCAGTCAAGGCAATAAACAAAATAGAAGCCCATGTCTTTAATGACAGACTGTTGCAACAGCTGTGTCAGGAAAACAATATGAGTTTTGAGCATCTTCTTCTCCAGACTGATGTCCGCTGGCTCTCAAAGGGAAACTGCTTTGCTTCTTTTTGTGAGTTGTTTGACAGCATCAAGTTCCTGGAGGAGATTGATGCAGCACTCTGGAAAAAGTGTCATCCAGCGGCTGCGATATCATATACCTCACAGACTTTTTCGAAAATACGAATGAAGTTGTAAGGACTCATCACTGGACTGCTAGCTTCCTCCAGGTCAGCAGGTGGCGCCACTATCCAGACTCCTGCTGAACAACCCCATTCATTAATCCTGATTTGTTATTTCATGCCTTACTGGTCAGTCTTGAGCCTACATTTCCAGTTGCATGCTACAAGTTAAGTTCTGTATTTTTCAGTGTTTTTTGGAAACCCGGCTTCCTATGTTTTGTTGCACTTTACCTCAGTAAAGATTGTATTTTGTTGGAATTCTACGCCTCATTGGTCATTTTCTCCTCTGCTCTTGGATTCATTTATTGGGGACTTGGCTTAGTTTGTAACCCCCGAAATTTAACATTAGAAAACGGCATATTGATGCCTGCATATTTTACAACTTGAAACCATAAGAAATATAGTCTAATATTAATACTAATCTATTTAAACTTCCAAAATGAACTTCGCTCCAGCCACATGAGAGCAAAAGCCACACAGCTGATGGTGCGAGAACCAGGACCCAGGCAGGAGCAGCAGCAGATGGAGAGGAGAAGGCAGTGCCAAGTGCGGAAAAACTGCAAGAAAAACTAAACAAAGGACACTTGTGACAAATGTCACAAGGTAGTGTGTGTGTGGGAGCTGCACATGGAAGGTAGAGATTACCTGTGTTGACTGAGTAATTGATCCACAAGCATCAGTGAATGATGGGCGGTGTTTGCCCCCAAAACAACCAGATGCCTTGTTCAAGTGAGCCCACTTAGAGTGTACTCACACTAGGCACGGTTGCCTTGAACCGAGCACAATTGACCCCACTTCCTACTATCCCACTGGCCTGCACTCACATTGCACTTAAGTATGCTCTGGCTCGGAACATTAAGTCATATACGATGTAACTTTTAGTATGGAAGAAAAGCACTTTCGCCAAGATACTGAGTAATAGATTTCCCATATATGGCGCGCAGCAATTTTCTGACGTCACGTCAATTTCACTTTTTTCGTAAGTTGAATACGGAAGGCGTAGGACGTAGTGTAAGCGCTTTGAACTGCAAGGCGTTAAGCTAGATATTTTACTTTATAACTTGTTAAATATGGATATTTTTCTTACACAAATGCATCGCTTCGCTTCAGAAGGCCTTAATTTAGCCATGTGGAGTACATTTATGATGGGTGGATACACTTTCTTGAGTTTCAAACTTGTTGGTCCCGTTTACTGCCATTATAAAGCTTGGATGCGTCAGGATATTTATTTATATAACTCTTATTGTGTTCATCAGAAAGAAGAAAGTCATATACACCTAGGATGGCTTGAGGCTGAGTAAAGCTTGGTGTAATTTTGTGATCTAATCTGTTAATGGAAGAATTTGCAGCTTTACTCGCAAACTACAGTTCTTGTTCATCAATAAGTTGAGAACCAGACCCGTTATAAACCCAAATACACTTGAATTAATTACATTAATTGAAGAGTGTACTATCCAAGTAGTAATAAAGATGTTTGCTGTCGTAATGATGACAGTAGTGCACACAAAAGTAGTAGCTGTTCAGTGCTCCGGCACGGTTAGCGCTCACACTGAACCGCGCTCGAGCCCAACCGAACTGTGCTCTGGCCCACCTCTTCCAAGCGGGCCAGGGACGAATTCACAACATGTTTTTATCTAACAAAATATTTTGCTTCAATCCATATTTGTTGCATTTAGACTTTCAAAAACAACATTTTCACTGCAGTGAAAAAGCTTCGCTCTCTGCTTGCCGGACACAAAGCGAGGCACACACCTTCGTGAGCGGTCTAGGTCTTGCACAATTACAGTATATAGGGTGAATTCAGGGTGATTGGGGCATGTTTTTGCCATTGAGATGATTTGGAAAAAGTGTCCCAATCAACATGAATTCACCATTACAAACAAGATTGTATTATGTAGGCCTATCTGCATTCTCTTGGCGATTGGTGCTCAATTTAATCCATATTTTTCAATTTTATTCAAATTGAGGATTTTTTTAGGGTGATGACGTCATAAAATATGATGACCGACATCCAAAGCTTCATTCTAAAACCTCAATAGAAGCTTTAAATGTAAATATGACAACAAAAATGACATTCGATACAGTCAAGTTTGAACGGTCAGAATGATGGCCATTCTACTAGTTATAGAATTCCTGTAGTTCTAATGTTAAACCCAGTCTTTCTGAAAAGCTGGTGGTGCTAAAAAGTATCGAATAGATGTATGTCTGTAAAGGCAGGAACACACCAAGCTGACGGTCGGCCTTTGGGCAGTTTTTGTTCGTCGGCCGACTAAGTTTTCTCAGTGTGTTCCGCACCGTCGGCTGAAGTTGGTCCTCGTCTGCTTTTTTTCGGCCGATTCGACATGTCGAATCGGTGTCAGAGCTTGTCGGTCCGTCGGGCCATCTGTTCATTCTGATTGGCTGTTCAGCTACTGCCACCTGCTGGTTCGGAAAGGCATTTCATCTTACACAGGCGCAGAACGGACGTGCTACTTGGCCATCGGCTGTCGAACATCGGTTTGGTGTGTCAGGCCAACTTTGGACACAGATGCTGCTGACGTGAGCCAACCTTTTGAACATTCTGTTGACTATAAGTAACTTTGCCACTACACGTCAACTAACACTCTAATGAGAGTTAGTAGACATGTAGGTGCAACATTACTTTTTATAGTCAACAGAATGTGTTAAAGGGTCCATCAAAATAAAGTGAAAGCCAAAATTCTGTATTTTTATTGAAATACACAGTATGTTGTATTTTACTTTTATTTTAAATACATTTTCATGTATTTATGCCCATCTCTGTATACAGTAAGTGGTTATATTTACATCAATCTGATATCAACACTAACAACTCTTTAACTTTAGGCTCCCATCATTATTGAGACCCTCAAACACATCAAGGATGCTGGTAAGAATCCACTCCCTGGGTCTTTACTGTCCTGTCACTTCCAAGACCATGATGACCCCCTTGGACTTGGAGCCTTCACCATCCATCGTGAGGAGGAGAGGAACAGAAGAGGTAAGGGTGTTGAGGACCTGGGAAGGAGACCTTGATATTCCAGGAGTGGCAGTCCTTCTAGGAGAACATGCACATTCAAAGTGGGTGCATATTAAGATGACCGTGATCCTCAATATAAAGATTATAATTTTATATGTATTAATTTATCTTTCTGTCAGAATTAGTCATTGTTCTTTAACAGGATCAAACGTTTTGATAACTTTCAAATCCCCAACCCTACCTAATACACTTAAGCCTAGTTCTGGACTGAAATGCATGTTTGAGCTGTTTTAACTGAAAACAACTTGCAATGACATATCTTAAAATTAGGGCTGTCGATTAAACTTATTAATTAATTATGGTTAAAAACAATGCAGTAAAATTATTAACGTATTTAGCGCACATGCCCTGCCCCAGACCTACGTAGGTCATCTACAGTTGATTGATGATGAATATGATGCAGGGCAACAACTCACTGCGTGATGAAGTCCATAGAATGTAGCTAGAATGTTCCTAAAACTCAAGATATGGGAAAAGTTTTTGTTTTATATTTACATCATATGATATAGTTAAGCTATATCACATGAGTAACAGAATCAGTGAAAAATGTGGTAATGTGTAAATTAAGAGAAAATGAAAGTGTTTTTTGACCTTTGATGCATGTAAACCTGTTGTAGGGGACCTCTTAAACAAAATTAGAAACCTTTAGAATAGCATAATAGGGGCACTTTAAAGTCGATTAGTCGGTGCAACCCCTAGGCACTACTCATTTTTCCTGCATTACTTCCTGAAAAGTTACCTATTAATAAGGACCATTATTCTAAAGTGTTACCACATGAAGTTGGTCAAGACAAACTTTGTTGTTTGCTTGACCTTGGATGAAAGTTTAAAATAATGTTAAAAAGTTTGAAGTTTAAGGCCATACAGTCTGTCAGAATACAGTCTTGTTGAATTTTACTACTATAGGTTGCATCTCGACCTCAATTACCAGGAATCCAGTAGCACTGAACCTCTCTCTCCAACACAATGTTGGTTTTGATATCCGAAATAGTCAACAACTTGTTAATTCTTCCATCAGCCCAAGAAGTAGACAGGCAGGGAAAGAGTCGGAAGCAGGAGATGAAGTGATGATGAAAAAGAGTTTATTAAATAATCTTAGTTGCATCTTTCTTAATGTTCAGTTGGACTTCATCTGACCAGCACAAATTCAACAAGTGATAATAAACCAAACTGATTCAATACATCATTCGTGACCGTGAAAACAGTGTAATGGAGACATTCCTCTTATCTCCAACATATGAAGACCACACAACCATATTATTAGACAGCTAAACACTGTAAGATCAAGGAAAATAATGAACAATATAATAAAAATGTATATAAATGAATATAAAATATGAAAAATAAATTGAGACGACGCCAATGTATGTTTGCTCAGGTTGCTATTTAAAAAGTCAAATTACACCCATAGATCCTTCATAGAGGGCAACGGAAATGGCCAGTGGTGCGATTCCACGGTATTAAAATATATCAATGTATAAAGTGATGCTGCTATACAACTGAAATTAGAGGAAATGTAAGTGACCATGGACAAATAACTTGCAATGAACATCTCCATACAGAGAACTCGTGCCAAATGCACGACTATAAGACTAAACACGAAATACACATGTGCATGCCTTCACCGTTCTCGTAGATCCGTGTTTTTGTCGTTTACAATGAGATTATAAACCCGTTTTCAAAAGTTCTATTTTCAGGCACCCAAAACACCGTTGTAATGTAATGTTTATGCGGCCAAAATGCATAAAAAAACGGCCCCTTAGACTGAAACTTTTTCCACATTGACGACATATTCCTCTCTTGAGTGAATTCTCAAGTGGCAATTAAGGGTTAGCTTACGTGTGAAACTCTTTCCACACTGGGCACATGTGAAAGGCTTCTCTCCAGTGTGACTTCTCATGTGACACTTAAGATTTCCTTTTCGGGAGAAGCTCTTTCCACACAGTTTGCAAGTGTGAGGGCTATCTCCAGTGTGACTTCTTATGTGGACATTAAGGTTTCCATGTAGACTGAAACTCTTTCCACACTGTTGGCGGGTGAAAGACTTCTCTCCAGAGTGAATTTGTACGTGCCTATTAAGGCAGTTATTGTCTGGGAAACTTTTTCCACACTGATGATCTATAAAACAATTCTCTCTTGAGTGAATTCTCAAGTGGCAATTAAGTGTTAGTTTACGTGTGAAACTCTTTCCACACTGACCACATGTGAACGGCTTTTCTCCCGTGTGAGTTCTCATATGATACTTAAGATTTCCTTTTCGCGAGAAGCTCTTCTCACACAGTTTGCAGGTGTAAGGGGTCTCTCCAGTGTGACTTCTCATGTGGGAATCAAGAGTTAGTTTATATATGAAATTCATTCCGCACTGAGAGCAGGTGTAAGGCTTCTCTCCAGTGTGAATTCTCATGTGGACTTTAAGGCGTCTTTTTTCAGTGAAACTATTTCCACACTGTTGACAGGTAAAAGGCTTCTCTCCAGAGTGAATTTTTACGTGCCTGTTAAGGCAGTTCATGTCTGAGAAACTCTTTCCACAATGATGACATACAAAACAGTTTTCTCTTGAGTGAATTCTCAAGTGGCAGTTAAGGGTTAATTTACGTTTAAAACTCTTTCCACACTTATCACATGTGTACGGCTTCTCTCCGGTGTGAATGTTCATGTGATACCTAAGGTTTAGTTCTGTTGTGAAGCTCTTTCCACACAGTTTGCAGGTGTAAGGTTTCTCTCCATTATGAATTCTCATGTGGGCTGTAAGGCTTCCTTTTTGAGTGAAACTCTTTCCACACTGTTGGCAGGTGTAAGGCTTCTCTCCAGTGTGAATTCTCATGTGGACTTTAAGATGTCCTTTTTCAATAAAGCTCTTTCCACACAATTTGCAAGTAAAAGGCTTCTCTCCAGTATGAATTCTCATGTGGCCTTTAAGATGTCCTTTTTCAGTGAAACTCTTTCCACACTGTTGGCAGGTGAAAGCCTTCTCTCCTGTGTGAATTTTCATGTGGACTTTAAGATGTCCTTTTAGGGTGAAACTCTTTCCACACTGTTGGCAGGTGAAAGGCTTCTCTCCAGAGTGAATTTTTAGGTGTCTGTTAAGGCAGTTCATGCCTGGGAAACTCTTTCCACACTGTTCACATCTAAATGGCCTCTCTCCAGTGTGAATTTTCATGTGGACTTTAAGATGTCCTTTTAGAGTGAAAATCTTTCCACACTGTTGGCAGGTGAAATAACTTCTAGTTCCAGTTTTATGAGCTCTTTTTTGTGAGGAAGTCTTTTCAATCTGAATAATTGAACAACTAGATTTTTCCCCAGTTATGAAATCATGACATTTCCCATACTGATCTTTCTCTTCCATTTCATTTAGTTCTTGACTCTCCACTTTCAGTGCATCCAGGTCTAAGGAATAAAGAGACAAATAAAAGTTAACCCCAGTTTAATGCCACAAACAGACAGAAAACATTTAGACATTTGAAGCATCAAAACCAACAACATACATGTTAGATCCAATACCCACTAAGCTACTGAAAGAGGTGTTAGCTGTAATCTTAGAAACTTTTCTCAGTATTCATAACTCTTTGCTTTCTTTAGGACACATCCCAAAATCCTGCTGGTAGTTACTACACCCATTATAAAAAAAAAAACAGCCTGACCCAGAGGAACTGGTTAATTATAGACCGATTTCGAATCTGCCATTTATGCCTAAAATATTAGAAAAATAGTGTTCGCTCATTTATTTTCAGTATAGTGAACAGAACAATCTAGAGCCACAGATTTATGGCAGGGTCACTCTCTGACTGCCATTTGCTACGTTTTGATTGTACCCTGGTGGACTAAAACAAATGTCCAGTTCCATTAGATAATGCTGCTAGGACTTCCAGACACCTCCGAAGGCTGATTTATACTTCTGTGTCGGACCTACACCGGAGCCTCTGCACCATAGGCTATGCATCGGTTTTCATTTATACTTCTGCGTTGTTGTCCACGTCAACGTGCAACATGCAGTGTCCGCAGTCATGTTGAGTATCAAGTCAAAAGCCGAAAAAGCAGCAGCTTGTTATGTACGTTGTCCGAGAACCTTCAGCAGTGATGGCGGCAAATAGGCAACGACTTTTGTTGCAGCTTGACGGCACGTGTCCCCTGAAACAGAGCACAGCAAGTAACCAAAGCGTTTTTTCATTCCTACAGAAGTTGAAAACGCTCTTCTCTGCGCCAGTTCTTTTTTTACCTGTGGGAGGGGTTCTAGCAGATCAGTCACAGCGCTTGCAGTCTGCATAGAATTGACGCGTTGTTACATTTTTAGAGAGGTACACATCAGGCTACACCGTAGGCTACGCGTGTGTAACGCAGTTCATAAATAGGGGAAGAAGGAGGCGGGAACCGGCGAACGTTTAAACAAACTTTAATTCAAAATAAACAAATACAAAACGAAAGTAATAAACATAATAAAACCATAAAATAAAATCCAGGCCTGGTCCTCTCTCGTCCTTCACTGTCGTCGCTCCCCTTTTATGCTTCCGGAGCTCCTCCGTGAGAGACTCGAGACCGGTGCAACGCGCAGCTGACGCTCATTAACACTCGCGTCACCGGCCTCGCGCCGTTCCCTCACGGCTCTCGCCCGCCCTGCTCGTCACATACCCCCATCGCCCCTCGCAGGCCGGGGGGTACTCCCGAGACTGCGCTCTACTCCCCCCGGGGGCCAGTCTCGGCGGCCGCAGCACCTGGGGGTAAGGACAGACGAGACGAGAGAAAAGGAGACGGAAGCACAGGGAGCGACAGACGAGAGAGGAAAAAGGAAAAGGAAAAAAAAAAAATTCTTGGTCCGGTTCCCTGACACACTGCCGCTCGGTCCTCAGCCAGCCGAGAGGCTCTTCCTCGCGGTGCCATGCAATGGTACTGGACGCTCGGTGGACGGCTCGATCCTCCTCCGCCCCCTGGCGGCCGGCGATGGCTCCTCCGGCTGAGGGCAGCCGGCAGCGAGTCCCCCGTTCCCTGCTCCTCCCCTTCATGGAGGACGGCAGCAGGCTCCGGCCCACGGCAGCAACTCCTCCGCTCCCTCTCGGATGGCAGCCACCCCACCTCGACCCAGGAGCACAGCAGTGAGCTCTCCGTCCCACCTGTTGTATCATCGCTCCAGCACCACCGCCTCGGGCAGCCACTCGTGGTCTTTACTCTTCCGCGCTGCCTGACATCCTCAGCAACACGATCCCCCTCAGCAGCGAGGACTCTCCGACAGCATGTCCCTCCTTCCTCCTGGGTTTCAGCACCAATGTAACGCAGTTCGTATATACGGGAAGAAGGAGGCGGGAACCGGCGAACGTTTAAACAAACTTTAATTCAAAATAAACAAATACAAAACGAAAGTAATGCCGGCAGACCCTCACGGACGTCTGCCGGCCACACAAACATAATAAAACCATAAAATAAAATCCAGGCCTGGTCCTCTCTCGTCCTTCACTGTCGTCGCTCCCCTTTTATGCTTCCGGAGCTCCTCCGTGAGAGACTCGAGACCGGTGCAACACGCAGCTGACGCTCATTAACACTCGCGTCACCGGCCTCGCGCTGTTCCCTCACGGCTCTCACCCGCCCTGCTCGTCACAGCGTGCTACACACAGCCTATGCTATAGCTACGGTGTACACTCGACGAAGAAGTAGAAATCAGCCTTTAGAGGCCAAGAAGAAGACCCCAAGTACCATGTCTGGGTTGGCGAGGACTTCTCATTAGACTACATGCTGTTTCTTAGAAAATAACTGCCCTCCACCCATCTTGAAACTTATTCCTAAGGTTTAGGCCGGGAGTGCAATAAAAATTATCCTCTGGATAAAGCAGCAGTGTATAAAACAAAGAGAGGCCACAAACATTCATTCAAATTCATTCCATACATTCTAATAACGTTATAATAAATTTTTAATGAAAGTCCATGGCGCAGGCAGGGTGACGACTGACCGAGGTGGAGCCGAAGGGACGAGGGAGCCCGGTGGAGCTGTAAGGACAACGGCCTCTGGTGGAGCTGAGGGGGGGGAGGAGCCAAGGCGGAGGCGACAGATCGACGAGCCGAGGTGGAGTGATGGGACCAGCGGCTGGAGGCCGCCCATTCTCTATAGAGAAGTGAAGCTTAAAGTTGAGGAAAGTTTGAGAATAGCAGAACGGGTTGCATTAACTTGTGATGCATGGACGTCACGGGCAGTGGATTCATACGTGACTATTACAGGTCATTATCTCAGAGAAGACTGGCAACTGTTGTCTCACAATCTCCAAACTAGAGCAGTACAGGAAAGTCACACCGGGGCGAAAATTGAAGACCTCCTGCAAAATGCAGCACAGGAGTGGGTGATTGCTGACAAAAACCTGGTGGTCGATCCATAAACTCAAGACTGATGTCCGCACGAAATGGGAACAGTGCTTATGAAATGCTCCGGCAGTTCCTTGAACAACAGCCTGCCGTTTGTGCATCGCTGTTGTTTCCCGAAGTGAGAAAGAGTAACACAAATGTCTTCACATTGAATGAGACTGATATTGGGAATGCTGAAGAAACTGTACGGGCATTGAAGTCGATGCAAGTGGCGACCACTGTGATGTCTGAGGAAAACAATCCTACTCTCTCACTCATACTACTGCTGTTTGCACAGTTGTTGCATGACACACAGGGCAACATTGGTGACAACGCTGATCAAAGACATCAAACAAGACATCAGTCAAGATCTTAAAAAGACAAGAACACGCTCTACACAGCATCAACCCTGGACACCCGGTTTAAAATCCTGCCATTCCTGACCCCAGAGGAGAGACAGGAAACCTATGCTGAGGCTGTAACCCTCCAGGTAATCAAACATTTAAATAATAGAAGCATAATATATTCTAACCTACATAAGAAGAAATGCCACTGCTCTACAAATATTGTAGTCAAATTGGTAAAGATTTATTTAAAATATTAAAGAGAAACAACATATTTACTGCATAATTAACGATACAGTACATATTTATTCCCTCCTTCTGTGTGTGTATTCTACAGGAAGAAAGCAGGCAGCAGACCATCTCTGAGCCAGAAGTCCAGGAGCATCAGGAGGAACCTGGCTACACTGAGGAGGATCCTAGACCCACTGTCTTTCCAGCCAAGATAAGGAAGTCATGTGGGCTGACAGACTTGCTTGGACAGACTTATGGTGATGTTGGAGCCCCAATAAAATTATTATCTACCAGAGCTGAGGAGGAGGTGAAAAGGTACCAGGAGCTCACACCACTGGCACTCACAGAAGATCCACTAAGCTGGTGGAAATCACATGAGTGAGTCTATCCTTTCCTGGCCAAGCTGGCAAAAAGATACCTTTGTATCCCAGGTACTAGCGTCTGAGCCGAAAGAGTTTTCTCGACGGCTGGAGACATCGTCACAGCACAAAGGAGAACTCTGACCTCAGAGCATGTTGATCAGCTTCTCTTTCAGAGCAAGAATGCTGACATTCTTTCACTGTCCCATGACTGGCAGCAAACAGTAGCACATTTTGTTTAGTTTATTATTATTTAACAGTTTTTTACAGTAATTTACTTTCAAATGCCCCAATTGCTGGCAGCCCACTCCATGTCAAATAAAACCGCTTTAATTTGGACACTCATGTGACATTCTTCAAAAATGTCATTCATTTCTGTAGATCTGGACATTTTAATAAGGATCAAATGACTGAATTCAGCTTTGAGAATGAAACCAACCTGTTTGTTCCTCAATATCTTCTTGTTTCACACTGAATGTTTCTTCAATCTTCATGTCTTCACTCTCCTCTTTAATAAACGCCATCTTTATAATAGTGCGTCACATGAATCTCAGTCGCTTCACCAGGAGTTTTTCTGTGTTTGGACAATCTGTCATGATTAAAATGAGAATAATTAACAGAAAGAAAAATAAATCCAAACTAAATCTCTGGGTGCGTTTCAATCAGCTCCCTAGTTCAGTAGTCAGCACACTGGTAAGGGAGTCAGTCAGAGTTATAGTTAATGGTCTTAAAGGTTCATGAAACCCCAAAACACATTTTTTGAGATGTGAACAGATATGTCCAGACTGTACATCACTGAAAACACTAAAAACATTTATAAATTTTATCAATAAGTGGAAATTGGTTATTTTTGCATTTTTCAGAGCAGTTTCGTTTTTCCGGTTTGAAATGCAAAATTGCAAAGTACGTCACTGCCTCAGGAGTGTGTGATTGGCTGCAGGAGCTGGAAAGGTATGATTCTACGTCATCCGGTTCTGAGTGCTTCTCTGCATATTCATGAGAAAGAGCTCGTTCAATCCAATCACTACACAGTACTATGCATTAGATCGCATTACAGCGGAGAATTCAAATGTCAGGAAAGACCGTTTCAGCGCTGTTCTTCACCTCTGCTGTTCAGTGTTGCGTTCTAACACATGTGCCGTGAGTTTCCTCAGCACAGTAGCACAAAAGTGTTGTTTCATTTTCCATACGATGCCGTCAGAGCTGGAGTTTGACTAACATTACATGGAAAATATGACTGTTCGTTCCAAAAGGTGATTTTGATCGCTACCATAGACATCAGTGTTTATATCCAAACTATAAACTTTTATCCCGGTACTTCTGTGATAATATTAATATTTGTAACACAGAGATAACGAAACTGTGTGGTTGAAAAGACTGTGTGTGGAGCTGTTTCATACCTAACATTAAAACTGTTCTCTCTGGATCAGTGGCAGCACGAACATAGATTTGAATATTCCGGTGTGATTTTATCAAAGGTTTAATAGACACAGGCGAATCGTTGTTATCTAGGAAATAAGATTGTGTGGGTGTTTGAATCGAGATTGTGATTGATTTTAATGATTAATCGTGCAGCTCATGCAGTTGTTTGTGGAAAAAAAAAAAACATACTTGTAATTTTTTTTTTTTTGGGGGGGCAAATCTCATTTTATTTATTTGTGAATTTAAATCATTTTTGTGAATCTCTACATTTGTGGATCAAATAATGGAACAAAACTAACCCCATAGCTGAAAGTCATATTGACTTTTAATTAATTGTAAATTTCACCTAATCTAATCTGTCAAATTTAAAAAGCCCTAAACTGAATGATATATGTATGTTGTGATGTTCAATGTTAAAATAAACGTAATTTGGTTATATTAAATATTCTTTTATCTTATTTAACATTTCTTACACTATCATGTAATCATGATAGTTGACTTGTAAAGTGTGTGAGACGCGACAGTTACATCCGCGTACAAACACACTTGCTTTGGATGGAAATCTCGAAAATACTCTTTTAAGTCCACTTCGCGAGGACTAGAATTGGGAACCTCTTCTCTAACCTGTTCGCAAATGCACGTGAAGTGTTGTATGCGGGACAGGGCCACTACTCGTCAGTTCCCGAATTCGTGTTTACGATGTAGGTACTCACTCACTATATAGGGAGCGAAATTAGACACACCCTTTTTCTATTTCTCGTGTGTAGATGCGCTTTACACAAATACAACGTTCATTAATGTTAAATGAAGCATTAATGTTGCATTTCAAAAATAATTCATTCATTTTACCTCACTTGCAAAAACTATAAAATTGTCTAAAAGGTTTACATCAATTTAAACACTTTAAATGTTTAAAAAAAACACAAACCTTTCTTAAGCCGAGTCACAGACATAAGTCGCGGTGCAGACTTATGGCGTCATATCACCAGACCAAAATAAAAGTCCTGTTTACACGCTAAAATCACACAAGCGCATAGAAATAGGATGCGTTTCGATTGAAATGGTCCCTTGTGCAGTGTTCACTGCTCCTTACTTATTCCAAGATGGCATTCAGCTTGCAGTGAACTTAACAGGGTCTTAAACACAAAAATAAATCAAAAAGAGGAGTAATGAATAGAAAGTTCAAAAGAACAGCATTTATCTGAAATAGAATGATTTTGTAACATTAAATGCCTTGCTGAATAAAATTTCTTAAATTTCTTTAAAATAAATCTTACTGAGTACTGACACCAAAATTTTGAATGGTATTTTATAATGTTACAAAAGCTTTCTATTTCAGATAAATGCTGTTCTTTTGAACTTTATATTCATCAAAGAATCCTGAAAAAAAATAAAAATAAATTCAACATTGATAATAATAATAAATGTTTCTTGAGCATCAAATCAACATATTAGATTCTGAAGGATCATGTGACACTGAAGACTGGACTAATGATGCTGAAAATTCAGTTTTGCCAACACAGGACTAAATTGCATTTTAAAATATATTGAAATAGAAAACAGTTATTTTAAATTGTAAAAATATTTCACAATATTACCGTTTTAGCTGTATTTTGGATCAAGTAAATACAGCTTTGGTGAGCAGAGGAGGCTTGATGTGTATAAAAGATGTTAACAAGAAGGAAATATCACAGGACAATCTCATGCACTAAAAATGTCAGAAACTGTCAGTAATGGTGTTCAGTTCGAACCAGAGTCAGACAATGATGCCTACAGAGCCAGAGAATATATGCTGCATTGAGACAGAACAGGTATAGTATAGTTTAATTAGTTATAAATTATGTGGTCATCTTGCTTTTATCCACTATTAGTACAAGTCTGTTGTAGTGGACACCGTCCGAATGATGGCCAACACTTTACTGATGAGTTTTATGAAGTTTATTGTACATCACACTTAAGATGAAGCGTCCATATCACTCCAGAAAATCACCGTAAGAGCTGAATAAAACACAGCTTACAATACTCCTACTTCCTGCATCATACATCGGGTTACTCATGTGGCGCAAATCGACTTGTGCAGTGTTCGTACGACCGTCTGGCGGAAGTTAGTTATTTTAGATTATAAAGTTTTAAATATGGATGTTTTTCTTACAAAAACCCATCGCTTCGCTTCAGAAGGCCTTTATTAACCCCCTGGAGCCGTATGGATTATATTTATGATGGATGGATGGATGCATTTATTTTTGGCTTCAAAACAGGCCACTACCATTATAAATCTTTGAGGAGAAAGGATACTTTAAAATGTATCTCAGATTGTGTTCGTCTGAAAGAAGATAGTCATATACACCTAGGATGGCTTGATGGTGAGTAAATCATAGGATAATTTTCATTTTTGGGTGAACTATCCCTTTAAGAGAGCTGTGCATAAACAAATGCCCACAAACCTCAATGAACTGAAGCAACATTGTAAAGAAGAGTGGGCCAAAATTCCTCCAAAACGATGCGAGAGACTGATATTGTCATACAGAAAACGATTCCTTCAACTTATTTCTGTTAAATGTGGCTCTACAAGCAATTGAATCATACTTAGTTTGTGACCCATGGCTTTTCCATTTTGACTTTATTTTTGTTAAATGAATAATGACACAGTGTAATATGTTATTTGTTGTTCATCTGAGGTTGTTTTTACCAAATTTCAAGACCTGCTAACGACCAGATGATTCTTATTATGTTCTGATACATAAAATCATAAAATTCTAAAGGGTGTCCTTTCTTTTTCTTAGACTGTATGTACAATCATTGACAGTCTTTTTTTTTTTTTATTAACTTTTTCCTTTTAAGAGATTAAATGTCATTCAGAGGGGCTACACTTTGTGCAAACCCCGTGTCTTGTGAGGCAGAAGCCACATCTGAAGGACACAGGGAGATGTCCTGAGATGATCTAGGAGAAGATGTGTCAGATGGACAAGCTCCAGCATCCTCCACACTACATTCTCATGCAGAAATGCAGTACACAAGCTGTATTAAATGGTGCAAACACATTTATTCAATCCAATGTGCTCTTTATTTCATGACATTTGTTTACATTAATCTATGGACAAGTTATAAAAAAGGCAAACACGTTATACAAATCTTTGTAACGCCTTCAGCTTCAGCATCTGCAATGGATTGATTAGCCATTCCCATTATCTCCTCCACTATCTCTGCAATTTCAGACAGGATTATATGGATTACCTATTTGACAACAAGAACTCAGCTGCTTGTTACACGGAAACAATCATTTAATATTAAAAAATTGTTGTTTAGTAGGCCTAAAATAAAACGTGGCAGTGGCTTGCATGCTGCAAGTTCCTTGCATGCTGTTGCCATAACGTTATACCACCTTTTCTTGCAATCCTCTGCTGAACATCTTGTCCAAAGAAATTCTGCATTACAGTTTGGCAACAACTATCAGATAAGCAGGATAAAGCATTCCGTATCGGATATCCATGGATTTCAACTGGGCTTTTACTCCATCTATGCAGCACTGGCGTTGACGAGTCTCCGCTGAGAGATCCAGAAATAGACTAATCTGCTGGTTAACGCGTTTACTTTAATTTTCTGGCCGCTGTCAATGCTTTTTCATGATCTTTATAGTTCAGAAACTTCATCAATGTTGTTCTGGTAGCAGAGTAATGTTTGCAATCAATTTTGTGAGGAAAACATAGCTAAATGTCCTAAATTACTTAGCTGAGCACTCTACTCCAGGTGCTCCGGCGGTGAGGCGTCACGTCGACTGCGGACCGTCACGTGACACACTCACTGCGTATTCTGCGGAATATTTGAATTTTAAGAATAATTTGAAATAACGGTTAAAAAAAACTTGCTGGGGAAGCAGACAGCAAATTCGGAACTTACGTGTGAAAGGGTTAAAGAAGATTAAGGAAAATAGTCCAACACTGGACTAAGCAGACACACTCGGTCAGTTTAAATCTAGACTAAAATCGCATCTCTTTAACCTGGCATACACATAACACATTACCAATTATGTTTTCAAATCCGTTAAAGGATTGTTAGGCTGCATGAATTAGGTCAGCCGGAACCGGGAACACTTCCTATAACACCAGATGTACTCGTTACATCGTAAGAAGAATGGCGTCTACACTAATATTAGTCTCTCTGTTTATCTTGAGGTTTACCGTAGTCAGCCAGATCTGGGCCATATCCACAACAGCCAGTGGCCCAGATCCTCAACAAACCCATCTCCATACCAGCATCATGAATCCGATCTTCAACTGGATTAAGTGAATCCTCATTTAAGTAAAGGCATGTGACCAAGATAGGCATCCATATTCATTGAGGTCCACATATCTGCTGTCAGGCTGACTGCCACAGTTTTCATGACTTATGCTGCGTTCACACCGAACGCAAATCGCGCGTCAAATTCGCGTCAGACGCATCTAGTTGGACGCTTGAACATTTTGAGTTTACTCGCTTCATTCGCGCGTGAAATTGACTTCACAACAGGCGCGAATTCGCATCATGAGAGGGGCTCTCCCACTCCTTTATGTGTCCCAGACTCTTCCACTTCTTTCTGCACACTTCTTCTGAATAAACACAACTCGTCAGCAGGAAAATAGTTGTAAATTACAGCGAATAAGATCAATTTGCCAGGTTTAGCTAGCTTGTAGTCTCAATATGTGTATATATATAGCTCAAACTGAGTAAAGACCGTTTTTTATAACTTACCAGATTGTCCGACCTCCTCACTCACTTTCTTTCAAGCAAGATCCTCTTTTTTCCTGTTTCTATAAAAGTATGAAGATGTACAGCGACGATGATTTTGTCCTCCATTGTTGTTTCGGATTTCTGCCTCAGCTCGCTACGTCACGTCACTACTAGAGCAAGCTCCTGATTGGTTAACGCGGCACGAATTTTCGCCAAAGTTCAGATTTTTCAACTCGGGCGTCTAGGGCATCAGGCGCGTCAATGGCCAATTCGCACCGTGCTAGACGCTTGATTCGCGCCGCAGGACGTCTAGACGCGCGTTTACATTGACTTAACATGTAAATCAGACGCCCCAGACGCGTTCGGTGTGAACGCAGCATTAGGCCTTGGCCTTTTTTAACTTTTCTACCACCATTATTTTTTAAAGCCTGACGAAATGAGATTGTGTGTTGAATAAAAGAAAATATTTTAATAATGTATTGAAAATATATTTTGTGTACCTATCAATGATCACATGCACACATATGTAGAACATATGTAGGGTCCAGTTTGTTGACAAACCCCCTGAACCCTTCATCCTTGACCAGGGTGAATGGCTGAGAATCTTTCACCACCATATCCCAGCTCTTTCTCACAGAGCAAGCATTTCAACTAAGAATAAAAAGACACCAGTAAATCTAAAAGTAAATCTGTATGGATAACGCATTGAAAAGATTTTAAAAAGATCGATGACACTACGAAATAACACAATAATTAGGCTAATGACATGACAGGGAAATCAACCTACAAACACATATCTTATTGGGAGAGATCAATTTTAAAAACTCCCAAACAGTTGAAAGCCTTCTCTTTCTAGCTGGTTCCACGTCTACTATTATAGTGTAATTAGCGAACTATAAATAGCAAACCGAACACTCCAACTCACCATCTCTAACTGACTATCCTTGGGTTCAAGAGGGGGTTTGACACATCTTATAGTCGAAGCATCCCACCAAAAATCAAACCCCTTCTCGAAGCACTGCAAACGATGCTTCAAATGTCACTTCACTATAACAATACAAGCCTCAGACGGGAAGACGTTCGGCACAAGCTTCGAAGCCTCAGTATCAGGCGTAATATTACTACATAACACTTGAAGTATTGTTATCATAATGTAGTTTTTATGTAAAGTGAGCATAAATGATTAATTTTATTGAGTACAAAAATAATACATTAAAACTGTTCAGTCGACTGGTACATTGAACTCAAACACATTAGGCTATATGTGCTTTATAAATCTTTGTATAATTAACTTAAAATATAAAAACTTGCTGATTTTACATAAAAATATTTTGTAATATTGTAAGTGAACTTTTTTTATATATATATATATATATATATAGAATTTTGACATTTGTGTATAGCCTACTCTACACTAAAATGTTTTGTTATGGATGAGTTTGGGATTTATAGTGTAGAAGAAAGTTTCAGCATCATATGTTTACAAATTACCGACAGTATTAATCATGCTTAGAAAACAAATATGGCTTATTGTGACACATTCACATTCTCTCTCTCTCTCTCTATATATAATTTGACAGCAGATGTATTTCACCAAGAATTATAATCTGAATAAAGCTGACATATGTTTTATTATTTGTATATGTTTTTGTATGTACATTTCTATGCACTTATGTGATTTTAACGTGTGAACAGGACTTTTATTTTGGGCAGTCGATATGACGTCATAATTATGCGCCGCGCACCTGCGTCTCTTGTGGCTCGCCTGAACAGAGGTTTGTGGTTTTAAGCGTTTAAATCGATACTAACCGTTCAGTCTATGTTTTTTTTAAGTGATGTAAATGAATGAATTATTATTGAATGTAACATCTGACTGTTTTATGTTATTTTTGTTAATAAAGCGCTTCTATACATGAGTAAAAGAAAAGGTGCGTCTCATTTCGCTCCCAATATCGTGAATTACTTTATCATAAACACAAACTCGGTCAACTGGAAAGTAGTGATTAGAGATACTGAGCTTTTCGAAAATCCGAGTCAATTGCTTTGCTTAATGATTTCCTTACGACAAAAACAACGTTTTTAGTACAGTAACTATAGTTACTATGAATTTTGTAGTGAAATAATAATAAAAAAAATAACCTGGTTTTGCTACTGCATTGGCAATAAGACCATAGTAACTACAAAATTACCTATAGCTTAACTATGGTTTTGTAGTAAAATCATAAACACAAAACCAATTCACAGTGATATATTAACTGACTCATTTATACTGTGGGAGAAATGGTATAACGTAATGTTTTTATTATAAAATCATGCTATCCATTAATACTCAACTAATACTCTAATGAGAGTTAGTTGGCATAGTCAAAAAGAATGTCTAAAGGGGGCCGTCAAAATAACCAAAATGTCAATGTTCTGAAATCAAACAAATTATTATTAAGCTCAGCAATAAGATATGATTTATACCATCCCCTCTTTTTGGGAGGCTCATGCATGAAGTCAATTTATTAAATATTTTGATAATTGGGTATATATACAGCTATATTATTACCATCATTATTTTTTTCTTCATTCTTATTATTCTAATAGTCATTACAAAACATTTTATGAGTGATCTCTGATTGCTGGATCTCTCAGGCTTTTGGCGCACTTTTGGCATTTGAACACGTGACGTCACACGTTCATCGTTCTGAATAAATGAAATTGTCTTTCAGATGATGTAACTGCTGTAATTACGTATCATAGAATAGTAACTTGTCATTCTGTTTTTATTTTGTAGATGTTCGTTGAAAAACTGTTTAAATGTAATACAAGGCACTTTAAAACCATGGTTCAACTATGGTGATAAGTTAATTTGTAGTACATGAACCATGGTTACTACAGTTGTAGTTACTGCAATTTTACTGTAGTATTACTACAATATTACTATAGTAGAACCATGGTGTCAAAAACACAAACGTACAATGACAATTTTTACAAACCAATTGCATATGTTTTCATGAGAGTATATTCTATTATTTAGGCTAGTATACATATTATTAAATACCAAATATAAATAACTATTAAGTCTCTATATTTTGTATACCTTATTCATTTGTAACACTAGATTTGAGTGCTAGTAATCAGGCCATTAAAGTTAATTATTCTCTATTATTCTATATCTTAATCATGACAGATTGTCCAAACACAGAAAAAATCCTGGTGAAGCAACTGAGATCCACGTGACACTATTATAAAGATGGCGTTTATTAAAGAGGAGAGTGAAGACCTGAGGATTGAAGAAACATTCAGAGTAAAACAAGAAGAAACTGAGACACAAACAGGTTGGTTTCATTCTCAAAGCTGAACTCAGTCATTTGATCCTTATTAAAATGTCCAGATCTACAGATGATATCCAACGGGAACTGGAAAGTCTCGCACAGTCCTACGTCACCAGACTAATCTTCACGGTACTTTAGACCGCTATGGAAACGCAGACAGCAACAGGTCTGAGGAGAAAAAAAGTTCCTGGGACAAATTCTTCTGAGTAATTTCGGTGGAAACGAGGCTAATGTGTAACTACTGTGCCGTCTTCTGAGGCAGTGGCAGAAATGTAGGAGGCTGGTATGTGCGGCTTTATTCCGTGCTGTTGTCTCCGACGGTCTGAAAATGTGTCTCTATTTATAGGCTATTGTAATTTTCTGCTCGACTGGCACTTGCAACAACACAACTTTGTTTCTGCAGGTTGTGCTTTGAAAGCAAATGCGCTTTGAATAGGATTTCAAACCACATATGAATGCAGATCAAAACAGATTTGTAAAAATCTCATTTCATGTGATATTTTGCCGTTCACACTTTGATAAATATGATCGGATTCCAAACGGATATGCACAAAAATCGGATTTGGACTGACAGCCTGAATGAGCTTGGCTAGAGTTCCCAAGCAAAATATTATCATATTAAAGCTGCCGTCTGTAACTTTTTTTTGGTTAAAAATGATCCAAAATCAATTATTGAGCAAGTACATAACAACCAATCAGTCTTTACCTTAGCCCGATTTACAACGGTAAGCTTGTAATGTTTTCTAATTTGAGTGGTTCAGGTCGGTTTCTTGAGGAAATATGAGTTTGCTGTGGATTTATATAGGATAGGAGCATGGCAAAGCATTCTACAACATGATTGGTTTTTCATATGTCAAACCCTTCTGTTACTAGGTAAAGCAAGATCTGCCCAAATCATGTGTTTATTAGTTTGTTGGTTACTCAGTATCATGGGGCTATTATATTTAGATGGTTGTCTAGCTGTCCCCAAGTTTCATTTCCCCTTTTCTTATATTTGGACATGATTCAGACACACACTGACTAGGCCCAAGGTTTGAGGATATTTAGGTTTCAGAAGCATACAGTATCTCACAGAAGTGAGTACACCCCTCACATTTTTGTAAATATTTTATTATATCTTTTCATGTGACAACACTGAAGAAATGACACTTTGCTACAATGTAAAATAGTGAGTGTACAGCTTGTATAACAGTGTAAATTTGCTGTCCCCTCAAAATAACTCAACACACAGCCATTAATGTCACAAAAGTGAGTACACCCCTAAGTAAAAATGTCCAAATTGGGCCCAATTAGCCATTATCTCTCCCCGGTGTCATGTGACTCGTTAGTGTTACAAGGTCTCGGGTGTGAATGGGGAGCAGGTGTGTTAAATTTGGTGTTATCGCTCTCACTCTCTCATACTGGTCACTGGAAGTTCAACATGGCACCTCATGGCAAAGAACTCTCTGAGGATCTGAAAAAAGAATTGTTGCTCTACATAAAGATGGCGTAGGCTATAAGAAGATTGCCAAGACCCTGAAACTGAGCTGCAGCACGGTGGCCAAGACCATACAGAGGTTTAACAGGACAGGTTCCACTCAGAACAGGCCTCGCCATGGTCGACCAAAGGTTGTGTTTGGGAAATAGACGTATAAGTGCTGCCAGCATTGCTGCAGAGGTTGAAGGGGTGGGGGGTCAGCCTGTCAGTGCTCAGACCATACGCCGCACACTTCATCAGATTGGTCTGCATGGCTGTCGTCCCAGAAGGAAGCCTCTTCTAAAGATGATGCACAAGAAAGCCCGCAAACAGTTTGCTGAAGACAAGCAGACATGGATTACTGGAACCATGTCCTGTGGTCTGATGAGACCAAGATAAACTTATTTGGTTCAGATGGTGTCAAGCATGTGTGGCGGCAACCAGGTGAGGAGTACAAAGACAAGTGTGTCTTGCCTACAGTCAAGCATGGTGGTGGGAGTGTCATGGTCTGGGGCTGCATGAGTGCTGCCGGCACTGGGGAGCTGCAGTTCATTGAGGGAACCATGAATGCCAACATGTACTGTGATATACTGAAGCAGAGCATGATCCCCTCCCTTTGGATACTGGGCCGCAGGGCAGTATTCCAACATGATAACGACCCCAAACACACCTCCAAGACGACCACTGGACTGGCCAAGCATGTCTCCAGACCTAAACCCTATTGAGCATCTGTGGGGCATCCTCAAACGGAAGGTGGAGGAGCGCAAGGTCTCTAACATCCACCAACTCCGTGATGTCGTCATGGAGGAGTGGAAGAGGACTCCAGTGGCAACCTGTGAAGCTCTGGTGAACTCCATGCCCAAGAGGGTTAAGGCAGTGTTGGAAAATAATGGTGGCCACACAAAATATTAACACTTTGGGCCCAATTTGGACATTTTCACTTAGGGGTGTACTCACTTTTGTGGCCAGCGGTTTAGACATTAATGACTGTGTGTTGAGTTATTTTGAGGGGACAGCAAATTTACACTGTTATACAAGCTGTACACTCACTACTTTACATTGTAACAAAGTGTCATTTCTTCAGTGTTGTCACATGAAAAGATATAATAAAATATTTACAAAAATGTGAGGGGTGTACTCACTTCTGTGAGATACTGTATAAATGTTATTCCTGCAAGGAAAAAGAAATGTTAGTTATGATTAATTAAAAAATTCCATCGCAGATGTATCAATAACATCATAAACACTGTAATAACATTTCTCTGTAATATCTTGTTTAATATATGCAGGAGGAAGTGCTTTATCCTTCAAGAAGAGCTTATTTTCACCTGGAGCAGGAATGTTGCCTCAACCAAGAGGTGCCAGATTTGTGCCCGTTGTATATCAATACTTTTAGACATTTGTTGCAACTTACAAAGTCCAATTCTTTCCTCTTTTAGTAACAACTGAGAAATTTAACCAGATATCAAACTTACTTTATTTTGGTTTTGTATAATATAAACCTGATTTTTCTCAACTTCATTTGTTGACCCCTTCCTTCTTATTAAATCCTACGATATAGTTTTTTGCCTGCTCCTGCGAGTTTTGTGTTGGGTCCCGAGGTATCCCAATCCCAAAGCAGTCTACTGTGGGTTTTTGATAAATGGTTTGATAACTGCCAGTTTGAAAATATGAGGCATGTCCTTAAGGAAGAAAATAGTTAACAATATTGACAAGATGTTCTGATATTACAGGTTACACCTCTTTCAGTAGCTTTGTGGGTATAAGATCTAACATACATATTGTTGGATTTAATGCTTTTTGATGTCCAGTGCTATTTAACTGAGGTTAACTTATATTTGTCTTTTTCTGCTTTAGACCTGATAGTGCTGAAAGTTGAGAGTCAAGATCTGAATGATATGGAAGAAGAAGACCTTCATGAGAAACATCATGAGTTCATCACTGGAGAAAATTTTTTTAGTGACTCGCAGACTGAAAAGACTTCCTCACAAAAAACAGGAACTACAAACTTTAAAGTCCACATGAGAATTCACACTGGAGAGAGCCATTTCACCTGCCAACAGTGTGGGAAAAGTTTCTCACTGAAAGGAAATCTTAAAAAACACATGAAAATTCACACCGGAGAGAAGCCTTACACCTGCTTTCAGTGTGGAAAGAGATTTACACAGAAAAAAAACCTTGATGCCCACATGAGAATTCACACTGGACAGACCCCTTATACCTGCAAACTGTGTGGGAAGAGTTTTTCACTAAAAGGAAACCTTAAAACTCACATGAGAATTCACACTGGAGAAAAACCATTTATATGCACTCAGTGTGGGAAAAGTTTTAGACAGAAAAAAAACCTTGATGCTCACATTAGAATTCACACTGGACTGACCCCTTATACCTGCAAACTGTGTGGGAAGAGTTTCTCACTAAAAGGAAATCTTACAACTCACATGAGAGTTCACACTGGGGCGAGCCCTTTCACCTGCGAACAGTGCGGAAAGAGTTTCTCACTAAAAGGAAATCTTAAAAAACACATGAAAATTCACACTGGAGAGAAGCCTTACACCTGCCCTCAGTGTGGAAGAAGTTTTAGACAGAAAAAAAACCTTGATGCTCACATGAGAATTCACACTGGACAGACGCCTTATACCTGCAAACTGTGCAAGAAGAGTTTCTCACTAAAAGGAAATCTCAAAACTCACATGAGAATCCACACTGGAGAAAAGCCGTTCATATGCCCTCAGTGTGGAAAAAGTTTTAGACAGAAAAACAACCTTAATGACCACATGAGAAGTCACACTGGAGAGAGTCCTTACACCTGCAAACTGTGTGGGAAGAGCTTCTCACGTAAAGATAGTTTTAGGATACACATGAGAATTCACACTGGAGAGAAGCCGTGTGTATGTAGTCAGTGTGGAAAGAGTTTCAGATGTAAAGGTACCCTTAATCACCATATGAAGATTCACTCAAGAAAGGACTATTTTATATGTCATCAGTGTGGAAGGAGTTTCCCAGACAGGAAACACCTTAAGAATCATGTAATAACTCACACTGGAGAAAAGCCTTTCATGTGTCATCACTGTGGAAAGACTTGCATAAACAAATCAAACCTTGAGGTTCACATAAGGATTCACACTGGAGAGAAGCCTTTCACCTGCCCTCAGTGTGGAAAGAGTTTCACACGTAAAGGAAACCTTAACATTCACATAAGAGTTCACAAAGGAGAGAGGCCTTACAAGTGTCTTCAGTGTGAGAAGAGTTTCACATTTCATACAATCCTGAAACGTCATTTGCAAACTCATTCTGGAAAGAAAATGCAGTGTTCCTCAGTGTGAAAATGGACATTCACTTTGGAGGAAGACCATTTGTGATCAGTGTAAAAAAAAACTCATGCAAATGTGAGACCCTGTTTGTGTTCTTTGAGAGACTATGGCACCAGAAAATACATATCTGTGTGAAATTGAGACTGTGTTCATGCCACAGCTGATTGTCCACCTTCAGGACCCCTTCTTTAAATTTTATTTTTCTGCTTTTGTATGTTCTTTTGTGCATATGATCTCCACCGAAGACCATCTCCTGCTATAGTTTAAAATTCTGTCTTGCAGTCAAATGACAATGTACCTGAAAGATTATAAATAAAAGGACAAACTGAATTAAATAATGAACATTGCACTGCATTATTTGATTCATCTTTATTGAATGAATGCACAGGTTAAAATGTTTTCAATCTGGACTTTAATATGGCTACTGTTGGGGCTCATCCGGTGGTATCTGGAAGCTGGTTCCTGCTGTGATTGTGTAAAAGCTAAACATTCTAGCTGTTTCACTGTTGATTTTAGGTGTTTCTAGCTTAATCCTAAACAGTTTGCCTTCCTTTTCATGTTAAATAGTCATTAGAGAAAGTAATTTAAATCCTATAAAAGAATTCATTCTCCAAACCACTTATCTTATGCAGGGTTGGGGGATGCTGTAGCCTTCCCAGTATATCTTGGGCTGAAGGTAGGGGAACACCTTAGGGCTTGGTCACACTAATACATTTTCGTTTGAAAACACACCTTTTTCTCTCCGTTTTCGCCTCTCGTCCACACTGAGACAGCATTTTTGTTATGGAAGACAACTTTTTAAAAACGCTCTCCCAAAGTCGATAAATTTGAAAACACTGTTTTTGCGTTGTAGTGTGGACTGTTAAAACAGACTAAGCATGTTTAGTCATGTGACGCATATTGTACCCAAAGATATCTGTTAGTTTTCGAATCTCTTTATGAAGTTTTTGAAGCGTCAGAGTGTCAGTTGGCAGTCAATGGAGAGACAGCCATCTCTTAAATTTCATTAAAAAAATATTTATTTGTGTTCCGAAGATGAACGAAAGTCTTATGAGTTTGGAACGACATGAGTGTAGTGTCTGTACAAGAATCAGTCTTAGCCAACCAACTTTGGAATTTTCAGAATGCTTTTAGCCTGCTGAACTGTGTTTGTAAATCTCACATCGGCCCCGGCTGGTCTGAGAAAGACGAGCACTTTGGCACTTTCATGGACCCTCTGAGGTTAAACAGAGAACCCCATTTCCTAGCTCTTGGGACATCAAAGGGCCCCTCATGTGGACTAAGTGCCAGATCACATTCCAACACACACCACACACACACAGACACACAAACATGCATTGAAGACTGTATGTGTAAGATATAATTATATATAAATGTAACCGCCGTTGTATTGTCAAGTTGCATATAGTTATTCCCACTGTATAAGCTTAGCTAGGATTGTAGTGGTACTAGTGTCATTTCTAACGATTACATTTGACTGTAAACTGTAACTTCTTTTATATGCTTTTCTTATGGCAAGTTTGGTCTCGTTTTAAAGCTCTTTCCACGTCTCATTCACTGAGGTATGTCACATAACTGCAAAATGCACTGTTCTATTTTTAATGATACTGTGAAGAAAATACACTCCTATCTGATACCTCATAAACTATGCAAATCGAGCCGCAAGACAAGACAAAGAAAGTTTTGCCCGCCAAACAGTGCACCCTGACCATTGGTTGTTTCAACCAAGGAGGCGTGTTGGCTTGTTTGTCCATAAAAGACAAGCACAAACAGTTTGCTTTGTCTCTCGATTGTCTCTCAATTGTCCCTCGCCATTTCACGCACGTCTCTCCCGGACGTCTCGGCGACCGCGCTTCCATCACGCGCTCCTCTCTTCGGGATGACCATCTTTTGGCAAGTTATCGTTTGTCAAGCCTTCTTCATCCGTCTCCCGAAGTCTTCACTCTTCATCGCCTAGGAGACGGACCCTTTTCTTCTTTATTTTCCGGTTATTTTACTCTTAAGTTAAAACCTTGTTCGAAAATCCCGCCGAAGAACACTTCCTCGGGAAAGGACCAATCGCATCCAGCCGCACGAACCGAAACTCCTGCAGAAACACGAAACAACCACAGCACCTGAACCTATGCAAGTATAGAACTATTCTTTTCGAAGCGTTTTAAGCGATGTATAAGCTGAGTTTCCTTGCTGGCTCTCAAAGGTTTTAACTGTTCGTAATTTGCCATTTCTTTGATCACCTCTGTTTTCCTGACTTTACTTTCGTTTTCTATATATGTGTATTATTTGTGTATATGTAGCCGTATAACCTCTATATCCGTAGTTTCATATATTAAATACATTATATTCATGCTTGATTGTTTCTGCTGCTCATTCAACAAAACCCAGGTCACTTTAACGTTTCGATCCAGTATCCTTGCTTTACGCATTGATGCTAGAATAGGAAGTCTTTCTCGTGGCCAGAGAAAAACCTTCCTTTTTTTATAATAGTTTATGAGGAGCTAACGGATTGCTGGACAAACTAATAGTTTCTCTAAGTAATTATTAAACCAGAACTAATCATATATGTAATTGATTATAATTCGTTGTAATTAATTCACAATATATGTATAATTCCCTCTTGCGTCGGTATATGTATTATAATTAATCATAAAGCTTTATGATTTATTATATTCATATATTTCACCCATTAATAAATAAATACCTGTACAATTTCGCTACATGAGGGTGATTAATTAATGAAATAATTTTCATTTTGGGGTGAACTAACCCTTCAAGTATTGGATTTCTCAGAATAGAAGGTGCATGAATGGAGTTAGTACAGCTCCTACCCCGGTGATGGACGAGTCCACCTCGACGATGAAGATGAGTTCATGATTGGGATGTGCTAGGGTAGGAGCTGTACAGAAGGCTTTTTTTAGCTGGTTGAAGGGGGTGGTAGCTTCGGAGTTCCAGGACAGAGACTTGGCCCCATTGTGCAACAGGGAGGTGAGTGGCTAGCTGATTTTACTGTTGTTGATAAATCTCCTGTAGAAGTTGGCAAACCCTAGGAAGCACTGTAATTCCTTGATAGATGATGGTTGTGGCCAGCTCTCAACTGCCTGTACTTTCCTCTGGACCATCTGGATGGCATGTTGGTCGATGACATAACCGAGGAAGTGAACAGTCAAGGTGTAACTCGCACTTCTCGAGCTTTAGGTACAGGTGGAATTCTCGGGAGTTTCTGAAGAACCTGTGTCATGTGATGGCGACGGTCGGCCAGGTTCCGGGAGTAAATTAGGATGTCGTCGATATAGACTATGACAAAACGATGAAGGAACCCCTGGAACAACTTGTTCATGAATCCCTATAATACGGAGAGCGAGTTGGACAGCCCTTATGGCATACTGAGGTACTCGTAGTGGCCTGATGGCATGACAAATGCCGTTTTCCTTTAGGAGCTAAAAACACCTAAAACTGGTTTGGGAACAGATGCTGAAGAGAACAGCTGCTACTGGTTCAGCTGCTAAATGGCATTATTTTAAAGATATGCATGAGGTGTTGGGTGCCAGGCCTTCTGTGGTGGTTGCATCATTCACCGATGAGGAACCAACAACAATCCTCATGGTAATGTTTTAAATACAATGCTTGTATCATGTAATTTTTGTGGTCAGGAATTGAACGTTGTTCTTGGGATGTCAGAATGTAGATGTTTTTCAGAGGAAATCCATGATTTGCAGTCCATGAATACCCTAACTTTTCTGGACCCACATTTTAAAATGCTAAGGTTCCTCAGCCCATCAAAGGGCAATGAGGCTGTTAGGAGACTCACTTCTGTGCATTCGTAATTTCGCAGGAAACACAACCACCAGCAATACAGGCAGTGCCAGCTCAAGATGAGGGACCTTAAACATCAGATACGATCTTCATGCTGTACACTTTGTTGACATTTAACTTGCATTTATTTAACCAATTTTGCCAATTTTAGGTGACTTTTGGCATCATTTAGATGCATTTGTCCAGCAGACAAAAAAAAAAAAAAAAAAAAAAAAAAAACAATACAGCTGATGCAATGGTGGAGGTTCAGTGCTACTTGGCTGAGTCAAATATTCCAAGAGGAGAGGACCCTCTAAAATACTGGGCAACACATAAAAAATGTTATTACTGTATGATGATTGAAATCACGAAATTGCCTTACTAAATAAACTGCACTGCAATGTTGTTTTCTAATACATTTATTTAATGCACGGATTTAACCTGACAGCACTGCACGAGCTTGCGTGCCATCTGCGGGACACCCTTAGCATAGCTAAACTTGCGCCAAATGCAAGTAAAAATCACTGTTGAAACTGTTACTCGCCAGTTGCCTGGTAACTTTTCATGAAGTTTTCAATAAGTCGGGGCCTGTCGGGCCCACTGATGCAACCTTCTCTGTAGCCTGTTTATAAATGCTCTCAAACTTCTGTTCTGCTGTAGGCTAGCCTCTTTAAAACTCCATAAACAATGCTGTATGCTGCAGCCAGGTCCATGGCTTTCTGCTGCAATGCATTGCCCCTTAGTTCACTTCCTTGCTCTCACCTGGAAGATTGGACAGGTGATCTCCAGACACAAGAAGAACTCAAAATTGATGCTTTTTAGAAGGAGGACCTTCACCAGAGTTTTAAGTACACTTTCTCTACAGGCTTACAGAGTATCTGACAGTTTCTTCAGCTACAGTGGACGCTGATCGGGGTGCTTCTTCTTCTGCATTTCAATAAATGCAGAGTGCCGTTTTGATGAGTTGGCCATAAAAGTGTAAAGTTTTTCAACTAGATTGAAAAAGTTGACAAAACAGATGTTTGATTTTGCACTTTCTACCAATACCAGATTATGGCAGTGTGCCTGTCAGTGCACATACAAGACCTTTGGATTTTGCCATAGGATTCTGGTCAGCAGTCCCTTATAGTTCCCACTCATGTTTGCAGCCCCATCATAACCTTGACCCTGGATGTTTTCTATTATCAGGTAATTTTCTTCCAGTAGAGCCATCACAAGATTTTCAAGAGCATCTCCACTTGTTGAATGCACATTGCACACCTGATTGAATCGATCCTTTATTTTCCGTATTGTGTACATATCTCACAACAAGCCTGTTCAGTGTGGGACACATCTGTCTTTCATCCATAAGTATCGAAAAGATTTGGCTCTCTTAAATTTCTTCTTTGATGACACATTTTACTTATATGGCCAAAGCTTTAAGTCATTCTGGGTTCTGTTCGAGAGGAGCGAGACGAGTTTTTTTTTTGGTTCCCTGCTTCTCTTTTACGGCATCAAGGTGTAATTTAATTATACTGTCATACTTGCTAAACAGCTCCACTAAGAAATTATTTTTGTCATATTTAAAATGTAATTCTATTCTAATCCTGTTCTGAATTTACACAATATAAACAAAAGCTGTGTATGCTCCCTTCACATCGTTCGTAAAATACTATAAGGGCATACGTTATTTTCTACTCTTTGCCATTTTCTATCATCCAAGCGTACGAGTTATAACAAAGGGAAGTTTACTTGCATTGCTGTCGTTACTTGAGATTTGCT
This sequence comes from Mylopharyngodon piceus, assembly GCA_039654765.1. Lineage (NCBI taxonomy): Eukaryota > Metazoa > Chordata > Actinopteri > Cypriniformes > Xenocyprididae > Mylopharyngodon > Mylopharyngodon piceus. The sequence continues at coordinate 24,270,616 of CM077454.1, forward strand.
TGACGTTACTGGATGTGTAGTTGTGCTGTACATTTGTTGTATAATCGACGTGTGTGATTGCATCCAATGTAATAGCAAAAACGGATATACCATGGTATTCCAAAACAAAATCAAATAAAGTGCGGTGTTTCGGTAAACTTTCCACCGTTGAAAAACTATATCGGCTTGGCGTCCTTGATTAGTGTGCTCCTGTCTAGCATGCTTCTGTCTACTACCGGCATAGCCTGTGACGCAATCAAAAGGTGTCGCTAATATCCACTTCCGCGTAACATCGTTAAAGGGCTATACTCCTAATTTGGCTCCTACAAGTAATAATAAGTGAACAAGCACACCACTCCGCTAATCCAGATTTTTTTAATCAAACCACAAATTTGTTCGAAGAACCAAATTAGCCAGTGATCGGTTATCAAGATTAGAAGATCTACAGCTACAGGCACTTGCCTTGCTTTGCCCACACTATAAACCTGATTGTGAGGGAAGGATTAAAACACATTCAGGAGGTTGTGGCAAAGGTGAAAACTATTGTTGAGCACTTTCACATGAGCACTACTGCATCAGCACCTCAGACACAGATGAACCTTGAAGGGTTAAAGCTCAAATAAGATGTAGTAACAAGGTGGAACTCTACCTTTTACAAGCTACAAAGATTTTGGCAGCAAAAAGATGCCACACTTGCCCTTATCAGCCCCCTGATGAGTGGAAGATTGTGAACAATGTCTGCAAGTTACTAAAGCCTTTTGAAGATGTTACAGCTGAATTCAGTGCAAAATTTTGTAAAATATCAGTTTTTCTAAATAAAGTTTGACTATATCCATGTTATGTGTGGTTTTCTTTGCTTCTAAACAACACAGGTAAGTGACAGTATCTAAAGTTATTCTAATTGCAAGAGGGCTGCAAGTCAACCAGTAACAGCTGGAAAGTTTGACTGTTCGTGACTAGGTTTCGGCAATGGTGAATTCATTGGCTGCTGACATGCAACAGCGTTTCTTTAGCTTGTTGGCAGAGGCCCCCCCAGCGCCAGTTACGTTTTTTCCGTAAGTAGAATAGGGAAGGCGTAGGACATACCTCGCAAGCTTTTTGAAGAATACGAAAGTACGGTTTTGGCGGAAGGTGATCATTTGTTTATATAAAGCATATACATTTACATTTTTTTTCGAAAATGACCGATCGTTTCGCTAGATAAGACCCTTATTCCTTGTCTGGTATCGTTTAAAGCCCTTTGAAGCTGCACTGAAACTATAATTTTGACCTTCAACCGTTTAGAGGCCATTGAAGTCCACTATAAGGAGAATAATCCTGGAATGTTTTCATCAAAAACCTTAGAAAGACATGAACATTTTGGATAACATGGGGGTGAGTAAATTAGCAGGAAAATTTTATGTGAAAGTGAACTAATCCTTTAAGGACACAATTAGAAAATGTTTCCTTTATTGTTTCCATGACGACGCGTCATGATTATCACGTGACACACCGCGGCCACACTGTAAGAATATGTATCTGATATGAATAAACGTCGGCAAATTATAGGCTATTTGAATGGATTGTTATTGCTGCTTCCATAGACATCAGTATATATTTCATTGGCTGTTGCGTCGCGACACGTGACACCACAGGATATCGAGTCGGCCAACAGCTCCAGATATTTAGCATGCTAGATATTTGTCTGGCGTCAGAGAGGTGTCGGCGACGCGCCAGCGAGCCTCTTTGATGCGTTGTTGGGTAGTTCACACATAAAGATTGGCAAGCGTCGATCACTCGCTGATTTTCCCCCAATCACCTGTCGGCGAGCTCGTTAACTTGCAAATCGGGCTTAAAATCCTGTAGTGTAAACTTGGCATAAGTTAGCTTGTAAAAGAAATCGGCGGAAAAAAATCGACATCATATATCGGCCATCAGCTGCCCTAATTTCTAAACATTGGCATCGGCCAGAGAAAAACCCATACCGGTCGACCAGCTAACCAGTTATTTTCAAATTGTTCAAAAACTAATTCTTGTCTATTTAGAAAGATCGACAGATAAAGACTATTAGGCAATGTTTAGCAAATACACAACCCACAGCTAAAACCAGCTTCCAGATGTCATCAGAGGAGCCCCAACAGTATATTAATGTACAGACTGAAAACATTTTTTACCAGTGCAATAATTCACTAAAAAATAATCTAATAATACAGTGGAATATTTATTATTTCATTCAGTTTATGTCCTTTTATTTATAATTTTAATTTATATTGCACCATTTCACAGCAATACTGAAGTTTATGTAATATCTTGATTCAGACATATTGATCTGAATCAAAAATGATGCCTCTACTCAATGAAAATTAATTTTAAACATACATATCTTGGTGCCATTTTAAATTGCTGAGCATTTCAAACTCTTTTCACACAAAACACAAACAGGGTCTCAAATTTGAATGACTTATAAGATGCATCTGTAAGCGTGATGACAAAATAATGTTTTATTACACTGATCACAATTAAGTTGCGTCCCTCCAGAGTAAATGCACAGGTGACTTTTGAAATTTCTCAGGTTTCTAAACCTCGTCACGCTGATGAACACTGCAATTTCTTTGCAGAATGAGTTTGCAAATGACGTTTCAGGTCTGTGTGAAATGTGAAACTCTTTTCACACTGAAGACACTTGTAAGGCCTCTCTCCTGTGTGAACTCTCATGTGAATCTTTAGGTTTGCTTTGTTTGAGCGAGTCTTTCCACAGTGATGACACATGAAAGGCTTCTCTCCAATGTGGCTTATTACATGATTCTTAAGGTGATCGCTGTCTGTGAAACTTATTCCACATTGATGACACATAAAAACGTTTTCTCTTGAGTGAGTCCTCATGTGGAAATCAAGGTTTACTTTACGTCTGAAGCTCTTTTCACACCGATCACATGTGAATGACTTCTCTCCAGTGTGAATTTTCGTGTGGACATTAAGGCTTCCTTGATGTGTAAAACTCCTTCCACACTGAGAGCATATGAACGGCTTCTCTCCAGTGTGAATTCTCATGTGGGCATTAATTGTTGCTTTATGTGAAAAACTCATTCCACACTGTTGGCAGGTGAAAGGTTTTTCTCCAGTGTGAATTCTCATGTGTTTTTTAAGGTTTCCTTTTTCAGTGAAACCTTTTCCACACTGTTGGCAGGTGAAAGGCTTCTCTCCAGTGTGAATTCTCATGTGGACGTTAAGGTTTCCATTTTGACTGAAACTCTTTCCACACTGAGGGCATGTGTAATGGCTCTCTCCAGTGTGAACTCTCATGTGGACTTTAATCGTTGCTTTATGTGTAAAACTCTTTCCACACTGTTGGCAGGTGTAAGGGGTTTCTCCCGTATGAATTCTCATGTGGACTTTAAGGCTTCCGTTTCTAGTGAAACTCTTTCCACACTGAGGGCATGTGTAAGGTTTCTCTCCAGTGTGAATTCTCATGTGTTTTTTAAGGTTTTCATTTTTAGTGAAACCTTTTCCACATTGTTGGCAAGAGAAAGGCTTCTCTCCAGTGTGAATTCTCATGTGGACTTTAAGGTTTTCATGGTGATTAAAACCCTTTCCACACTGAAAGCAGGTGAAACTTCTAGTTCCAATCTTTTGACAACTTTTTTGTGAGAAAGTCTTTTCAGTCTGTGAGCAAAGAAAATATTTTTCTGCAGTTATGAAATCTTCCTTTACATCGAGTTCTTGACTCTCCTCTTTCAGTGGCATCAGATCTGTGGTGAAAAAAAGACAAATAAACTCAGTTTAATGGCACAAAGCAACAGACATCAAATCATTTAGACCAGTGGCCATTATATAAGCCCCTTATCACCCCCATTAAATAAAATGTATTATGAAATTTTTAGACAAACTGCATGTCAGCCGTTTTGACATTTTTCATGAAGTATGATATTTCCTAAGGCCCTGTTTCCACCTGGTATTAAGATGCATTTTGGTCGATCGGAATATGAGTGGACGACGCTAAATACAGGTGTAAATGGGGTGTAAAACGTTTTGAGCTTGTCCACTTTCGACCACTTCCAGAGGTAGTTGAAAACACATTCGATCGGATTGTTTTTGTAGTGAAATCGCTTATGTGACTGCCTACTCTCCGCCTACTGACCTAACGCGTAAGGTAAGTGCGCGCTAGCCAGACAGGATTTAAACATTGTCAGCTGAAGACCCTTTGGTTTGAAGATGAAAAACGTACCAAGCACATTTCTATCATCACACCCTCCCCTTGAAGAAATCAGGACAAAAGTGGTTGAAAGTGGACAAAAGAGATGGATTAAAATAGCAAGTGGAAACGAGTATGTCTCCCTAATCCACTTGTGATCCGATCTTAATACCAGGTGGAAACAGGGCCTAAATTATTTGACATTGGCACAAAATTTGGTAGTGTTCAGCAGATAGGTTTCTTTTGTTTTTTACAAAAAACAAAAACCTTAAGGCATTTGAAATGTTGTCAGAAATTCATTTTCTCTGTATCATTATGTTCCTTGGTTTCACCGACTTTGCTCTTGGAGAGCTACTGTCTTGCAGAGTTTAGCACCAATCACAATCAAACACCTGAAACAGCTAATCAAGGTGTTCAGGATAACTTGAAAGTTAAAGGCAGGTGTGTTGGAGCAGGGTTTGAACTGAAGTCCCTGGTTTACCATGATTCTAACAATATACAATTTGTCATTGCCCATTAATTTGCTTGTCCACCATTTTGAAGTTTGCAAAAAACAAAATCATTGATACGCCAACAAATCTTTTGATTTTTGATATTTTTTTAATATCGTTTTTGATATTCTTCTCCATTTCCGAGAGAAGTCTTTCAGAAGTTGACCACTGCTATGTTAGCCTAAAATCATTTTGCTACAATTTTTGCTTGAACATGTTAAACATATCTAATCATTTCTGTAATACATTTTAATTTTGCAACTTATAAAAGGTTAAAATATATGTTTAAATTATGTGGGGAATAGCAAATGTAAGTCATATTACTGAATCCGAATTAACATTATGCTGCAAACTTTGCACATTTGGTATGGAAAATGTAAATTTAAATACAGAAATACATTGCCATTTTACATTTCAAATTGAATATTGCTACTCATAAGCTTCCATAGTTGCGCTCATTCTCGCATCACAAGTGCTCCTCAGAATCAACGTAAAACCTTTCCCTTTATGTGGCACACTGTGATAAGCAGAGGGCACCCAACCAGGGGTGCGTTTCCCAAAGCCAACCATCATCGCAATTTCCGTCGTTACCAATAGAATTCAATGGAACTTGCGACCATAGTTGGCTAAAGATGCTTTTGGGAAACACACCCCTGATGGGCAAAAACTCCTGTGGCAAAACCTCTTTAAGAGGTTCTGAGAAAGATGTATTCTGAGCTTAATTTAGCAAGTCTATGTTGCAGTTTCTTTTAAAACTTTATGCATTTTTTTGTGCTACTGAAATCACTACACTGACTGCCTGTTAGTTTTCATATGAATTTTAAATTTCTGCTAATTACACACAAACCTTTGAATATACCTAGTGTAACGGAGGCCAGATAGTAAGAGATGCACCAATAAGCCTCACTCTTCTGGCCTCAAAAGGTGTAACCATTTGCACTAGCTTCACACTACTTACGCAACCTTCTGCTGTGTTGTAATCCATCATGTTCATTATGGTTATTAGGGGTGGGAGGGAAAAAAAAAAAAAAAAAAAATTCGATCCATCGCGATTCTCTCTTCAACGATTCTGAGAATTTCAGATTCGATTCTGAGCTTAGTTTTTATTCAGATGGGCGATGACGCCGAGTGTGCTTTAGAAACACCCGGATTCTGCTCACTTCCAATTCCTCACGCACATACACCACTCGAACCTTCCGCAAAATAATCATTCATAAAGTTCGGAAAGGTTGAAATGAATTACAACGACATTCGCGGGCTTCACTGCACAGGATGCGCTGTGAGAGACGCGAGCTTTGTTTGATGTTGCTGTCCGCGGTCTCGCCCGCCGTTATTTTCCTTACAAATGCTCTACGAAGGCATCGTTATGTCGTTTGGAATGCAGTGGACTTACATATTTAAAATATGAAACTCACTTACTTACAGAAGGCTGCTTTCAATTTCAAATGCTGACGCTTTGTTTGTGAAGAGTGCTCAGGCATGCGGCTGTGCACGACTCGGTGCAAGTGGTTTAATGTACTTGCGTCTCAAAATGGTTTTATGAAGCAAAATTAATGTAGCCTAAACACAGACAGTTTTGTCTTAAGGGATTAAATGGACAGGACAAACCGCATTATTATATTTCAAAAGAGATCCGTGTGTGAATGCAACATATTAGATCTCCCGCTGTCTATGATGTAACAATCAAACGACAGTAGCTAAACATGAGAAAGAAAACGTTCAGATAATCTTAAATCCTGAAAGCACTCTTTGTTTATTGCTTGTACCCTGTTTCGTTGCTCCTCTTTATTATTTGCTACTTGTTTGTATGTTTTGAAGTTATAATAGTTTAAAATTCTTAACATATAGTTGTTTTTAAAATAATTACAAATTGAAAAAAATTTACTAAAAGTAGGCCTATTTATAATTACTTATGTAAGGATATGTAAATATAAGGATTTTAAGGTTAAGTCAGTAAAGTAATTAATTAATAATAATAAAAAAAGTAGATCAAGAATCGTTTTGGAATCGGATCGTGACTCCCGGAATCGGATCGGATCGTGAGGTGACCAAAGATTCCCACCCCTAATGGTTATACAAAAATCCACCGTGCTGATGGACCTTTTAACATCGAAATCCACAAAAATGAGGTAGATAATTTTCCTGTCTGGCTCCTGAAGTAGGATTGTCCAGGACAGTCAGTTTTTATCTAGATTAAAAGACACGTCTTTTCAGAAAAAAAAACTTATTCCTCAAATAATAGTTGTTGACCAAAATCTGTTGAATTACATGTAGTCTAGATGGTTACAATAGCCAGGTTTCCATTTAGGGATTTTTTTTGCAAAAAAAAAGTTTTTGCGCTTCTAATATATATATATATATATATATATATATATGTATATAGCGCTTCAATACCGATATAGCTGATGGAAATGGCAATCATCGATACATTTTTGTAAATGTCGACAATCTTTTTCTGTTCATCTTTAGAGCATAAATTCTGTCGATACTACAAATGTCGCAAAAATTGGTTTGGAAACTCTTTGCCGAGGAAAAGGACTTTAACGCAAATAAATGCGTCACATGACAGATTTAGCCTATACACGGCGTCCGTGTTCGTGCGTTGCTCCAGTTAAAACAAATCTCTGCAGCACGACAAAAATAAGCGGGGTGTGTGTGTCAAATTAAGGAAGACTGTTGGAGTTTTCAACACTGACAAAAAGAAAGGTAATATAAAATACAGAAATGTTACTTCTGTATCTGAATAAATAAAAGTAGCCTATGGTCATAAAATCGAAAGTCTGCTTTGAAACAATCTACACTGTAAAATATTGTTGAAAAAATTATGGGTCAAATGATCTTAAAGAATGACACCAACCTGTTTGTTCCTCAGTATCTTCTTGTTTCACTCTGAATGCTTCTTCAATCTTCATTTCTTCACTCTCCTCTTTAATAAACGCCATCTTCATAATAGTGTGTCATGTGAATCTCAGTAGCTTCACCATTTTTTTCTCTGTTTGGACATTCTGTCATTAATAAGAAGAGAATAATTAACAGAAAGAAAAATAAATCAACTAAATCTCTGGGTGCGTCTCAATCAGCTCCCTAGTTCAGTAGTCAGTGCACTGGTGTTATATGGTCTTAAATGGCCTAATGAACACTTAAAGACACTAAAGTAGCAGTATAAATGAATAAAACAACTAGACAATTCATATTCATACTTGCTGTTTAATGATTTGTAGATTACATTCTATAGATTCCACTTTCAAGAAAACTTTTTTTTTTGTTTTTTTTGTTAAAGTTGTCATTACACATGATAGTGTCTGTTTTCTCGTTACATTTACGCTGTTTTGACCAGCATGTGTCATCAGCCTGCGGCGATTCGAGCGATGTGAATCACTGACTCATTATGCAAAGAATTTGGTTCAGTTGACTGAAGCTGCGTCTCACTTCGGAGGCTGCATACATCATCATGGATGTCTTATTTAAAGGGTTAGTTCACCCAAAAATGAAAATTATGTCATTTATTACTCACCCTCATGTCGTTCCACACCCGTAAGACCTTCGTTCATCTTTGGAACACAAATTAAGATATATCTGATCAAATCCGATGGCTCAGTAAGGCCTCTATTGACAGCAAGATTATTAACACTTTCAGATGCCCAGAAAGCTACTAAAAACATATTTAAAAAAGTTCATCTGAGTACAGTGGTTCAACTTTAATATTATAAAGCAACGAGAATACTTTTTGTGCAGCAAAAATAACAAAATGGCAACTTTATTCCACAATATCTAGTAATGGGCGATTTCAAAACATGAAGTTTTGAAGCTTAACGAATCTTTTGTTTCGAATCAGTGGTTCGGAGCCTGTATCAAACTGCCAAAGTCAGTGAACTATTGAAGTTTCAAAACACTTACGACGTAATGAAGCCTCGTTTACTGAAATCATGTGATTTTGGTGCTCTGAACCACTGATTCGAAGCAAAAGATTCGTAAAGCTTCATGAAGCAGTGTTTTGAAATCGCCCATCACTAGATATTGTGGAATAAAGTCACTGTTTTGTTCTTTTTGGCGCACAAAAAGTATTCTCGTCGCTTTATAATATTAAGGTTGAACCACTTTAGTCACATGAACTGTTTAAATATGTTTTTATTAGCTTTCTGGGCATTGAAAAAGGGAGTGTTATTGCTGGCGATGTAGGCCTCACTGAGCCATCGGATTTCATCAAAAATATCTTAATTTGTGTTCCGAAGATGAACGAAGGTCTTACGGGTGCGGAACGACATGAGGGTGAATAATTAATGACAGAATTTTAATTTTTTGGGTGAACTAACCCTTTAAAAAAAGTAGCCATAATAAAAATGACTTATTACTCGTGAGGTGTAAAATACTGTAATTTATTTCTTATTTTACAATCTAACGGTAACTTTTCTTAAATAAGACTACTTCAAATGCGACCTCTGGAGGCTGCAGCCTTTGAAATGAGAAAAGCTCCGTTTCTCCATCACTACTTGCCAGTGACCGAATTCGTGTTTACAATGAACTTATTCACGATAAAGCTGGGAGCGAAGTGAGACGCGCGTCTGTTACTCATATGCTGATGCGCTTTACTCACAAGAATTAACGTTCAGTAATGTTTGATGAAGCGTTACATTCAATAACAATTCATTCATTTTGCATCGATTGTAAAACATTAACACTGAACGGTTTGTTTCGATTAAAACACTTGTTTAACGGTTAAAATACAAACCTTTCTTCAGCCGAATCACAACAGATGCAGGAGCCTGGCACAGAATTGGGACGTCATATCTCCATACCAAAATAAGAGTCCTGTCCATATATGGGCCATTTTACAGATTTGGGTCAAAGTCAGAGTTGGAAACGTCTTGGGAAAAAAAGTAGTTTTCCACAAATTTTGTATGTATGCAAATTGTATAATATCCAAGGTACACATTTCTAGTAATTGTGCAGTTAATTCTCATATCATATTTTCAGAAAGTTTTGGAATATTTTTCCTCTGCCCAAATTTATCACCACCGAAACACAATACATCATTTAAAAAGAAGAGTTACATTGACCTATTAAGATTTTGTTTACATCTACCTTGTAAATATATTTTTTGCAATTTAAAAAAAAAAAAAAAGTTTTCACAGGTAATCAATAACAATTAAAATCTTAACAATATTTCAAGTATAATTTATGAGATTTGTTGTATTTTGAAGCCAATCTTTCATTGTAAAAGGAATAAAGGTTATCATGCTGATTTCAAAGTTAAGGATTCATTAGCTTGAATATACATTGAGCCATACATGAACATCTTAGTTGTTAATTCAATATACTTTTTTTTTTTTTTTTTTTTTTTTTTACATAACATCCCATGTTTTGGTCATGACTGCACATTTTCAGTAGTGACAGTAATGTTTTGGTATCGACCACATCACATTACAGAATTTTAACTCATATACTAACACACTAATGATTTGCATAATAAAACATTCTAATAATTTGCATAACTGTACTAAAATGTAGTTTATTTCCCCCAAATAAATGATTGTGTGTTTCCTTTTGTCACTACCAAAACAACATCACTACCGAAACAGTCACGACTGAAACGTGGTGAAGTTTCGGTTGTGACAATTTTAGATACGTTTGAGCCTAGCTCAAAGATGATAATCAACATATGGTTAGCTAGCACAGTTCTGAACAGATGCACACATAAAAACCAAATATTATTGAATAACCCCCAAAAAACAATAATGTCGTTTCGGTAGTGACTGTTTTGATATTGACAATTTTCGACACGTTTGAGCCTAGTTCAAAGATGCTAATCAGTACATGGTTAGCTAGCATAGTTCTGAACAGTTGTACACACATAAAAACTCAATTTTATGCAATAACACCCTTAATTCCAGAAAAAAAGGTGTTTGGTAGTGACGTTCCTTAAAGTTACACACAGATTTTCAGACTTTTAAACACATTTAACTCAAAATGATGGTACCCATCTACTATGACAGAGAGGCTATGAAAGAGAGGGACATGGAAATATTTCCTGATCAAAAATGTAGAGGTGTGGTTAAAATCAGTCTCAGCCAATGGACTAAAACATACAGTGTTTCGGTAGTGACATTAAAATGCGGGACACAACAACAATGGGAAAATTTGTAAAAATTATTTCATTATTTTCACAAGTTTTAGGGGTTAGGGTTCGGGACAGCCACCTGCCAATTTAAAGTACCCAATAAATTATGATTATATATATTAATCTTACTGATATTTTAAATATTATTGAGGGATTCGATATATAATAGAAGGATCTTAGTAAACATCTAAAATTTGAAAACTTAAATGCTTTTTATATGTGTTTTTTGGTTGTGGGACAGCAGTTTGCACCAATTCTGTAGAATGGCCCACATATAATACAGTATAAAGTTTGAGTATATGGAATGAAAGTCTAAATATGTGGAATGAAAGTCTGAATATATGGAAAAAAATTTGCAATATATGGAATGAAAGTGCAAATTTGATGGTAATTAATGATGTATATCTAGTTATCCCAAATAACAGATCTACAACATCTAAACCTCTGTTAATTCTCAATAAGAACTGCTGTAGACGTCTGAGAGAAATAAAGTAAATCTGGATAATAATAAGTGAAGGTGATAATGCTGTTTGTGGAGTTGTTTAATCCTCCTCTGCTGTGATCTTCAGAGATTTGATGGTTTTTTTTATCTTTAGCTGATTTCATCTAAGGCTGTGGCTGAAGAAAGTCGTAGTTTGTGTTCTTATTTCCCTTTCTCAGTGCTTGTTCACAGCAGGTGTTTGAATAATTGAAAGAATGTTTCAGGAACATCATACTAACCTTTAAATAACTTTCTACTAACATTAAGGAAACTGGACATTTTTATGTTCTTGGAATGTTACAAATCAATGTTCCTAGAATGTTGAATTGTTAATCAAAATTAAGTTGAAAGAACATTTGAGGAACATCATACCTTTAAAACATGTTCCTCCAATATCAAGAAAACTGGACATTTTTTTACGTTCCCAGAACCAACACCGAATATTTGGAAAACGTTCTTATTTTCGTTCTTAAAACGGTCTCAAGTTATTAAACATTTAACTTTTAAAAAGCAATTTCGTTTAACATTATAAGCTATATAATTGAGTTATTTTCTGAACTCATTCTTTTATGCATTTTTTCACTCACATACACATGTACACACTGTTTTAACTCTTGCCTATATTTTTGTGCATTCCTGGTTGTGCTTGCTTATTAATAAATGTTCACCTTCTGATTATTTCTCCTGCCTGTGTTGTTACTCAAGTAATTCTGTCTGTGATTTTAATTGTCAACATATTTTGGGTTCATTTTAACCCAGCAATATAGTAATTTTTAATCAGTAGTTGAGTTTAATAAAACAACCCAGCATGTTGGGTCAAACATTTAACCCATCATTGGGTTTGATACAGCTCTGGGTTGCCAAAAAACCCAAACTGGGTTGTTTTTAACCTACCATTTTTAGAGTGTACTTTACAGGTAAATTAATACACAAATGTGCTGTTCACACAAGCAGCGGCATCTTCCATATTTTTACTGGTAAAATACCATTCATCGCATAGTCTCACGTAGCCAGAGCTTCAAACTGATGGCAGAAGGTCTGGACTCTATCGCAGCTTTCATTGGCCAAGGACCGCCCAAGAGGACATTTGACTGACATGTAACCCAACCAATCACTGTTCGTTTTATTCCGCGTCATATTTAGGGTCGTAAAATGTCGTTGTTCCTACAAGAACAGACCGAAATGTATCTAATAAATTATTAATTCAAGAACGTTGTGCAAGTTTACTGCAACAATGAAGCCGCAAACTTCACATACTTTTGAAAATCCAGCATTTAGTTGATCCTGTAAGCGCTCATTGTCACAGTTGTAAACATGATGGCGTACTTGAAGTGAAAATCTTGAAGTGTTTCCAGTTAAGTGTGCCATATGCATCAGACATTCAGCCAACAGTTCGTGGGCGTCACGTCTGAGGCTGAGACTAGGGGCAGCAAGGCCTTCTCTGCTGGCCTAAACCATTATAAACCTTTTTGAACTTTATAAATGATTATTTTAGGTTTAAGTGGTGTGTGAAGGAACTAGAAGCAAGCAGAGTAACGTTACATGTGTTTCTAAAGCACGTAGTGCCATCTGCTGTTAAAAACTAAGCTCAGAATCGATTACAGAGAGGATCACAATGCATTCCAGGATACGTTCCAGATTCATTGTATCGCGAATCGATTATCGACGTATTGTCCGTAATAATCAAGGAACTTTGCTCCCTGTGCAAGCAGGTTGTCACGTTGGTTATGGTGACGGAAGTTAGCCTATTTTCAGGCGCTGCGTAATATCATTGCGCCTGCTGCACCCATGGTACGACAGCAAAGTTCCTTGATTATTACGCCGGAATAAGAGTATAGTTCCTAGCCACATCGGCCTAGAAAATTTACATTTCATTTTCCGGAGGTCTTAGTACACAATGTATCGACAGAAGAGTCGAGTTCTAACCTGGACACATATCGAAACTCTTTGGTCATCTTTGAGCGAGATGCTTTCGGTCTAATCACATTCAATGATCTATGCTAATCTTTGATAAAAGTTCTACCGCCAGAACCGGAGATTGGCTGAATGGATTCAAAAACGGTAAAACTCAACTGTTCAACTCTAAGGGACTATTTTCAAAAATAGTGGCATGTTCCTTTAAGAACAAGAACAGAACAACCAAGCCAAAAGGCAATGATAACAAAGACAACTAAACGTGACAAAACACAGGGTTTAAATGCTCAGGCAAACAGGGGAGCTAACAAGATAATCGATCAGACACAGCTGGGACAAATGAACTCATAAAGAAACAAAAGAGTGGCGGGAAACTGAATAAAGGAACTGATCAAAATACAAACAGAAAGTCCAAACACAAACTGAAATGTGACACTGTGGTGTCATAATGATGGTATTAAGAGGTGGATTAATTCAGGTAGGACACCTCTGAAGGCATAGGTGTGAAATGCACATCCCACTACTGGAAATTAATAAATAAATGTCACTGAAACTATAAACATTTTAGTCTAAGGATTCTTGGCATGATAACTTTTCTGCAATGTCAAACGTGGTAGGCTATTAGGGACTACATGTGGAAAGATATATGTTTATAATCTGGTGTAAAACATCTTCTGGTTCTTATTAGAGAAGGATTTGGTGTACACCAACTCACTGAACTAAAATAAACATGTGATAAGTTGTGTAATATTACATTGAAATTATACCAGTTTATACTTTAACTTAACTTCAGTGCTTTCACTGCAAAAAATGCTTTTCTTAGTATTTTTGTCTTGTTTCCAGTCCAAATATCTAAAAATTCTTAAATCCAGATGCTTTTACTAAATAAGTAAAATGACATAAGATATTTTTTCTTGTTTTCTGGGAAAAAATTATCTGCCAATGGGGTAAGAAAAATAATCTTGTTTCTGATGGGACAGAAACAAGAAATAAGATTCTTTTTCTCACCCCATTGGCAGATAATTTTGTTTGTGATTTTAGTAGAGTGTGAACAGGACTTTTATTTTGGTCTGGAGATATTACGTCATAAGCCTGCGCCGCGCTGCTGTATCTGTTGTGATTCGGCTGACGAAAGGTTAGTGGTTTAAAGCATTTAAGTTGTTTAAATCAATGCAAACTGTTTAATCAAGTTCATTGTTTTATATACGTGCTGCAAAACTGTTATTTGTTATTGGATTTAATATTTTCATGCTTTAATTAACATTAATGAGCGTTATTTGTGTGAGTAAAGCGCAATCACACATGAGTAACAGAAAAGGTGCGTCTCATTTCGTTCCCTATATAGATATCGTGAATGAATTCATCATAAACACGAATTTGGTCACTGGCAAATAGTGATGAAGAAACGGAGCTTTTTGAAACTCCGAGTCAATTGAACCAAATGCTTAACGTAATGATTCAGTGATTCGAAGTGCTCGAATCGCCGCGCGCTGACGAGACATGCTGGTCAAAAGAGTTTAAACGCGACGATAAAACAAAAACGCGTATCGACAGTTTTAACAAACCATTGCAAATGATTCCATTAAAGTTTAATCCATCATTAAATACCAAATGTAAAGAATAAATGCTTAGATAATAATATATTTTGTTCCTTTATTAATTTGCAACGATATTTTGAGTTTTTGTTTTTGTTGTTGTTTTTTTGGCTAATCAGGTCATTTAACGCCATTAACTCTTACTGAATCCCTTACCAGTGCTCTGATTACTGAACTAGGGAGCGTATTGAGATGCACCCAGAGATATAGTTGGGATTTATTGTTCTTTCTGTTAATTATTGTTATCTTAAAATGTTATTCCCCCCCCCCAAAAAAGAAATTGTCATTTACTCAACCTCATGTCATGCCAAACCCATAAGACTTTTGTTCATCTCAAATGAAGATCTGTTTTAATGAAATATGAGCTTTCTGTCCGTCCATTGACAGTCTACGCAACTACCACTTTCAAGCCCCAGAAAGGTAGTAAGGCGATCATTAAAGTAATCCATGTGACTCCAGTGGTTTAACCTCAATTTTGTGAAGTACAAAATATTAATCTCCAAAGTGTGTTCACAAGAGCGCCATGACACACACGCGTTTGTGTTCCGAAGATGAGCGAATGTCTTAAAGGTCATGAGTGTGAGTAATTACTTACAGAATTTTCATTTCGGGGTGAACTAACCCTTTAAACATGACAACTTGTTCAAACACAGAAAAACTACTGGTGAAGCAACTGAGATCCACATGACGCTATTATAAAGATGGCGTTTATTAAAGTGGAGAGTGAAGACTTGAAGATTGAAGAAGTATTCAGTGTGAAACAAGAAGAGACTGAGGAACAAACAAAGATGGTGTTTATTAAAGAAGAGAGTGAAGATATGAAGATTGAAGAAACATTCAGAGTGAAACAAGAAGATACTGAGACACAAACAGGTTGGTTTCATTCTCAAAGCTGAACTCCTTATTAAAATTTCCAGCTCTACAGAAATTAATGATATTTTTGAAGAATGTCATATTAGTGTCCTAATTAAAGCGGTTTTATTTGACATGGAGTGGGCCGCCTCATGTGGGACAGACATGTTGAGATCACATGACCAGACAAATACTAATGCTGCCTTCAAGCAACAAGCTTATATTGACAAGAAGTGAAAGCCAATAGTACGTTCCATTGCAACACCAGCGTCCAACAGCAGCCCTCGCTTCCGCCATTTTGGGGTGAAAGCGACTCTGCAGTCCACTAGCTTCTTGCTATTGCTATGGCAATATCAGCTGCTTTGTTTAAAAAAAAAAAAACACTTACATTAATGCAGAAATCAAACCTGAAAGATGACAACACATAAAAACACAATCACTAGACTAGAAATCATCAGATTATTTTAACAGTTTGTCTTCAACTTTTTTCACAAAAGTAATAGTAACTAATAACCGTAATAGTAAATGTGTAAAGTTGCATAAAATGGAAACACTCAAAGTAGGCTAAAACTACCTCAAATGTGTACTTAATTGTTGGATTCCACAACTGATAACATACAACGTGTAAGACAATACAACATTTACTGTAGGTGTCATAATTTACTGGTGACTTAATTTGAGAAATTTTTTATTGCGCTTCTGATTTGGCGGTGAGATTCGCCGATTTTGGGTGCGTAAGATGTGACGGATTCTGATCCGTATAAAGAGTTTAATCATGTAGATGAGTGACTTTTTGCACTTCGTGTCACACACTACTCCCCTGCACTCACTGATAGGTTTTTTTTTTTTTTTGCAGTGGATTGCCGAACATTGCGTTTTTTTTTTTATTCCACTTTGACTTCTCTTTCGTTGTCATTCTGTCTGTTTCTGTGTATCTGTGCTGTTGTTCAGTTGGCATTTTCACTCCATGTTCACTGTGCTACCAAAGCACCACCTAGTGGCCATTACCAAAAAAGCATCAGTGTTTCGCCTCTTGGCTTCTATACTCATTGCTTCAAGTGAACATTTTCCACTTTGGGGCGTTTATTACGACAACACTTGTTCAATTAGTAAAAATAATACAAGTAATTTGTGTAACATTAAACCCAATATCAACTTCTGAATTGGAAACAATGAAAAACATTAATTTCTATCACTTTATTATACAAGAGTATCAAAAAACAAAAAAACATTTTCCATAAAGCAAACCATGAAATGTGAGTGATCAGCTTTTCATTTATTGTCTATAAGTGATTTTTTTTTTTTCTTTTCTTCGTCTCATCATATCAAACCAGTGTCTTGTAAACATGACTTTGTTTCCAGACATGAACACAGGCGGAATTTACCTGAGTCAGGAGATGGTCAACACCGCTCCTAATTCCTCATGTTATTATATCAAGACATTTAAAACAATTTACAGCACAAAACTCACTTTCAGACCCCAGCGAGTATTTGAAAAAACTTACGATTGCGATCCAATGGGGATTCTGATCACCGTATGAAGCAGAAATCCATTTATATGCGATGCTAATTACTACTTATGCTAATCATTGCGATAATACACAAGTTCATGGAAAATATCAGAGACAACTTAGACAAATCATAAGTGATTATAATGTTTTTATTTGGTTTCATGTTTTATCTCTCTTTCCTGTGCCTTTGTTGATACCAAACAAAAAAAAACATGCACGGTTAACTCGTATAACTCATAACTCCTGTTTTCTTCTCATAAGCTCCCTCTGTTGCGCTGACTGAAGGGACAACAGTATAGCGAGACGGGAGAGATTGCTCAAACCTCCTCAAATCGCATAATTTCGTGGAAAATTTATTTATAAAGAAACATGATATAAACATGATATTTTATCAATTTCTTTCTAAATGTGTAAGCCTTTGGTCTTAAAAGCCTTAATGGAGTTGTTCATTCTTGTGATTATACATAATTGGAAACGGATGCAATTGAATAGGTATGTGAAATGGTAAATACCAGTTAGATTCAGCATGATTGATGTGCACTCCTGATACAAATTACTAAGTTACTGTTACTGTAAAATCTTAAATCTGGAATCTTAAGTCTTTAAGTAAAGACCAAACGTTCGCCAGGTTTAGGCCTTAGTTCAATTAGGGCATTTAAATATCTTTTATAAACTTACACTAGAAAAACACATTACTGGTGTGCATCTTGAGACAAAACATTGACACTGACATATTTTAAGATATGTCAGTATAATTTGCTTTCAGTTAAAACAGCTCAAACATGCATTTTAGTCTGGGAATAGCTTAAGCCGTGTCTGTGACACGGGAACATATATTAAAACGTTTTTGGTGTTTTAATGGTTTCTACGGAAGAAAAAAATGAAATTGAGGGTAACGCGGATATGACGTCACTGACAGGCGACACAATGAGTAGGGCGTTACACTGGTTCAGATAGCTGTTTGCTTAGGATTTAAACATTGTTGGAAACATTTGGGATATATAATGTTACACAAGTCAAGAAAATGTTACTGTTGGGCGAAAACCTCGTATCCATATTTCGTAATTTTAATTTTTTTTTTCCATAAATCATTACTATTGGTCACCCTTTACGTCTCTCTGTGGGTTTTGCAAGTATTTAACCGAAATAAAAAGCATTAAAAAGAGCTTGTGACTAAACCTCGTAACTCCATTGGATCCTCAAACTGTGGGCAAAACCTTGTAACTCCACCCCATTTTTTGAATTGAAGTGCCGCAAACAGCAGAGCTGAAGGTAAGCATTGATCTTTCTTCTTAGGTAAATATGTTTTAGAATTAGCCTTAGGTGGTTGCAAAATATGCATTGTATCGGTTTAACAAAATTTAGCTCTGATGTTAACATTGTGATTATAGATTGAATAGTTTGCTGAAGAGACTAGTGTAGGCTAGCGATGTGACAAGAAATTATCAGACTAAAGTTGTAGCCTATGGTTTGTCATCAGCAGAAGTGAAATTTTGTAATATAGTTGTTGTATAACAGATTACAGAAGTGTCATCTGTATAGCTAGATAACCAAATTCTTGCTATTTAGGCAAACTACTGCTATTTTTTTTTTTATACAATGTCTGTGTCCTTGGAGGAAATGTGTGCAATGGTCAATGTGTCATATGAGGAGGCAAGAAAGCTAATTCCAGTTAGACACGGATAGAGACGGCAAAGAAGGAGAGAACAGCAAAAAAGGTAGAACAAAGAAGAATGGGAGGTGATCCCAGCTCAGAGAAAGAGAATGAGGAAACGACACTGGAGAGTGTAGAGAGAGAGAGGAATTTGAAACCGAAGCAGGTATAGTGAACAATGTGTTAATTGTTCATGAGCTGTATAGGAATTGATATTTCAATGTACTGTATAATGAGTGGTAATTATTGTTGAATGGATAGATGGGCACATTTCACAGCAGTAGCACACACATATACATGCACACTAATGTTTTCTGTTGTTGTTTTTTGTTAGATTCCTGTGATGGCACCGAGGGTGTTACAGTTCGAGGAAGAAAGAGGAAGGGTACAAGTAATTGGAAGTGTGTGCAGAAAAGAAGAAGAATGATGGGACAACCCTATGTTGGGATAAGCAGGAAAGAACAGGCTAACATAGAGCCCCGGGTGATGGGACCAAGATGCCAGTCAGCTGGATGTATGAAGTCCTCCAAGCATCACTGCAGTACAATTGGAGAAGCAGACAGGGAGAACATTTTTAAATGTTTTTGGGAGAACATGAACTGGGAAGAGAAAAAAATGTATGTGCGCAGTTTGGTAGACGTCATCCCAGTAAAGAGGAGAAGGGGGTCTGAAAATTCAAGACGGTCATCTACTCTTAATTTCTTTTTAAAAGTTGATGGACAGAGAAGGAGAGTGTGCAAGAGTTTGTTTTTGGCAACACTTGGACTAGGGGAATGGTCTGCCCTTAACTGGGTGCAAGACACAGGAAATACACAGCACAATGAAGCATTATGTCACAGACGTGAGGCTCAAGAGTTCATGAAGAGTTTTCTACAGGATCTCCCTAAGGTGCCTTCCCACTTCTGTAGGTCGTCAACATCAAAACAGTACCTGGAGCCTGTCTTTAAGTCCGTGATTGACGTGTATAATGTGTACCATTGTGCTGCTGAGGAAAAGATGCTGAGACCATTCTCAAGGCAGGTGTTCTCAGAAGAATTTAGGCAGCAGAACCTGAGTCTTTACCATCCAAAGAAGGACCAGTGTAATACCTGCTGCTCCTTCAAGGCTGGTAACTTGTCAGATAACGAGTGGCAGGTCCACTTACTTAAAAATAAAGAGGCCTGTGCAGCAAAATTGCAGGACAAAAATGATGCGAGTGAAAAGACCATGGTTGTCTGCATGGATCTGCAAGCCCTCCTCCTTTGCCCCAGATTCAACTCATCGGCTCTTTACTATAAAACAAAACTCGCCGTCCACAACTTTACAATTTATGACCTGTCTACACACAACACCACTTGCTATGTCTGGCATGAAGGTGAGGGAGCTCTGTCTGCCAGTGAGTTTGCATCCTGTGTCACCGATTTCCTCTCTGAGCACAAGGAGTATGAGAAGTACATTTTGTGGAGCGATGGTTGTGGTTACCAAAACCGTAATTTGGTGCTCAGCAATGCTCTTCTGAAGTTTTCCACAGAGAATGAGAAGGTAGTCATTCAGAGGTTCCTGGAGAAGGGGCATACAGAGATGGAATGTGACTCAGTGCACACTGTCATTGAGAGACGTCTGAGAAACCAGGAAATCTATGTCCCAGCTCAATATGTTGCCCTGATGAAGATGGCGTGGTCCAAGCCCAACCCGTATAAAGTCAAATATGTGGACCATAACTTCTTCCAAGACTTCACCAAACTGAGGCTCTGCAAGTCTATCCACCCAGGGATCAAACTCGATGACCCATCTGATATCAGAGCCATCAGGTAACTATCAAACTAAAATCATGTCTCTCTCATCAGGTCAAAAGTCATGATGTTACATTTATTTGCAGTTAAATATGTAATGTAAAATTAAAACAGTTAACATACAATACAAAGTAAAATAATGCTGTGTAAATGGCGTTGTTCGAAATCTGTAAACTCTTTCTTTTTGCATGTTATTAGGTACAACATTAATGGCACAATGGACTTCAAGATCCAGCACTCGGCTGATTGGACTCCATTTTCAAAGAACCAACAAATACAACACACCACCTCATCCTCACCTTCAGTCATTCCACTCTATACAGAGAGCCTGAAGATAAAGGAGATGAAATACAGACACCTCCAAGACCTCAAGGAGATCATACCAAAAGACTTCCACAGCTTTTATGACAATCTAAAACACTAGGAAACATAAACACGCTAAGTCACTCACATGCATACACATACGCAAAACAAAATGACAGACTGTTAATACATTGTTGGTAATTATTGTCATTGTTGGTAGATGCATTGCTGTAGTTTTGTGAGATCAATTTTTCAATGGGTGCCATCCCTTTGAGAGTGCCTCAGGCCAACAGTTCTGGAGCGCAAGCTTTCTGTCAGATGATATATATGCACAGTAGGTAAATCATGCAACCTACCCTATTGTTGTTTAAATTGTTCATTTTGCTACTGTGCATACAACATAAATTAAGAGCAAATTTTCATTGATGGACTACATGTTTTTAACTTGTTAATTACATGCACAATAATAAATGCATTAAAATAAGTGAATCTATTAAGTGTATATTACAATATTATTGTTAAAGGTGTCATGAATTGAGAAATCAAATTTTCTTTGAGCTTTTGACATGTAAGAGGTCATCATACTATAAGAATATCCTGTAAGTTTTAGAACTGAAAACTTTCTTGTTAGTCCAAAAACGAAAATGACTTGTTTTGGAATGTGCCAGTTTGTGTCAGATATTTGAAAGAACGCTTCTGCAGAAGATCAGTGCCTACTTCAACATTGTTACCATTGTAGCCCAGCCCACTGATTCGCGCATGACAAGTACAAACCCGATTCCAAAAAAGTTGGGACACTGTACAAATTGTGAATAAAAAAGGAATGCAATGATGTGGAAGTTTCAAATTTCAATATTTTATTCAGAATACAACATAGATGACATATCAAATGTTTAAACTGAGAAAATGTATCATTTTAAGGGAAAAATAAGTTGATTTTAAATTTCATGGCATCAACACATCTCAAAAAAGTTGGGACAAGGCCATGTTTACCACTGTGTGGCATCCCCTCTTCTTTTTATAACAGTCTGCAAAACGTCTGGGGACTGAGAAGACAAGTTGCTCAAGTTTAGGAATAGGAATGTTGTCCCATTCTTGTCTAATACAGGCTTCTAGTTGCTCAACTGTCTTAGGTCTTCTTTGTCGCATCTTCCTCTTTATGATGCGCCAAATGTTTTCTATGGGTCAAAGATCTGGACTGCAGGCTGGCCATTTCAGTACCCGGATCCTTCTTCTACACAGCCATGATGCTGTAATTGATGCAGTATGCGGTCTGGCATTGTCATGTTGGAAAATGCAAGGTCTTCCCTGAAAGAGACGACGTCTGGATGGGAGCATATGTTGTTCTAGAACTTGGATATACCTTTCAGCATTGATGGTGCCTTTCCAGATGTGTAAGCTGCCCATGCTACATGCACTCATGCAACCCCATACCATCAGAGATGCAGGCTTCTGAACTGAGCACTGATAACAACTTGGGTTGTCCTTGTCCTCTTTAGTCCGGATGAGATGGCGTCCCAGTTTTCCAAAAAGAACTTCAAATTTTGATTCGTCTGACCACAGAACAGTTTTCCACTTTGCCACAGTCCATTTTAAATGAGCCTTGGCCCAGAGAAAACGCCTGCGCTTCTGGATCATGTTTAGATATGGCTTCTTTTTTGACCTATAGAGTTTTAGCCGGCAACGGCGAATAGCACAGTGGATTGTGTTCACCGACAATGTTTTCTGGAAGTATTCCTGAGCCCATGTTGTGATTTCCATTACAGTAGCATTCCTGTATGTGATGCAGTGCCATCTAAGGGCCCGAAGATCACGGGCATCCAGTATGGTTTTCCGGCCTTGACCCTTACGCACAGAGATTGTTCCAGATTCTCTGAATCTTTGGATGATATTATGCACTGTAGATGATGATAACTTCAAACTCTTTGCAATTTTTCTCTGAGAAACTCCTTTCTGATATTGCTCCACTATTTTTCGCCGCAGCATTGGGGGAATTGGTGATCCTCTGCCCATCTTGACTTCTGAGAGACACTGCCACTCTGAGAGGCTCTTTTTATACCCAATCATGTTGCTAATTGACCTAATAAGTTGCAAATTGGTCCTCCAGCTGTTCCTTATATGTACATTTAACTTTTCCGGCCTCTTATTGCTACCTGTCCCAACTTTTTTGGAATGTGTAGCTCTCATGAAATCCAAAATGAGCCAATATTTGGCATGACATTTCAAAATGTCTCACTTTCAACATTTGATATGTTATCTATATTCTATTGTGAATAAAATATAAGTTTATGAGATTTGTAAATTATTGCATTCCTTTTTTATTCACAATTTGTACAGTGTCCCAACTTTTTTGGAATCGGGTTTGTGGTAGGTAAATAACATTCATAACGCTAACACTAGATTGAGCAACTGAAGAATGCAAAATGTTGAGCAGTGTCAGGTTGTGGAAAAACAGTCATTGTATAACCTTCCTTCTGATTCCAACATTAGGAATGTGTGGTTGAACTTTATTTTTTAATGAGGTTCCAGATTACGTGAGTATTGCTGCCTTCACGTGCTCTTGGAATTATCGTAAATACGATTTTCCTAGGTAAACATTGCACATGAACACCCTCCCATTTCGAAACTTGAATGCGATGAGCTTGTAATCGCGACTTCAGAAGTGGGAATTATCCACATGAAGGCAGCATTTGTTCACTTAATTTCAATGCGGATTCCTTTGTAAACAAGACGATGGCAGATTTGCAGAGAGTCTGAAATTAAAGAACGATGCTGTGCCCTCTATTGGATCCGACAGGAATGACGCAACACGCATGTGAGTAAAAAAAGTTGGTAACAATTTATTTTAGTGTCGTTACACGTTACATGCAGTTACTATTGTAACAACTATAAATTATGCATAATTACATGCACCCAAACCAAACCCTAATCCTAACCCTGTAGTAAGTACATGTAGGTAATTAATATTATCAGTACTTTAATGTATAATTAGTGTAACAAAGACACCTTAAAATAAAGTGTAGCCAAAAAATTTTTACTTTGTCACTATTTCTTTGTTGCAGATTGTTTGATATGTACTCAATATGTACTTTGTCTAACCAATATTCACAGAAGGGTCCACAACCAAGACTAAAAAAGCATATGAAATACACATAATTGTTTCACATTGTTGGTATATATTTGAACTTTTACTAACAACTTTCTGTAGCATCTTCGGTTAGCAGTGTTGGGGGTAATGCATTACAAGGAACTTGAGTTACGTAATCAGATTATTTTTTCAAGTAACTAGTAAAGTAACGCATTACTTTTTCAATTTACAACAAAATATCTAAGTTACTTTTTCACATTTATTGACTGACAGCTCTCCTGTTTTTATGTTGAGAGAAATAAATGCAGAGGTGTTGTGTGCACTGTGTGATCATGGTGGTTATTGTAGTTCTAGACTAAATGTGAACATTCATTTACTCACCTAACTTGCACAAAAACATTCAGTATTCCTCAAAATGAATAAAAACAGTTAAATGCAATCTCAGAATTTTATGCAAACCTGTAATAATTAGCTATATTAAATTACACAGGTATACTTTTGTATTTAATCTCAATTTATTAACCAATGTCTTTGCTGCTGACCTTCAATGATCTAATTCAACCATACTAATAAAATTATTTTAGTTTAGATTAAGAAATAAGAGCGTTGAACTTACTTCTTCTGTATCCTGTTCTTTAATCCAGAATGGCAGCACAGCTGAAAGGTTTGTTCGAGCTGCGCCCTCTACTGTACAGGCATATATATGCATTTCCTTCAGCATGAGGCTTATTCATTCACTTAATATTTGCCAAAAATAGAACCTTTTTCTTGTTATTAAAAAACAAACAAGCAAGCCCAGCCCATGTGAGGAAAAAGTAACGCAAAAGTAATGTAACACATTACTTTTCATAAAAAGTAACGGAATATTGTAACGCATTACTTTTAAAAGTAACTTTCCCCAACACTGTCAGTTACATTATAATATAAAGTTAAAACAACCACACAAATACATAAGAAATAAACAAAAATATAGATAAGAACTTACCAAGTTGTCAGACTGGAGTATCCTTGGTTTTTGAGGCGTAGTCGGTTCATTGTCTTGCGTTTCAGGATCAGACTCTGGCTCGAACATGTATGGCTGAATCTCTCTGGTTGCCATTTTTCCACAATTTTCAAAACAATTCCAAATGTGTACTGACAGGGGGGCATTGAAACTTCACGGCGACCCAAGTTCGATTCCCGTCTCGGGGTCCTTTGCCGATCCTGCCCCCCCCTCCGCCCAGTGCTTTCCTGTCTGCTCTCTACTGTCCTCTGAATAAAGGCACAAAAGGCCCATAAATGTAACTTAAAAAATAAAAAAACGTAATGCGATGCACTTACTGCCTTCAGTTGTGGCCCTTCTAATGACGGACAAAACACGTTTCCAGTATTCTCTGGTCAAAAACTTTGTAACTATCTGAGCTTAATTTAGATAAAATGTTTATTTTTGAAGCAACAATACCAGCTTTGACAATGCAATGCTTGATTATTGTAAAAATAGTTTTTTCATTTCCTGAAAAGTAGCACTTTTGGAGATACATCTGTTCGAGGAAACATCTGTTTGACAGCTTTTCACTTACTTTTGATAATTCCATAATTTCCCCGTCTTCTCAGGTTAAGAGTTTGGGTGTCATCCTTGATAGTAGTCTATCTTTTGAAATGCATGCTAATGATGTCACTCTGTCTGCATATTTCCACCTACCAAACATCAGTATTCTTCGTCCATTTTTTAAACCCAATACCACAGCCATTCTTGTACATGCTCTAGTTACTTCACGCATTGATTACTGTAGCTCTCTACTATTTGGGTTAACTCTCAAACTTCTCCATAAACTTCCAGAACTCACTGGTCCAGAAATCAGCCACCTGCATAATTACTAGAACCTCTTCCATTGTGCACATCTCTCCTGTTCTTTATCAGTTACACTGGTTTTCTGTTAAATATCGCGTAGTGTACAAGATTCAGCTTTTCACTTGCTTCATATTTATACTCAGTGCTCAATGCTATAAATCGTGTTGTAATTAGAAAACAAACCTTTGACGGTCTTCAGACTACAGAGTGTGAACACAAATAAGCATGGGACCGTTTGAAAGCAGCTGCCTATCAGTGGGTACCAACAGTGTTTACACGACACCGTTTTCAACTAAAAACTGAAAACTTTTTATGGGTTTTGAATGTTAATTTACATGACAACGGCGTTTTGGTGGCCTAAAATCAAACTTTTGAAAATGGGTTTCAAAGTACAAGTTTTGATACCGTTGTCATCTCCATGTAAACTGCAAAAACGCGAATCTTTAAAACAGTGATGGCATGTACATGCATATTACGTGTTTAGTCTATTGACCTTATTTGCCAACGCAGAATTAAGGTATTTCTGCGAGACTGATTTATTAGCCGCTATAGGGAAATCACGAGAAGAATATTAAAGTACAGTAAACTGTAAAAATAAGGTGGATAGGCATGCGCGTTTGGCGCGAGTACTCTGTAAAAGAATGCATACAAGCGCAGGCGCGTAATCTTTCTTTACAAAGTGACATTGCCAACTACTTGTCTGGCATGCGTAATACAGTGTTTTTAATCATTTTCGCGGATCCGTGTGAACAGGGATAGTTTTGATAACGCTATCTGTAAAAAGAAAAAACTTTTCCATTTTTAGTACATCGTTGTCATGTAAACGTACCCCGAGTCAAAATAGTCTTGGCTATTGGACCCGCAGTCCGCCTGTGCCTATTGATTTCCAACCCGCACCGAAGTATTGCTCTATTAAGCCGCTTTTCCACTGAAATTACCTGGAATAATTTGTCCCAGGAACTTTTTCCCCCAGACCTATTGCTAGCTGCGTTTCCATAGCGTTCTAAAGCACCGTTAAGATAGTCCAGTGACGTAGGACTGTGCGCGACTTTCCAGGTCCCACTGGATTTCGTCCTCTGCTTAAAGGGTTAGTTCACGCAAAAATGAAAATATTGTCATTTATTATTCACCCTCATGCCGTTCCACACCCGTAAGACCTTCGTTCATCTTCGGAACACAAATTAAGATATTTATGTTGAATTCCGATGGCTCAGTGAGGCCTGTATAGCCAGCAATGACATTTCCTCTGTTCCTTCGGAGCGTTATGAATCTTTTGTGTCGAATCAGCGGTTCGGAGCGCCAAAGTCATGTGATTTCAGCAGTTTGGCGGTTTGACACGCGATCCGAATCATGATTCGACACAAAAGATTCATAACGCTCCGAAGCTTACTGAAGCAGTGTTTTGAAATCGGCCATCACTATATAAGTCGTTATTTAGTTTTTTTGGCGCACCAAAAATATTCTCATCGCTTTATAATATTAATATTGAACCACTGAACTCACATTTGATTTAAATATGTTTTTAGTACATTTTATGGATCTTGAGAGAGGAAATGTCATTGCTGGCTATGCAGGCCTCACTGAGCCATCGGATTTCAACAAAAATATCTTAATTTGCATTCCGAAGATTAACGAAGGTCTTACGGGTGTGGAACAGCATGAGGGTGAGTAATAAATGACATTATTTTAATTTTTGGGTGAACTAACCCTTTAATAAAGTCTGAACCTCATCGTCAGTCCATTGGTCGTATTTTTTAAACTCCATTGCTGATTCAAATAGCAAACAACTCTTACTGCATGCACCGCAACAGACTTTAAAAAAACGATGGTTGAAATAAAATGCTGCGTGGAGTCCACCAATCAAAATGCTCTGTGAACTCAACCAATCAGCATGATCAGCGCCCAAGTCCCATCCCCGAAAGTTTGAAAAAGTACTACCTAGCGAGCAGGTACTTTCAGAGGGGTCATTTTTTACCTGGAACTTCATTTAGACCCTGGTTCCTGCGGTCGAAACACACCGAGTACCACCCCAAAGTTCCTTGTTCCTGGGGAAAGTTCCTGCGGTGGAAACGTGGCTTTAATTAGCTTTGACATCGTTGGCTATTACATATAGTAACATGGTTGTTACTACATATAGTTAGTTAGCCTTCCTAACTCCACCATGTTGTATATGTATTGCTCATTAATCAAGAATGTGAAAATGCAATTCATTTTGTCTAATTTTTAGTAGTTTAAGTAATTGAAATAACAGTATCAACTAAGATGTCAACAGCCATAATCAATTCCTCTTTAAACAGGTTCCTTCATCTGTTGCCAGCATTAGATTTCTTCCCTGCTGCAGCAATGAGCTCTTTCTCTGTTCTCACAGAAGCCCTCTTTCTCTTTTCTCTACCTTTACTTTCTCCATTGCCACAACGCAGGAGCCCCATTTTCCCCTCTGCCCAATGTTTATACACTGCCACAGCCAAAATTGTTTAAATCATTTATCAAGATGGGATGGGCAGGTGAACTTGTGACACTGGTGTTAATTTGTATTTGTCTCTTTTCACCTTAGACCTGATGCCGCTGAAAGAGGAGAATCAAGAACTCAATAAAGAGGAAGAGAAAAATGATTTCATAACTGGAGAAAAATCCACACAGACTGAAAAGATGACCTCACGAAAAAGAGCTCAGAAGACCAAATCTAACATTTCTAATCGAACACAAAAACAAAACCTTGACGTCCACAAGAGAGTTCACTCTGAAGAAAAGCCTTTCACCTGCAAACTGTGTGGGAAAAGTTTCTCACAAGAAGAAAGTCTTAAGAATCACATGAGAATTCACACTGGAGAGAAGCCGTTTGTATGTGGTCAGTGTGGAAAGAGTTTCAGATGTAAAGAAAAGCTTAATAACCACATGAAGATTCACTCAAATGAGAACTATTTTATATGTCATCAGTGTGGAAAGAGGTTCGCAGACAGGAAATACCTTGAGAGGCATGTAAAAACTCACACCGGAGAGAAGCCTTTCATGTGCAATGAGTGTGGAAACAGTTTTCGAGTCAGTAGAAACCTAAAGAATCACATGAGAATCCACACTGGAGAGAGGCCTTTCACGTGCGATCACTGCGGAAAGAGTTTCATTAATAAAGTTAGCCTTAAAAATCACATGGACATTCACACTGGAGAGCCATTCACATGTGATCACTGTGGAAAATGTTTCGCGTATAAAACAACCCTTAATACCCACATGAGACTTCACACTGGAGAGAATCCATTCACCTGCAAACTGTGTGGAAAGAGCTTCTCACGAAAAGGAAATCTGACGATTCACATGAGAATTCACACTGGAGAGAAGCCGTTCACATGTGTTCAGTGTGGAAAAAGTTTCAGACGTAAAGAAACTCTTTTTACCCACATGAGAATTCACACTGGAGACAGTCCTTACCCCTGCAAACTGTGTGGAAAGAGCTTCTCACGAAAAGGAAATCTGAAGATTCACATGAGAAGTCACTCTGGAGAGAGGCCTTTCACATGTGATCAGTGTGGAAAGAGTTTCAGACGTAAAGAAACTCTTAATTTCCACAAGAAGATTCACTCAAGAGAGAACCGTTTTATATGTCATCAGTGTGGAATGAGTTTCACAGACAGCGATCACCTTAAAAATCATGTAATAACTCACACTGGAGAGAAGCGTTTCATGTGCCATCACTGTGGAAAGACTTGTAAAAGCAAAGCAATCCTTGAGATTCACATAAGAATTCACTCTGGAGAGAAGCCTTTCACCTGCCCCCAGTGTGGAAAGAGTTTCACACGTAAAGCAAACCTTCAGACTCACATGAGAGTTCACTCTGGAGAGAAGCCTTTCATATGCCATCTTTGTGGAAAGAATTTCAGATTTGAAGGAAACCTTAAGTGTCACATGAGGTATCACAATGGATAGAGGCCTTTCATGTGTCGTTAGTGTGAGAAGAGTTCCACATTTCAATAGTCCTAAAAAACATAATTTACAAAATAATGATGGAAGTAATTGCAGAGTGTGGCAAGAGGTTCACAACATATATAATATCGAAAAAAAAAAAAAACATTCACTCTGGAGGAAGGCGATTTAATTATACCTGCAAAAAATTTGCTGTTTTGAATCAAAATGTGTTGTTTATGTGAAACATGTAGATCTCATGAAGTTTTTTTTTTTTTTTTTAATTGCAAGCACAATAAACTTCACAATAATAATTGGAAATTGTCTAATTTCACATAGACTGGAGTGAGACA
Source organism: Mylopharyngodon piceus (assembly GCA_039654765.1). Taxonomy (NCBI): domain Eukaryota; kingdom Metazoa; phylum Chordata; class Actinopteri; order Cypriniformes; family Xenocyprididae; genus Mylopharyngodon; species Mylopharyngodon piceus. The sequence continues at coordinate 24,300,626 of CM077454.1, forward strand.
ATACACCAGTGGTTCCCAACCTGGGGTCCCTTAGGGGGGCGCCAGAGTTCGCAGGGAGGGGCGCGAGAGTTTATATGCTTTGAGGTCAAACATGGATACGAAAAACCTTTTTGTATAGTTTCTAGGAATGCTCCAAATGTTCGGCCACTTATACGAAAATGTTGTCAATTACTTCCTTTGATTCTATACGTGGTCTCTCAGCTTGCCGATCACATAAACCGATCGCATTTTTATGACGCAAAAGACGCGAGCTTGTTCACACCAGCTGTGAGAGCTGCGGCAAAAAATAAAAGTCAGCAGCGGCTGGTGTGTATACAATAACGCAGTGAAAATGTGTGTATGGTTCAAACTACTTTATTAAAAAAAAAAAATCCAGAATTTTTCCACTCTCTTCTTTTCTTTCCCTAACATGTGAGCGTGTTCTCCTCAGAGCTTCAAGTGAAGGGTTGCCAGTAGTAGAGATGCACTGGTCTACCGACCATCAATCAGAACCTGCCAGTTCCATTTTTTTGTCCCGGACTTGCACACAAAATGCATTGCAATCATTTCCCAAATGTGGACGTTAACAGAGGCCAGAGATGGGACACGCTGAAGACAGATGCAAAGAGAAGAGCAGAGAAAATATTGTATCGGGCAGAGCAAGCTCACTGTTGCGATGCTCAGAATATTGAAAGACAATTCTACACATTAAATCTACACATTGCTTATATGAATGCATTTCTGAAGGAACTGACTTACTTCACAAAAGTTTCGATGAGATTTTCTTTTAGGGGCTGTTCACATATCGCGTCTTTTCCGCGCGCAAGTCAGTTATTTCAAATGTAGACGCGCAGTCATCATTTCACGGTCGCAACGTGCATGCGGTGTGTTTTCCAGGTGCAACGAGATGAAAACATCTCAACTTTTCATAATGCTGCAAGAGCACCGCAGGTCATGTGACAAGAACCAACCGATCAGCTTCGGCCTTTCCGTAACAAAACATCGAAATCTCAGCCGAACAGCTGATCATAGTCATATATCTGATCATATATCTAGTAGTAACTAATGCAAGGGCTAGAAATCAAGTTATCCTTTGCTGAAACTTCCTACTCCTTGTGGAGAGCGCAGTTCATGGATGCATAGCAAGGACAGACGCCACGGGAGCGCAAGTGCTTTGGAAAGAAGGAGAAAGCGGTGCGGCCACGCTTTCCACGCGTTTTTAGACGCGATATGTGAACGGCCCCTTAAAGGGATAGTTCACCCAAAAATGAAAATTTGATGTTTATCTGCTTACCCCCAGGACATCCAAGATTTAGATGACTTTGTTTCTTCAGTAGAACACAAATGATGTTTTTTAACCCCAACCGTTGCGGTCTGTCAGTCGTATAATGCATGGCAATGGGAACTCCATCTATAAGAGTCAAAAAAACATGCACAGACAAATCCAAATAAATCCCTGCGGCTCTTGATGACACATTGATGTCCTAAGACACGAAACGATCGGTTTGTGCGAGAAACCGAACAGTATTTATATCATTTTTTACCTCTAATACACCACTATGTCCAACTGCCTTGAGTATCCGGTTGGTGAGGTCTGAATGCACTCTGATGCCGGAAGTGATCTCTCGCACTCATTGAAGTATACGCACGTGAGATCACTTCCGTCATCAGAGCGCGTTTTCAGACCTCACCAACCGGATGCTCAAGACAGTTGGACATAGTGGTGTATTAGAGGTAAAAAATGATATAAATACTGTTCGGTTTCTCGCACAAACCGATCGTTTTGTGTCTTAGGACATCAGTGTGTCGTCACGAGCTGCAGGGTTTAATTTGGATTTGTCTGTACATGTTTTTTTGACTCTTATAGATGGAGTTCCCATTGACATGCATTATACGACTGACAGACCGCAATGGTTGGAGTTAAAAATCATCATTTGTGTTCTACTGAAGAAACAAAGTCACCTACATCTTGGATGCCCTGGGGGTAAGCAGATAAACATCAAATTTTCATTTTTGGGTGAACTATCCCTTTAATCTCCGTATGATGCCTATTAAAGTAGTGTTTATATAAGTGCAGCGCTGGTGCTGCTTTGTTTACAGAGGTAACCAAGGAAACTCTACACTGCAAAAATGCTTTTCTTATTTAGTATTTTGTCTTGTTTAGTCTAAATATCTAAGAATTCTTAAATCAAGATGTTTTTACTAGATAAGTAAAATGACATAAATTTTTTGTCTTGTTTTCCGGAAAATAAAATCAAAATGAAGTGAGTTTTTGCTTAAAACAAGCAAAATTATCTGCCAATGGGGTAAGAAAAATAATCTTGTTTCTGTTTGAAATCTTGTTTCTTGTTACTGTCCCAAACAGAAACAAGATTATTTTCTTACCCCATTGGCAGATAATATAGCTTGTTTTAAGCGAAAACTCAGATCATTTTGATTTTTTTCCTAGAAAACAAGAAAAAATATCTTATGTCATTTTACTTATCTAGTAAAAGCATCTGGATTTAAGATTTTTTAGATATTTAAAAACTAAGTAAGAAAAGCATTTTTTTGCAGTGTATTGCTGCTGCTCCATAAGCACCACCTTCTGGTTGAGAGTGAATTTGCATGTTTTATATGTATGGAGGGGGGGGCTTCATGGACAAAAGGTTGGGAACCACTGTTTTATTATATGTGACTTGCAGACACACCCATTTTACACACGTCACTTAAACACAGAACCAGGAAACAAGAATCTCCTGAGTTCAGAGAAAGAGAAACTTAAGTGTAGCTATGTAGGAAACAGAAATCTCTTGAGTTCAGGGAAAGAGAAACTTAAGTGTAGGTGAGCTGTTGTGAATCTCTCTGGATGATGGATGAACATGTAACCACAGTACTGTATCAGCTGCAATACAGAGGACAGAGAAACAGGTATGAACTTAAATCTAGACACTGAGAAATAATGCTAAGGGGCTCATTTCATATGTGTTTGTATACATAAATGTAAACATTGTCATAACATTACAACTAAAAAATTTTTTAAAAACAGTGATGTTCTGTTAATTATTCATTGTACAAATGAATCATGTTGTTGTTAATATGAGGTCATAAAAACTGCATGTATTATAATTTTGTTAGTGAATATCTGGTTAAATTATGCTTAAAATGGCTTTAGCTTGAAATTTTGAAGTTTATGATACTTACACTTGTGGCATAGATCAGGTCTTATGCTTCATGTTAATTAATGTACAACGGTGGTAACTGATTATTCATCCCTGATGGAGTTTGAACCTACAGCCATTGGTTAACAGTCCAAATAAGTTACCTTTAAACTACCTCACCCCACTTTTCCTGGATTCAGATGGTTTAGTGGCTCATAGGCTGTGTGAGATACCACCAGTAAGAGCTGTTTGTGATGTGTGTCCTAACAGCGCTCTGCAAAGACAGCAGTGGAGGACAGTGAGAGGATCTTTACCGAGTTCAGCCACTCTGAGGTCACATAGCGGATCAGAGATCAAGAAAAGGCTGCAGTGAGTCGAGCTGAAGGCGACTGGAGCAGGAGATCAATGATCTGAGGAGAAGAGACGCTGAGCTCGAGCAACTTTCACACACAGGACCACATTCATTTCCTGCAGGTAGCAGATCTAGAACAATAGGATAGCGGACTTGAGCAAGGTCCTGCTATGACAGGAGACACAGAGAAACAGAAATCCTCCAGTTTAATCATCATTCAGACTTTTATCTGATAAAGTGAAGGCACTTGCATTTTTGGTAACACTTTATTTCGATATTACATTTTAGACATTCTACTGACTTAATATCTGATAACACTTTATTTTGATGCTCCTCAGCAGACATTCTACTAAGTAACTTTGCAAGTACATGTCAACTTATTCTACTAACACTATTCCTAACCTAACAGTCTACTAATACTCTGAGTTAGTTCACATGTAGTTGCAAATTAATGAGTTAGTTGACATGTAGTTGCTTTGCTGTAGCAGTTACTTTTAGTTAGTAGAAAGTGGACTATCGAAATAATGTGTAACTTCATTTTCATAAGTTACACTGTTCATGTCTGTTGATTTTCACAGTCATTTTCAGCAACATGGATCCCAGGACCAGAAAGGACTTCTTACAATGTAAGTCAACACAAAAACACACAAGAAACACCTTTCTCTGAATATCCTGAAGCCCTATTAAATCATGCCAGTGTAACACACTGGCCAATGGCGTTTAAACAAGCCAAATGATGGTGGGTTGTGCTTATAAAAAGGCCACAGCATTGACCTCAGAATCTTTCAACTGAAAGTGAGTCAGCATAGCATGGTTCAAGCCATTGTAACTTATGCCAAGTTACATAAGTTAAATACAATTTAGGTAACTTATTGTAGAACTAGCTAATCACAAGAGCAGAGCTGTTGACAGAAGATAACCTACACAGGTGATATAATAGGAACCAGTATGGCAGTAACAGCTGTCAGAAGAACACTGACAGCAGCAATCATAGCGGTCAGAAGCAAGTAGCGTTATTTGACTGCATAAAAAGCAGTGGCATCACTAGCGCTTTCATGAGAGCACAGAATAAAGCCCTGCAACCTTATTACAGTTTTTCTGAATTACTAAGGGTGTGTTCACACTTGTCATGTTTGGTTCGATTAAAACGGACCCTGGTGCGATTGCTCTGTTAGTGCGGTTCATTTGAGCATGTGTGAACGCTGCCATCCGAACCCTGGCGCGCACCAAACAAGCGGACCGAGACCGCTGAAAAGATGGGTCTCGGTCCGCTTCCAAACGAACTCTGGTGCGGTTCGAATGATATACGAACGCAACACGGACCAAAGACATGTAAACGAACCAAAAACAGGAAGATGAGACCCTAAAAAGGACAGAATCCTCACGCATATCGGTTTTCTCTCATCATAGTCGCGAGTTTGCCCATCACAGACATCAGACGCGCGTCTCCACGCAGCAGATCGTTTTTGTGTGTGATGGATGGATTCCTGCCGCTGTTTTGACTCCTTTACACATTTTATAAGCTCTTCACGAGTTCCCAGCTGGCCAAAATACCATCATATGCAGGCTACGCACACACAACAAGCACATTTACCTCAGCACACAGCATTGTTTTGGATGTTCGGTAAGTTCCGTCTCAAAATAGGCAATACGTCATAAAATCCGACCAGTCAGGTTGTGAATGTATCCCTATGCCTTTAGGTTCGGTATCTTTTGGTTCGGTGATAAAATTGCCAATCTGAACGCTAATCGGACCAGGACTGAATGTTTTTTTTTTTCTTCTTTGGTCCGGACCAAATGAACCAAACGAACCGAACTACAAGTGTGAACGCACCCTAAAACAAATTTCTCAAAAAATCTTCAAACTACATTTACAGAACCTCTGACTCTTCTGTCAAAATCAAACAAATGCCTCAAAACCATTTAATATGTGCTCAAAATCAAATAATGCTTTCAGATCATACACATAGCTAGTCAATATATAAACACTACAGAGCATTAGACACTACATCAAAAAGTGGAGAACAGCATTTAGGGCATGTAGTTACAAAGAAAAATGTTTATTGTATAAAATAAAAATAAAGGTAACACTTTAGTATAGGGAACACATATTCACTATTAACTACGTGTTTTCCCTCAATAAACTCATTACTACTTTTTTTTTGTTACTAATTTTACTAATTTACTTCTTATTAATAGTTAGTAAGATAGTTGTTAAGTTTAGGTATTGGGTAGGATTAGGAATGTAGAATAAGATCATGTATAGAATAAGGCATTAATATGTGCTTAATGTACTAATAACCAGCCAATATTCTAGTAATATGCATGCTAATAAGCAACTAGTTAAAAGACCCTAAAATAAAGTGTTACCAAAATAAAAGTAAATCACAAATATGGTGAAAATACTGAAACCATGTTACTCTTTAAAAAAAATAAATAAATAAATAAATATTAAAGCTGCAAGCAGCGATGAAAGGGCCCTCGCACCCGGGCTAACCGCCACCCGTTGGCCTTAGGAAAACAGTGAATAGTGGGTGACATGCATGTAAGCGAGTAAATACAGGAGAATTATGGCCAAGTCATTTCAAAGTGCCACACGTCCTGCTGCCAACAGGTGGTGCTTTGACCGTAACCGAATATTGGGATATAGATGTGTTCAGGCCAGAAATATTATCAAACGTGTGAAGTTTGGAGCAGATTGGACATTGTATGTCTGAGTTACAACAACTTCCTGTTTCATGGCGTTAATCGCATACATTAGCACTTAGCCAAGTGTTGCATGATTTAACATGTTTCTAGTATGTTTGGTACTTTGTGGCATATTGAAATGTGTTTCTGGTAGTGAATTACAGTGTAAAGCATGTCATTTCCTGTTGCCAGCAGGTGGCGCTATGAATAATTGAATATTGTCATATTGATGTCTTTAGGCCAGGACTCTTATCACACATGTGAAGTTTCGGACAGATCGGACATAGTATGCCTGAGTTACAACAGCTTCCTCTTTCATGGCGAAACATCAGACTTTGTCAGGCCGCCACGGACACACCCTTCAACGAAAACTCAAGATCTTTGATATTTATCATCGCTAAGGTCTTAAGATTAGACTGACAACATATGATGTTGATCTGGTTAAATCGTTATGAGTTAATCACAGTGTAAAACATGTAATTTCCTGTTGCCCACAGGTGGCGCTATGACTATAACTGAATATTGCCATGTAGATGTCTTCAGGCCAGGACTCTAATAAAACATGTGCAGTTTGGGGCAGATTGGACATTGTATGTCTGAGTTACAACAACTTCGTATTTCATGGCGAAACATCGAACTTTGTCAGGCCGCCACAAAGACACCCTTCAGCGAAAAGTCAAGATCTTCGCAATTTAACGCCGCAAAGGTCTTTAGATTAGACTGACCAAATATGACATTGATCTGATTAAAGCTCTAGGAGGAGTTCGTTAAAGTACAACGTCTGGAAATGGCAAAAAATGGCAAGTTAATTCAAAATATCTGACTTCCTGTTCGGTTTCAGATTTTGCTCCAAGAGACTTTTTTGTAGGTATTGGGCTGTTAAATGTGTGTAACGAATTTCAAAATCTACGTGAAATGTAGCGCGAGGGGCACTTCGTTAGGTGGCGCTATCGAGCCATTTTGCCACGCCTAATTCTGCAACCCATAACAGACGTAAATTTTCACCACTTCTGACGTGTGTGCATAGTTTCATGAGTTTTCGAGCACGTTTAGGCCCTCCAAAAAGCGATTCACTTTGGAGAAGAATAATAATAAACGGAGCAATTCCAATAGGGTCCTCACACCATTGGTGCTCGGGCCCTAAAAATAAAATCAGAAAGTCCCAAGGTAAAAATCATATTCCGGGGGGTAAAATCTGCGTTTTCGCATTACAGGGACTAAATATCACATTATTTGGGGTCGATTCAACCCGCAGCCACAGTGTAAAAGTAGCCCAATTCCGCGGGAAAACCGCAGACTTGGCAACACTGATTGGATGTTGGCTAATTACATTTCTGCCTCTCCTTCTTCTCTTTGTAAGATTGAATCCTGCTTCATCTTCAAAAATGTATTCATGGAGACCTTTCCATGGAGTCCAATTCAATCACTCTGTAAATAAAAATTAGTCATTTACTGTAGTGTGATACTGAAAGAGAGTCTTCTGCAATAGTGCCTTTGTATGCACTCCTGATTTACATACACTACAACTTAGTGCACTTTACAGTAACTGTAGGCTAGTAACACAGAATTGTACTGTAAATATGTACAATTACTTACACATACTGATGTCGTAGATCTTTGACCCTTTCGGAGTTGTGCTTAAAGGGTACTCTGTATACTTGCTTCATGCGTATGCGGTTTCGTTGGAGGACATGGTCAATGGTAGAAAGGCTTACACTGTTGATTCCTTCAAAATTTAAATTGTCTTCAACAACTCTTGAGAGTAGGTTTAGAGTTGACAAATCCATATAAATCCAGCCTGGTTTAGATCAGGTTCAACAGGCTAAGTAAAACAATGAAGGCCACAAAGACATTCCTTCTATCAATTGCAGAGATAAAGAGCTGGCAAATCTCTCGTGTCAGTTTGATCAAGTTTGTCTTGGTGGATGTGGCAGATGCCCACACTGTTCAGACGATGTTGACTCGTGGAGCGGAGCCATATCTTAAGCTTTCTTAAGGCACTGAAAGCCTTTTTGGCTTCAGCTGAGGAGCATGGCACTACAAGAAGAAATCTAACCAAAGACTCTACTTGAGTGAAGAGAGAACGGACCTCTGGCAGCATAGCTCTGAGACGGTTTACTGCGTTTGTGATGGTGCTGGATGGATATTGTCAATTGTACCTCCAGGGAGTGGCGAAGACAAAGAAGAAGACAAAGTAGTCTGACCCTTCTGAAAATGCTCCTCTTGCGGTTGTACAGATGTCAGAGGAGCCAGATGCAGCCATTTCTTCCAGACTAAGCAATACCTCATACTGTCCTATGACTGCCTCCATGGGCCCCATCCTCTGAAGCCATCATGTAGGGCAGAGGGGCTTTAGAGTTCTTAAACTGCCTGCTTCAGACTGGGCAATCTTTTTTTTTTAAAAAAAAAAGGTCTTGTAATTTCCAGACTGGCGATAAAGAGTGCCAAGTTTGTGGACCAAATTCAGTGCATCAGGCACAACAGGGGATGAGCCACAGGCTGTCTGATTCATAAGACTGACACAATGAGGATCGCAGTGGACATACAAAGCAAGAGGTTGCTAGCCTAAAAGCTAAACGCAGGATGCAGGAATGGAGGATGACTTTCAAAGACCGTCTGCTGAAGATGTACTTCTTATTTGCAAGGATCTTCTTCTTCAGGCGAGAAATTGACGCCTGAAGGATTAAGATTCTGAGGTCTTCTGACGTGATTCAGTAGGGCTTGAGTATGGAGAAAGGTGTTTCCCCATAGCTTCAGCTGATGAAGCAATGTTGAGTGAACCGATATCGAAAGGAAACTCACTGAGTATGTTCATGTTCTTCTTGTAGAAGATGAAAGAAAAGTTTTATAGTTAATCATGTACATGATTATTTGCACTGGGTATCTAGTAAGCTGTACTGAGACACTGCTGATACACTAAACAGAAACAATGAGTTCAGCTACATTAAAAGATCAAACAGATTCAGAATTCCTGATTGTCATGTGTTTATCTCCATCAGATTCCCATCAGCTCACCCTGGATCTGAACACAGTGAATAAACACCTCCATCTGTCCGAGAGGAACAGAGTGATTACTGGTACTCTCACAGAGCAGCCGTATCCTGATCATCCAGACAGATTTGATGGATATAATCAGCAAGCGTTGTGTAGAGAAAAAGTGCGTGGACTCTGTTACTGGGAGATTGAGTGGAGTGGGATGTTTGGTGTGGATATATCAGTGTCATATAAGAGCATCAGCAGGAAGGAATGTGGTAATATGTTTTTGTTTGGATGTAATGTTGAGTCCTGGAGTTTGTTCTGCTCTCCCTCCAGATACTTATTCATGCATAATAACATACGGACTGAACTCCCTGTAGCGTCCAGCCGTAGAATAGGAGTGTATGTGGATCGCAGTGCAGGAACTCTGTCCTTCTACAGCGTCTACAGAGACACAATGAGCCTCATCCACACAGTCCATACCACATTCACTCGGCCTCTCTATCCTGGGTTTTATGCTTTTATTGGATCATCAGTGAAACTGTGTTGATAAATCAGAATAGATTGTAAAGAGATTCTAACCATAATACTTTGAGCTGCATGATAAATAAGTAACAATGATTTGTTATAGTCTCTTATTTTTTAGTTTCGTATAATGAAGATGAAGTTAATTTTTCATCAAAACTTGACCCATTAATAGTAACACTTACTATTCTATAAATTTATTAAAAAGACAAACTTGCTACGTGTACTGTGCTAGACTAACTGGGACTGGTCACAGCACTTGCATATTGTTGCTCTTTTGTTTGTTTGATTTGCTTCCGTTGTACTCCTGATTTGCAATTCACTTTGGATAAAAGCATCTGCTAAATGATTTAATGTAAAGGTAATCTATCGGGTTTTTTTTTTGATCTGATGCTTAGAAATGTTAATATACTATTTAAGGTAATTTATTGGATATGGAAGTGTTGGGTTTGTTACGACCCCGGTCTAGGGTCGATGAGGTAACATAAATAAAGAGATCTGAATAATTTTTTACCGTTTTCTTTTTTATAATTATTATTCAAAAACCCCACACAAACAAAGAAGGAAAAGTGACTTTTTTTGGGACAGGCCAAAAACAATAAACCAGGGGTGTCCAAACTTGGTCCTGGAGGGCCACCGTACTGCAGAGTTTAACTCCAATTTGCCTCAACACACCAGCTTGGAAGTTTCTAGTATGCCTAATAAGACTATAGCTGTGTTCGAAATGGCATACCATCATACTATTTCTGTAGGATCTAGTATGAATACTGTGCGTAGTATGCAAATTTTCTGTATATGCATGGGACACTCAGATGACCTACTATTTTTGTCGAATCTGCTAAATACAACTGAAGTGCACTGAAATGAGTAGTGATGTTGTGTTCAGAATGGCATACTACCATACAACTCCTACTATATTTCAGTATGAAATATGTATACTGTGAATAGTATGTGAATTTTCTGTATGCATGGAATTCCCAGATTACCCATGTAGCAAATTAGCTCAAAAGGGGAAATATTAATAATTAATTATAACTCATTATGATTAATTATAAATATTTGAATCAGTTAATCTAATTAACTTGATATAGCTGAATTAATATTACAATCAATTAATCTATTCGGCCAGCGAACACTCAGCACTGATTGTCTATCAACTTTTCAGAAAGGATATTTTCCATGGCCACAGAAAAATAATGCTTTCTTAGCATGTAGATGTGATCAAATCATTATCAGTGACATTGGTTTTATAAGCAGATCAGAATCAACTTGCAAGAATGTGCACACAAGTTTTATTTAACTAAATCACGAACACATAGCTAGACTAAACACAGACATACAATTAACGCATACATAGGTAATGAGAGAGTGGAAATGAATTTGAACCGTAACATAACAGGGGAATGAAGCTATGAAAGAGTCAAGATTAACAAGCAGGAGGAACCATCAGTTTCAATACTAAAAATCACCTTTGTTGATAAAGGGGTTCATAATCTTAATACTAAATCACTGTTTAGTGTTCAAACGATACTTGCAAATGCCTTAGCTGTTGAGTAGCATCCGGATCTGCAGGCTCAGGAGAAATCCTTGATGGTTTGGTCCGATGGTACTGAAGTTGTAATCAATATCTTCTGCGTTGAATGAAGAAAATTAAACAACTTGCGCTGTTAATTTGACCCTGTTGTGGTCGAGGAAGTTACGCATGGCTTGGAGTGAGTGAGGCCTGCCAACCCGGCTCGGGGGCCGGGTGTGATCTCACGTGACAGCAATCTGTAGCAGGAACCAAGAGAAGAACCAGTAGAGACCGTGTGATCTGCGTGGGGGCTTTTTGAACTCTCCAGAAAGTCGCCACCTGGCTTGGGCAGACCTTACGGAGTCTGCATGCTGGGACGATTGACTTTTACAATTGTGTGTTTGATCGCTACACCCACTACATTTGCTGAAATCTGAGGACACTAGCTGTGTCCCAATTCAGGGGCTGCACACTTCGAAGTGCATGAAAGGGGCGGGCCTTTGAAGTGGAGTATGGTCTAACTGAGGTGCAGGGTTGCCAGGTCTGCACAACAAAACCATCCCAAAAGTAGCGTAATCACGGCAACAGTGTAAAAGTAGCAACAATGAGCCGAGCGTCGTTACATGGCCTAGCAGCTGTGTGACAGCTGACATTTGTGAGGGGATTTTAATAAGGGAAATGAATGCAGAAAAGTTTTATGACTTTTTACTGGGTTTTGACATGCTTCAATGCTGCAATACCTGCGATGACGGGACACCAGACTATATAAACAGGTAACATATGTATGGTTAAACTGTGTAATGTCAGTTTTAAATCATTAGCAACTATTAGTTAACCTTGTTTATTTCTTATGTTAAATGTAACGTTAACTGTGAAAATATATTTTCACGTTTATAGGCCTACATTTACTCTGTATTTAAGTCTAAATTTAAACTACAGTGTATTACAGAAAATTTCTTTCTTAGGTCTTAACTTAAGATAAGTTAACTTAGGATTTTTCACAAATTCGTATTACAGAAGCAAATCTTAACTTGATTTAGGATTCTTATTCTTCCTATCTTACAAAATCTCAAGAAGAGAAATCAGTGCAAAAATGGATACATTAAAATGTCACTTTGTCAATGAAACAGCCTAATTTCTGTACAGCTTATTTTTAACATGTAAGTTAAAAATGAAGTGCATAAGTTGAATATATTACTTATTTTTGTAATGCTATTTATTTGTATGTCCACATAAATAAAAGAGAAGTAATTGTTCTGTACATTGTTAATTTTTTTATGCAACTTATAATTTTTAAATGAAATATTCTTCTATACAATAATTTTTTTTCATCATGTAAATTAAATGTTTTTACATTAAAATAAATCGTTCTATACATTACTTAAAGTACCTTTTACAACAGAACTTAGGTTTAACATCAGAAAAACAACATAACATTTTCAATTAACAGTATATAAAACAGAACAAAACATTTTGTGTACACTTTCATTCAGCTGAGCAGGGAGACCCTGGTGGAGCTGCTGGACCTGGATGGGCTCCACATTAGAGACCCTGGTAAGGCCTCTCCCTGGTAAGGTGGGACATCATCTGGGATGGTTTCCAGAGTGTTTGAGTGCATATTTCCACTGTCCACTGCGTTGTCTACCAACAGGTTTGCAGGGCTGACTCAATCGACAGCTGCCATGTCACCGAGATATTTTCAGAAAGAGGGAAGAATAAAAGAAATTAACTTGCATACTCAAATCAAACCATAAAATATTTCAACATGCAAAACAGTTCTTGGTCCATTCAAATTTTGTGAAGCTTTACAATTGTCTTCCCTGTTACAAATAGTCGTGGTCAGCAGGTATATTTTAAGATATGTCAGTGCAAGTTTCTTTTAGTTAAAACAACTCAAACATGCATTTTAGTCTGGGACTAAACATTTTTAGTGTTTCTATTATATAGTGTTCATATTTTTTTCACCAATATGTAATATCTAAATCAAACTGTAATATCCATGATGTCAAAAACATCAGTTTTTCATGAATACAATATTGTCTCTGAGATGGAGTGGAGTTGAATAAAATCTTAAAGTACTGTACTTTAAATTTTGACTTAAATTGAGAGTAAATGTATAAATGTGAAAATATATTTTCACAGTTAATGTTACATTTAACATAAGAAATAAACAAGTTTAACTAATAGCTGCTAACAATATTACACAGTTTAATCATACATACACTATATTGCCAAAAGTTCTGGGACGCCTGCCTTTACGTGCACATGAACTTTAATGACATCCCATTCTTAATCCATAGGGTTTAATATGGAGTTGGCCCACCCTTTGCAGCTATAACAGCCTCAACTCTTCTGGGAAGGCTTTCCACAAGGTTTAGGAGTGTACTTATAGAAATTTTTGACCATTCTTCTAGAAGTGCATTTGTGAGGTCAGGCAGTGATGTTGGCGAGAAGGCCTGGCTCGCAGTCTCCGCTCTAATTCATCCCAAAGGTGTTCTATTGGGATGAGATCAGGACTCTGTGCAGGCCAGTCAAGTTCCGCCACACCAAACTCACTCATCCATGTCTTTATGGACCTTGCTTTGTGCACTGGTGCGCAGTCATGTTGGAACAGGAAGGGGCCATCCCCAAACTGTTCCCACAAAGTTGGGAGCATGAAATTGTCCAAAATGTCTTGGTATGCTGAAGCATTAAGAGTTCCTTTCACTGGAACTAAGGGGCCAAGCCCAACCCCTGAAAAACAACCCCACACCATAATCCCCCCTCCACCAAACTTTACACTTGGCACAATGCAGTCAGGCAAGTACCGTTCTCCTAGCAACCGCCAATCCCAGACTCGTCCATCAGATTGCCAGACAGAGAAGCGTGATTCGTCACTCCAGAGAACACGTCTCCACTGCTCTAGAGTCCAGTGGCGGCATCCTTTACACCACTGCATCCGACGCTTTGCATTGCACTTGGTGATGTAAGGCTTGGATGCAGCTGCTCGGCCATGGAAACCCATTCCATGAAGCTCTCTACACACTGTTCTTGAGCTAATCTGAAGGCCACACGAAGTTTGGAGGTCTGTAGCTATTGACTCTGCGGAAAGTTGGCGACTTCTGCGCACTGTGCGCCTCAGCATGCGCTGACCGCGCTCTGTGATTTTACGTGGCCTACCACTTCGTGGCTGAGTTGCTGTTGTTCCCAGTTGCTTCCACTGTTATATTACCACTAACAGTTGACCGTGGAATATTTAGTAGTGAGGAAATTTCACGAATGGACTTATTGCACAGGTGGCAACCTATCACGGTACCATGCTTGAATTCACTGAGCTCCTGAGAGCAACCCATTCTTTCACAAATGTTTGTAGAAGCAGTCTGCATGTGTGCTTGATTTTATACACCTGTGGCCATGGAAGTGATTGGAAAACCTGAATTCAATGATTTGGAGGGATGTCCCAGTACTTTTGGCAATATAGCATATGTTACCTGTTTATATAGTCCAGTGTTCCGTCGTCGTCGGCATTGAAGCATGTCAAAACCCAATAAAAAGTCATAAAACTTTTTTGCATCCATTTCCCTTATTAAATTCCCCTCACAAACGTCCGCTGTCAGCTGTCACACAGCTGCTAGGCCATGTAACGACGCTCAGCTCATTGTTGCCACGTCTGAAATTGGGCTACATTTTTGCACTGTTGCCGTAATTACGCTACTTTTGGAATGGTTTTGTTGTGCAGACCTGGCAACCCTGCACCTCAGTTAGACCATCCTCCACTTCAAAGGCCCACCCCTTTCATGCACTTTGAAGTGTGCAGCCCCACAACTGAAGCACTGTACCGGAGCTTGATTCGTTTTGCCATAACCACGGGATCTGTGACATCCGAAGCTTCGTGTTCACACACAATCACGTGACTGCTTCAAATTCAAAAACAGCGCAAACCCCTTGCGCAGGTTTTAACTGTCATTCGATTCTTTGATAAGAGTAAATCAGTATGAATAAATATTTACATGTGTAGTTTTTGGGTGTATTCAATTGGTAATAATCCTCAGTTCACAAGCAGTTCAACTGACCATTCCACAATAATATTAATTTATTTTGATCATATATGCCTACATGAGCCTTGCCTATAGGTTTAGGACTAAGACAAAAGCTTATGTGAATAAGGCTGCATGTGTTGATCGAAGCAGATTCATAGAAATTGCTACAGTAACTACCGTACAACACTACAATACTAAGTTTATTCGTCCCATTTATTAATTCTTTCATAAATTCATTCACAGACTCATAGATTGTGTAAATACCATGACACTTTTCCACCTTTTGACCACAAGATGTCATTTGTGTGCACTATTTTGAAAAGCTTCGAGTAATGAACCATTTTACAATACAGTTCATGTGCTTCACACAGCTTTATTTTACCATCTCTACTGTTGATAACACTGAAGACTGTAGAGTCCATTACTCAGTTCTAGAAGATTCCAATAACACAAAGGACCAAACACAAGGACATTGCAGTGCAGTTGTATTTTTTAATCTCTCCCCTTCTACCACAGTCTCTCACCTTTACATACATTCATATACCGCCATCTAGCGGCTACACATGCAATTCCTATCACAACAAAGACCAAACCATGAAGTAATTCTGGTACCAAAAAAATAAAATAAAATAAAATAAATTCACTCCAAAATAAAAGCATGACATAAACAAGTAAATTAGACACAGTGCCCCTACTGGTCACCAAGGGAAGTTCAAAAATACATGATGGACACTTAGTATTTGACTTCAAAGACATCAAATAGCCTGTTATTGAACCAAACAGCATATATATATATATATATATATATATATATATATATATATGCTGTCTCCTATCTTGTCCCACATACCCATATTATATATATATATATACATATATTATTATTATAAATAAAAGATAATAATGTCCAATATTCTTTCATTCAGAAAGCATTCAGAAATAGCATATACATTTATTATTACCAGCAAGCATATGGG
This sequence comes from Mylopharyngodon piceus, assembly GCA_039654765.1. Classification (NCBI taxonomy): domain Eukaryota; kingdom Metazoa; phylum Chordata; class Actinopteri; order Cypriniformes; family Xenocyprididae; genus Mylopharyngodon; species Mylopharyngodon piceus. Next base: position 24,316,795 of record CM077454.1, read on the forward strand.
TAACATATTTGTATAAAGTAAAATATCGAAGTAACATCAAAAATTCATTTCATGAATATATGAATATTCTGATAACCCTATAACTTCTAGCTATAATTTCTCTGCTTCACAAACAGAGAGAAATTTGCATGCATTTCATGAAAAAAGAAAAAAAGAAAAAAACATAAAAAGAAAATAATTTTTAAACAGTTACAAATTTATATTTGTTCTTTAAATTCTATGCTGATGCCAAACTACGAAAATTTCTGATGCTGAAAAACAACAGAAAGACCGTAAAAACCCCATATTCGACATTTAAAGCCCATTCACTCCATATGATAACAATAAAGATATAGTTCCAAAAATCTTTCTAAATATAAAAGAATAGCATCTGTAACGATAATGGCACAGAGAAACAATATCATTGTAATCACTTTCATCAGAATGATTTTTCCAGCTGATGAATGATAAAAATCTTGTCAAAACATTGACAGATCAGAATCCATCCTGCTTTAAAGATCTCAGCAACAGACAACAAAAGTGCAGCAACATGCTTACAGTATAATAAACAGAACGTTATCATCTGCTGATGTGAACGCGAATGTAGTTATCATTATAGTTATTGTTCTTTTTGTGAATAGGCCTTTACACAGTTGGTAATCTAGACAGTTATTAATTATTACTGACAAAATTAAGAGGAAAAGACTCATGTCCAGTTCTCTGTCCTTGACCTTTTCTCCTATCTTGTCCCACATACGATATCTCTGATGTTCGTCCACAGCAGGATAACAGTCGACTTGGGCAGCAGTAACATTTACCACTTATGCAGCTATCATAAATACCCACTATGATAATCGTCAAGGCACTGAAGACAAAGATCGTGACATAACCTGACAACTGAAAGACAAAAAAATAATAATAATAATACATATGTATGTTATGTATTGTTAGGGTTAAAAGATTCAGAGAAAAAAATGCATCACAAAAGGAGAATCATTTAATTTTTTAGTTCAGTGGTTCTCAAACTTGTCCTGGAGTACCACCAGCCCTGCACATGTTGTATGTCTCTCTATATCTGACACCCATTTCAGGTATTGCAGTCTCTACTAATGAGCACATGAGTTGAATCAGGTGTGATAGATGCGGGAGACATACAAAATGTGCAGGCCTGGTAGTACTCCAGGACAGGTTTGAGAACCAGTGGTTTAGATGGACAGGAATGATATTATGAATGGTTTTGAATGTTATAATCATATATGATATTGAATGAGGAATGGTATTACAATAAAGCTCTTGTGGTATATTATATTTACCTGAGATTGGTGAATATATTTGCGAGTCAAATCTCGTAGCATCGTCTCATTTCTCATCCCTTCAGTAGGTTTACACCAAGACCTGTTGAGCTCCTTATCAAACTCAAAAACTCCTTTCCACTCTGTCATACTACAAGCAACATAATCACCATCAAGTAATAAGATGAAGATCCAGATGACAGGTGGAATCAGACAAGATGCAAAAGCTTTAGGACAGTTCTGCTGAGTATCATCATTTGCTTCTGCACAACAACGACTGCATCCATGTTTAAAAGGTCTTAATAGGAGGTACATTAAAGCAAAGGTAAAAAGACCAGGTCCAATGAAGATGAAGACTGTTAGTAGTGTATTTTGACCATATTTACATGGACATAAAAAAAATTCTTTTTCAATAATGTGTTCCAATCCAAGTAACAAAAGGCTCAATGGAAAAGAGCTAAAAATAGGTTTTTTGGACAGGTATGTAAGTAGCTGCTTTAGAAGATCTTGTCTAAGCATCTTCTGAGGGAGGTTTGATGATGTTTTTGGCTGCTTCTTTCTCTTATGGTCTGTAGAAATGTCTGTAGTCTGTTTCTCAAGATCTCCTTTAATGAAAAAGGTAAAAATTACTTTTCATATTAGTAGAATGAGTAATTAAATCATACAATTTACATTTTCAACAGTACAGAACAAAAAGAATAAGGTACATCTAAATGTGTATCTTTATTTTTGTACTGTATAGCTTATAATAACTCTAAGAACCAATGTTACATCAGTGAACTTCTAATTGTACAAACCATTCTCATTCAGATGATACATTTTTATGGTACAGAATTGTTCCTTTAGACCAGAGCTGCCCAATCCATCCTGCGGTTTAGCTCCAACTTGCTCCAATACACCTTTATGGAAGTTTCTAGTGATCCTGAAAACCTTGATTATATGGTTTAGGTGTGTTTAATTAGACGAGAAGCAGAACAAACTTAGTACACTTACCTGTAACACAACAATAATCTTGTGATCTTGATCTGGCTTTGTTCGGCAATGCAAGGAGTTCAAACTGAAAGTTGTTCAGAGAAAGCACTTTATGTATTAGTATAGTACATCAACTCAATGTAAAAGTATGAAAACAGCATTTATGGTCAGCTGATCCTGAAACTGGTTTTCAGTAAAGATGACTAATGTACACCAAAAAAACTTGCAAATGTTTGATCCTGCTCCTGTTTCTTATAACACATATACATATCATCAGCATTAACTGATGTCTCCTTTCATGTCTACTATATAAGGAGAAGACAGAAAGAGGGGAGTGTCATTCTCTTTTGTTCTTTCACATTAGTCTTTAGTTTTTGTGCAGTGCTGCTCATTTAATGTTTTTTTTTTATGAGTCATGATAAAAAAATTGGTGACAAACCCATCCCTTGTATTTTCAGTCATGTCATGTTTATTTGTACAATATAGCGCTTTCATACAGGGCCAGGTCCAACAGTCGCAAACAGCGCGAAAGCACCTGGACCGTCTCACGCAAAGCGCTAACAAACTCGTTTGACACTTTTGCCGCTCTATTGAAGTGACAACCAGTGCCAGTAGCTTGATCAATTTGAATTTGGTACAAGTGCAACATGATATGTGAACTTTAATGGCTCTGTGGCGAAATTAGCTGAAACCAGACTGAATAGCTCCGATCTTGTAAACTGAAGTGTCGAGGTAAACTGTATGCTACACAACGGTAATTACAAGCTTTTCAAGCCACACAGCACCACCATATAAAATTTTACCATGCACTTACTAACACTGTAGAAATATTACATTATGGTATCTACAGTATTATTAACGTTACTACTATTAGCTTTATATTAAAGGGGGGGGGGGGGGGGGTATCACACACAGTTTCTGCCAATCTCATGTTAAACTTAAGTACCTATAGAGTAGTATAGCATCCTTCATATCGCCGAAAAGTCTTTAGTTTGATCATATTTATAAAAGATACATACGCTGTACCGAGTCTTTCCGAAAACAGCAGAGCACCTGGAGGCGTGTCGTGTGAGCGGAGCTAAAGAGTGACGAGCACGTGCAGCTTTTGCATATAGATCGTCTGCAAGCTATCAATGGTCAGCTAAATTTAAACACACACAATACACCATCGCATTATCCATGGATAACTTTTGAATCACTATAATGAATATAGTGTATTGAATTGAATGAATTTATGAATTCACTACGTTCGTGTTGTTTACATTATATGCACTTAGGCGCCTATTGCCAACAAAACAGACATTTGAAGCAGTTTTACTCACCACCCGCGGTTCCGACTCATAACCGGGATCATTATCGCTGTGACCGCTCCATCTTTCAATTTCAAATGATCTGTAAATCCAGCGTAGAACTGGGCCTTGTTTATGAAACCATAAGCGCCGATACTGAGGACTCGATCGGCCACGGAAAAACACGAGATATTCTCCATTCATTTTAACCAATAAAAAAGTGATTGAAACTATCGGTTTCTATGGTTATTTTAATAACAAATATCGAGAATATCCACTAGGTTCTTTGGGAATCAAAGTTATCTTTCCCTCACAACCAAAAACACACTTCTTTGGTGACATTGTTGATTTCGTGGTCTAAAAACAAAGTGACAAATCTTTCTTGAGCAAGTCCTGTGTAGCGCTGCCGATGACTTCCGTAAAGCCGAACGAAGTGCGTTGATGGGCGTGCTCTTGCTCTCTCGCTCTGGTGTGCGCGCGCGCTCTTCCGGGAGAAGTGCCCGTACAAGGAATTCCGACCATCCTGATGTCACACAGGCACATACTTGAAAAAAAGACCCCGAAGTTTGTGAGGATTTGGAAGAGTATTTTTGGCACAGAAATACTCCGTCATACATCCGACTCGTGTTTTGAAACTTTGGCCATGTTTAGCATGAGAATCCAACTCTTTAACAGTGTAAATAAGTCAGAATGCATGAAATAGCATTATACCCCCCCTTTAAATATTAGGTAATATAAGGTAATATAATAGTAATATAAGTCAATTTTAGAGCTTGAATTTTTCTGTAACAAACACCATAGTTTATTCATAGTAATATTATTATCATCATTGTCATTGTTGTTGTTGTTATAGAAACCATAAAATCAGGGTATATATCCGCTAATAAGGAGCTTGGTTTTTGCCTATGTCATGATACAGTTAAGCTCTGGATTCTGTCCAAGAACTATGGAAACTTTTCATTGGGGCAACAAGGAGAATTTAAGAGATTTATAGCCTGGATGCTGGGTTGTTTCCCTCTTCCCTGTGATGATTCCCCTCTTCTAGAACCAGACACCTCATTCTCTAGCGGTTGCTACGCAAAGGCATTAATTTTTAAGACGAACCACGATAGTCAGGAAGTCTCCAAACTCAGTTAATATCCTTATTGTGTTTAGGAGGACGATAAATCACTGAAATCAAAAGAGGCTCATGTAGTTCCAATGTAAACAACTGCTATACTCATTCGACGCAATAGAGTGGCAAGAAAACACATCTTTGTAAATGGAGGACAATCCTCCACCTCGACCAGTCAAACAAGTATTGAAAAACACACAGTTTGACGGTAGCAGTTCAGAAATAGCACTTTAATCCCCAGCAGAAAGCCACGTTTCAGTTATAAATGAAAAAAATCCAAGTTACAAGAAGAGAAAAAATCATTAATGATGTACCGGGAGGGAGCACAACCAACAGCGTAGATAGTCAGGTATGGACATAAGTAATAGAGGGGGAGCATAATACGAACCAGTTCTTGCTTGATTAAAGGGTTAGTTCACCCAAAAATGAAAATTATGTCATTAATTACTCACCATCATGTTGTCCCACATCCGTAAGACTTTCGTTGATCTTCGGAACACAAATTAAGATATTTTTGATGAAATCCGATGGCTCAGTGAGGCCTCCATAGACAGCAATAACACTCCCTTTTTCAATGCCCAGAAAGCTACTAAAAACATATTTAAAACAGTTCATGTTACTACAGTGTTTCAACCTTAATATTATAAAGCAACGAGAATACTTTTTGTGCACCAAAATTAACAAAATAGCAACTTTATTCCACAATATCAAGTGAAGGGCGATTTCAAAACACTGCTTCATGAAGCTTCGAAGCTTAACGAATCATTTGTTTTGAATCAGTGGTTCAGACCGCCAAAATCACATGATTTCAGTAAACGAGGCTTCGTTATGTCATAAGTGTTTTGAAACTTCAATAGTTCATGTGACTTTGGCGGTTTGATACGCGCTCCAAATCACTGATTCAAAACCTATGATTCGTAAAGAATGGAAGCTTCATGAAGCAGTGTTTTGAAATTGCCCTTCACTGGATATTGTTGAATAAAGTCGCTATTTTGTTAAGGTTGAAACACTGTAGTCACATGAACTGTTTTAAATATGTTTTTAGTACCTTTCTGGGCATTGAAAAAAAGGAGTGTTATTGCTGTCTATAGAGGCCTCACTGAGCCATCGGATTTGATGAAAAATATCTTAATTTGTGTTCCGAAGATCAACGAAGGTCTTGCGGGTGTAGAACGACATGAGGGTGAGTAATTAATGATATTATTTTCATTTTTGGGTGAAATAACCCTTTAAGCAGTCGGTTTGAAACAGCTTTCAAAATTTAAAAAAGATAATCGATCATAGGTTAAAACTGGTGAAGCACACTGCGTCAATTGAAACATAAAACAAAATAAACAACACAGCAAGAGAAAGACGGCAAGCCACATACAACGGCGCCATCTCTACTCTTAAGCAGTACTGCCTGTTAATTTTCAGACCATACTCTTTGACTTTTCACTATTGTAGTTCATACAGCAAATCACAACGATTATAATCAGCTGAAGACAAGCACACTGTGATGTATAAAGTCGCAAAATAAAGTCACAGTTACCTTTTATTGTTTTTTTTTTATCTTAAATATTATTCATAAAACTTACATATTAGGTAACAAAAATTGGGCAAAATTGGGTAGCACTGTCGCTCACAGCAAGAAGGTCCCTGGTACAAGCCCCAGCTGTAGTCCTTTCTGTGTGGAGTTTGCATGTTTTCCCCGTGTCAGCGTGGGTCCAAAGACATGGAGGTTAGGTGGATTGGATATGCCAAATTGTAGGTTTGAGTGTGAATGTGTCAGGAAGGGCACCTGGCATAAAACCTGTGCCAAATCAAAATGTGTGTGTGAAGCGGACCCCGCAAATGAGCAGGAATAATGCTTAGGAAGGTGATGATTATTAGGTAATTAATATCTAAGATTTGTAATCTTTAAGGTCAAGAGACTCTATGTAAACAGTGGGCGTCGTGGCCTAATAGTTAGAGAACTGGACCCGAAGATCGCGGGGTTCAATTCTGAGTAGCGGCAGAAAACAAGCCCTTGAGCAAGGCACGTAACCCCCAGTTGCTCCCTGGGCGCCGCAGTGAATGGCTGCCCACTGCTCCGGGTGTGTGAGTCCACGGTTTGCAGTGTGTGCAAATTAATTATAATAATACAAATTAATAATCAAATTAATTTAGAAATAATGCATGTCCCTTGTCATATTAATGTTAAAAAATTGACAATACAAAAAGTAATAGTGAAAAGTACTTAGAAAGTAATACATTTAAAACTGAAGTCTGTAACTTTTGATGCTCTAGCGTTAATAAACAGAACTGCATGCATCTTGCAGAAGAACACTGTAGCCGGAGCTACTTCTGTTTATGTCTATGACGAGTCACGCAGGTTCTGTGCTTCCTCCCAGAGGTTCCTACCAGACCGGTCTAAAATAGTCTGTATATATTCACTTATTATAAGTGTACCATAATGATTCAGGGTAAGACAAAAATGGATTCATGTTGTACGTTCTCATTATATAATTTTTTTAAAAATTTTGAACACAAAAAAAGTTACGGACAGCAGCTTTAAATAGATATCCGCCTGTTCATCACATCCCCTTATGCAAACATGCACCAAGCATGTTTCACTTTCAGTTTTATTCAAGTGAATCTCTTTAATCTCATGTTCTCACGCAATGGAAACACTGCCAGACGTATGTCGCTGTGGGCAGAAAAACGTGACATATATTTACTTTGACGTATATTTACTGATCTATCTATCTACCTACCTATATACATGTACCAACATGATTTCAAAGAATATCTGCATGCTGTTTGTGAATTGTTTTTTTCTCAAAAAACATTTTCAACCGTTTGAAGCTACACCTCTTTTTTTTCCCCATTCAAACATAAGTTTCTGTTTCCCAGAAACAGACTGTTCAGAGCAAATTTCACAAAAAGACATTTTCCCCTTAAAAGAGAAACTTACTTTAACAAATGTGCAAATGTAAAATATTTACTTTTATTTATCTGATGATAATGTAATCTCATTACAAAAATATAAAAATACTCTTTGGAAGTGAACATAAATTGAACATATGAACCCAAATTCAACTATTAATATTTCTGCAGTTTCTGAAGGATCTTCTGACAAAAACAGTTCAAAATGCTCATGTGCTGCATGTTAAGTAACCTGATGGCATAAGATAGTTTTGGTTGAGGAAGAGAGTAAACATTTAATCTGTTAATAGCTGGTCTTTTGTTAGAAGATGGTTTCACTGTTGGGTTTTTATAAGCTTGTTTGATATACAGCAGAACTTCCTGACTCCTGCTGTCCCATTGTAGCAGAACTCCCTGACCCTGTAGCAGGACCTATTGGACATGCACAGGAAAATCGTAAATATTAAAATTGCATTAAATAAATACAATTAGATGGAAATGATTATCTTTTAAGTTTTAAATTTACGTTTAACCCTCATAACGCATTTGGGTCTGTTTTGACTTGGAAGAGATACATACAGTTTTCTAAAAAGAAATGCATATTTTTATTAACTTAATAAGATATAAGAACATTTCACGTTCAGGTCAGTTTAGACCTGGGTATATATGGAGTACCAATAGGTGTCAAAAATACTTTTAAAAAAATTATCTATAAAGTTTTATTAGTGTCAAAAAAACCTTTTGTAACATATATTTAGCCTTTTCCCCATATCTCTCACACTTTGAGGGCTGAATTGTGTTGATAAACATGAATATGTATGCCTATTGACAAACTATTGCAGCATGGAAAATTGATCACTTTTTTCATCTGAAAGTGAACGTTTATGAAATAATTTTGTTTGAATTTGTTTTTGTTTTGATGTTGTATTGTTAAAAATAAATATGTAGTTCCCTTTTGAAAGGGAACTCGCGCTACATCCCCTAGGGGTCGCTATGGGGAATACCTCCAGCATGCCAGGTGTCTGAAGCGCGAGTCTAAACACGACAATGAACTTGACATTGGCAGGCGGCAGCCTATGACGTCACCACAGGTGCGACCGTGAGCATAAAAGGGCACCTGGAAATAACATCATCCTCTTTCTTGACTTCAGGGTACAGGTTTGTTTGAACGTCTGTTTATTCAAGACAAATGTAGGATTGTGGCGAGCACTAGCGCCAAGTCTTTCAGACAGTGTGTTCCTCCGCGTCAGCTTCATTTAATGACACACACGATATGTGCATGAGTGAGAAGCATGCACGCTCAGCCCTTAAGGGGGCTGTTTGTGTGAATTTTGAACGCCTTCCTTGAGGAATTTCGCTCTCGTCTGGCCCTTTTTTCGAGGGAATCGGGCCAGCCATCTGTGTCTTGCGGTTCAGGATCTGCTGCGGCTGAGGCGAGTAGGAGACTGAAGTTGTGGGGCTTGCAGGTGGAGCTCACGGATGAATCCAGAGAGGTATGATTATATCTCATTCATTTGCGGTTGACGAGAATGAGCTGCTGGATAATGATGCGTTATCTCTCTCTTTGTCTGATCCGGCAGCGAGCGCGCTCCTTGCTTCAGGCCATTATGAGTAAGACAAGGCTGATGAGATCGATGATGTTTAAAAAAACCTTCCCACATTCTCACTTCTCCCACATATGATGAGTTATTGGATGTTATGTCCCGCGCCACGGCGAGATTAGATATGCCATGGAAACGCGAGAAGCTTGAGCCCCTTCGCGGTCGCCTCAATGAATGTTTCCTGTTGGGACATAACTGTCCATCTCGTACGTGCCTTCCTTTTCTCCCAGATCTTCACAATGAGGTGCGGAGATCTTAGAGAAAGCCATATTGTGTCCGCACTCAGGCGATTTATGCTGTTGTTGAGGGGATGCAGGAGCATGAGAATGCGTTGATGCCTCTGATCAAAGAAACGTTGGCCAGGTATTTCGCGATGGGCGTGGCATCCACGTTGAAGGGTCTGTCTCTGCCTACTAAACCTTTGCGCGTCATCTCGCGTCTTAATGAGAGAGCATATGCGGCAGCAGGCCAGGCTGGCGTGGCGATGCACACTTTGGCTGTGTTGAAGGGCCTACCAGGCTGATCTGCTGAATGACCTGGTTATGCCAAGAGGGGCTCTCACAGGTTTTTACATCTGGCCCTGAAGCTGGACCTATGTTGTTTTTGGCAGTTTGTTTTTACTTTTACATCTGCCTTACCGATGGTTCGGCATTAGCGGCTAGCTGTGAATGCACTGTCTGACGCCTGGTAGTTTACTGAGTAGTAGGCTCTCTGTGAGCCTCCTTGGTGACTACTTAGTTTTAACAGGATGTGTTTTTCTAAGCTTTCAATGTTTTGGACGTTGATAGGCCAATATTGAAGGCCTCTGTCTGTAGAGCTCCACCTACTGGTGATGCTGAGTTGTTAGGCTTTTTAGCCTCCTTAGCCGTTATTATAGGAAGCGCATTATGCCCGTGAGGCCCCTGCTTTTTCTAGCAGTGATGTCAAGTCGTTAGGCTCTCTTTGAGCCTCCTTGGCTACTGCATAGAATCTGCTAACAGCAGGATCATGTTGTATTGATAGCAGTGTTTTTATTTTATAGCGTTGCTAGGTCTTCTCTCGCTAGGGTGATATTTTTCTGAGGTCTCTGCTCCCCCGGAGCTCCGTTTGGATATCTAGTGCAAGTTGTAGGCTCTCTGTGAGCCTCCTTGCAGGATATCCTGAGTTTTTGGGCGTTGTTAGGTCTCCTCTCGATTTAGAGAGTTGTCATTTGAGGCCTCCTCTCCTAGAGCTTGGCTACGTTTTGCTAAGTTGTTAGGCTCTCTCTGAGCCTCCTTGGCTACTGCGGGTGTCGTTTGGCCTCCTCTTGCTAGCGAGAGTTATATTTAGATCTCCACTCTTCAGGGCTCCACCAGGGTAACAGTTTTAGTGGAAGGCTCTCTGTGAGCTTCCTCGTAAGTTATCCTAAGTGTGGAATGTTGTTTAGGCCTCCTCTCAATAGGAGAGTCGTTATGCAGAGGCCTCCATTCTTAGAGCTCAGCTATTATTAGCTACGTCGTCAGGTCTCCCCTCGTTAGTGGGAGTTTTCTTATTGAGGCCTCTGTTCTCTAGAGCTCCGCTGGATATTAGTTATGGGTTGCATGCTCTCTTTGAGCATCCTCGTGAATTGTCCTGAGTGTGGAATGTTGTTAGGCCTCCTCTCGATAAGAAAGTCTTCATACTGAGGCTTCCGCTCCTAGAGCTCGGCTAGGCGGCAGGGTAGTGTGCTACGTAGTTAGGCTCTCTTTGAGCCTCCTTGGATGCTAGCTTCATGGTCCAGCTGGACTCAACCTGGCACTGCCCTTGGGCTAGAGTGTTGTCAGGCCTCTTGTTGAGGCCTCCTCTCTCTAGGGCTGCTTTTGGAAGTTTTGAGTATTCTAGGCTCTCTGTGAGTCTTTTGGAAGCTGGCCTGAGTATGAACGTAGCTAGGCTTCCTCTCTTAAGAGTCTTCCTTGAGGCCTCCGTTCTTGAGAAGCTCCGGCCTATGGTTGTAACTGGTGTGCTTAGGGATGAAGACTCTTTGAGTCTTTGACTTAGCTCAGCCAATAAGGCATTCATCCCTTCAGCATGGCAGTGGGGTATTCCGTTCCCCATAGCGACCCCTAGGGGACGCAGCGTGAGATCCCTTTCAAAAGGGAACGTCTTGGGTTACGCATGTAACCATGGTTCCCTGAGAATAGGGAACGAGACGCTGCATCCCTTTGCAATCCTTTAGGCATTCATGCTCGGTCTTCTTCAGACAAGAAGTGGATGATGTTTTTTCCAGGTGCCCTTTTATACTCACGGTCGCAATGTCAAGTTCATTGTTGTGTTTAGACTCATGCTTCAGACACCTGGCATGCCAGAGACATTCCCCATAGTGACCCCTATGGTACGCAGCGTCTCGTTTCCTATTCTCAGGGAACCATGGTTACATGCGTAACCTGAGACGGTTTCATAAATTTGGACTGTTCTGAGCAATCATGAGTTATAAATTTGATTAAAGAATTTAATCAAATTCCATTAATTCCAATGGGGTTAATACTGGTAATTCTCAGATTATATGTTCTTAAATTTCACACAATGATATATTCAAATAAAATGTCTCATCAGTACTGAATATCATAGCTCATAGTTTTTTTTGTTCATGTGTAATTTAAATTTTCAAAAAAAAAAAAATTTATTACAAAACAATTGCTCCGACATATTTTAAGATATACCAGTGCAAGTTACTTTCAGTTAAAACAGATCAAACATACATTTTAGTCTAAGACTAGCTTAAGCTTTGTCTGTGAAACCGGGGAATATCTGTGCCTTCTAGTGCTGGAACTAACAGGCTAAGATCGAAGTTGGCGCAGGGTTTGATCCTCTCCTCTGTTGAAATTGTCTCCTACCTTGTCCCTTATTCTGTGTCTCTGCTGTTCTTCCACAGTAGGGTAACAGTTGACTTGGGCAGCGGTCACATTTTATGCTGCAGTCATAAATACCCACTAAGATAATCGTCAAAGCACTTAAGTCGCCGATCATAACGTAACCTGCATACTGCGAGAAAAAAAAATCATACATTAAGAAACAATTAAAGATTTCTATAATACTGTTAGGTAGATGTATATGTTGCCTGTTATGTCAGTTAAATCCAAAAAGATACACCATCATTTTATAGTAGTTAGGGTTTGTTGTGGGCTTAAATGGGTGTAAATAGTACCAGCAACACAGCTAGAATCTGCCTTAAAGGGATGAGGCAGAGGCTGACGCTGAGTTAGAATCTGTATTCAGAAGTTTATTAGAGATAGTGCAGACAAAAACCAAATCGACAGGCAGATAATCATAAAAGCAGGCAATAGGTCCAATACACAACAAAACAGTCCTGTCCAAAGGGTAATCCAAATAGCAGTAAACAAGGAAGGCAGGCAATGAGTCATACATAAGAAATAATCAGGCAATAGAAATAGAACGCTCAGTAAGGCAGGTGAAACTGGCAATACTTCGCAAACTACTGTTTGGCATGGCTAGGCAATATGGCTGCCAAGAGCAGTGTTACTCATTGTGTGGCTCATATGGCAGTAAATAATACGGTGATATGATCATGCAGTCAATACAGATATTTTATAAAAACATTAAAAACAAGCAGGGCTATAACATAACCCATTAAAAAACTCAAAGTGTCTGCTCCATTACAGATCATTTATATTTAAAAAATATGAGCCCGATCTCATGAAAGTGCATATCAATAGCATGATTTTCTGTTTATATTTTGCGTGCTATTTATACCCAGAAATTACCATTGGCGTGTATATGATCCGCACGTATTTGGCGTGCATATGATACTCAGTTATTGGCATGTATATGATACGCACTTTTGGTGTACATTTAATATGACCAAAGCTGTAGTTGCTGTGGTGGCATCTGTTGCAGAACTTCACTGGGTTTATGCTGGTAATAAGTATCACCAGTCAGCTTAAGTCCATACAGCACAAGGAGTATGGAGTTGAGAGTGTGCAGTGACAGTCTATTTCTTAATTTTGACTTGACCACACTCATTTGGCTGAACAGCCGTTCAACCTCTGCTTTTGAGTGTGGCAAGGAGAAGGCAGCCAGTGCAGCTTTGCACAGTTCTTCGAATTGTTTTGACCCCGAAGCATATGTGTACTTATACACTTCGCCCCAAAACTCAGCGGTATTTTTAGTTGATTCCCACCTCAACAAATGAATATTTCTCCATTGGGGAAACAATTTTGTCAATTGTCTGGGGCTGGTACCCCAGTAGCTCAGCTACTTTAATAATTTCAGTGGTGCCTTTATGCGCATCGCAAAGTTTAAGTGGCCGAGCAAAGATAGCAGATTGCGTTTGGAACAATCTGGATTGTATATGAGGGCAGACGCGACCAGAATTATCCTGTTGATTTTCTCCTTGGGTAGTGAGGCTTGGAAATTGACTGTGTCAAGTTGATGCTCAAGAATTCAATGGACGTGGTTGGACCTATGGTTTTATCTTGGGCGATTGGGATCCCAAGCTCGGCGAAAACATTTTGGACTGTGGAAAGATGCGCGGCCGAAATGGCGTCAGGAGGGCGAGATGATTAAGAAATCATCAAGCAGGTGAATAACGTAAGGAATTGGGTGATTGTTAGAGAGAATCCAGCAAATAGCTTCCGATAACATGTTGAAAATCTTGGGGCTGCTTTTACAGCCGAACGTAAAATTTTTCGTGTCAGCGTACGCCGAATAAATGCCAAGAATCTGGGTGGATGGGCATCACTTTAAATGCAGAAGTGATGTCGACTTTTGCGAGCCAAGCACCGCGCCCCGTGTTTTTAATCAAGGTTATAGCTTGATCGATGTTGTGGTAATGCAAAGAAAATTCTTCTAGAGAGATGAGGCTGTTTATGCTTGGGAACGGAGAATCGTGCAGGGCTGAGAGATCGATTGTCAATCGCTTTTTACCTGAAAATTTTCTGGTAGCCACTCCAATGGGGCTGATACAGAAACACTCAAAAGGTGGAGTGTTAAACAGGCCAATCATAAAGCCTTATTCAATTTCTTTTTTTAATTAGGATGTCTACTGTGTCAGGCTCAGTGAGAGCAGACTGGAGATTATTGCAAATAATGCTCTGTGTGGGGAGGCTTTCCACACCAGGTTCGAAAACAGACATCTGATAGTCAGTAAAGTTAGTGTCGGGGTGGTGAGACAATTCTGCAGACAAACAAGAAATATGATTAATTTTTTTAATCTTTATTTTGGGATCTTTTGACAGGGCATATTGTGCAGGCATGAGCGCCACCACAATAATTACAAATGTGTATGCGGCAACATTGTCTTGTGCACCTCCCTGCATTGAAATTGTTGCAGACTTGGTTACTGGAAAAGAAAGCATTTCTCTTTTTGAAGCCTGTAGCTGAGGAACTGAAGTTGGTGTTTGCTGGCTGCGGGACGTAAACTTGTTGATTTCGTCCGGTGAAGAATCTGGGCATGGGGGAATTGAAGGGTTTATCAAAGGACAAACTGTGGTGGAGTGTGCGACTGATCTGCAGACCGTGCATGTGATGTTACGGGAGCCCAAGAACACTCTGTTGTGTAATTCTATGTCTGAAGCGCCCCCGTAAGGGCACTGATTCCACTGGGCTACACGGACTGCGCATTTGGCTGAAACAGCTTGTGATGCATGTAAAAGTGAGTTCCTCTATAAGATAGTGTGAGTTCTGCGATTATCGTGAGATAATCATTCAGTTTTCATCTCCTGTGGGGAAGTGCAGTGCAAATGATTTCTGTGTAATGAGTGAAAGCAATAAAAAATTCTGAAAAAGAAAGAGTGCAGGATGGATTATGTGTTGGATTTTTTAAGGAGACTGAAAAATCGCCACAGTCAACTTGGCGGCTTAAAACGGAAGGAGGAAGTAATGATAGTAAGGAAGATAAGTTTATGTCTGCACCTGTAAGGATCTGTGCCCTGATGTTCCTGGCGACGGGGCGGTTCCAAAGCTGTATTGTTTGGTGGGATGGGCATCGGTGTTGCAGAAAACAGAGTGAAAGGAGATTTTGCTTGGGGAAAAGTGTTAGGAGGAATAAAGGCCGGGGCCAAGGCCGCTTGCGAAGGCAGCCTTACGCTTGGGTCGACTCCTGGAACCTGGGGAGGGATGAAGAGAGTAGGAAAAAGAGGGTAGCTGGGGGGGAAAATCGGGCATCTGGGCCTGCGCCGCTAGCAGAGGCAGCCTCGCGCTAGAGTCTGAAGGTGGGGTTGCAGGCCATGGACAGGGAAGACGGTTGGGAAAGTGACAGGAAAAGGCTGTGGTGGCTGCGCCGGCGCTGCTGGCGGAGGCATATTCAGGCTGAAAGGCCGGCCTGTGTCAATGGAGGCTGGCATTGCGATGCAGGGTGCAGCTGCAGTGAGAAGCTTGGCGGAGCGAAAAGGAGAGTGAGGCCTGGCTGCGGCCCAGACTGGCTGAAGGCCTGCTGCTGCAGCCTGATGTTCGCAGAAGAGTTGGTCTTAGGAGGGATGGAGACGGTGATTTTTAAGAGCGTGGGTTCGGGGCCTTACTATTCTTGCTCGCTTTGTTAGCAGCTTTGGAAGGTGGAGTGGATTTTAGAGATGACTGCAGTGAAACATACAGATTGTATAGCTCTGCCTTATTCATTCTCCTGGAAAAATTAACATCAGCGCTGATTAGCGCATGTCTTAACCCCAACACTGTCCATTTTTCGATTGTGGTGTGCTGATGTGTAGGAGGATGTGGACGTCTTGATGGTGGTGGTGAGGGCAAACCTCGACATCTTGGGGTACGAGAAACTGCGCGGTGTTGCTATTGAGCTCCTCCTGAGCTTTGTTAATAAAACATTTCTTTGCCGCTTGATTTGAGGCGATACAGCGATCTGTTAAGCCACATTAAAGATCGCCAAAACTATTGTTTTAATTATTGTTTGAATTTCATAATAATTCATGAAATAATTCAATTTCATGAAAGCGTGTGAGTTGGCAGCCCTATTCATTTCGTACTGTGAAAATAGTTTAAAGTTTGTTTTTACGTTTCACATAAGGTAGCACAGCGCTAATCTCACTGGACGCGAACTTGCCGACATCTTGGAAGTGACGTCAAATGACGCGTCTTGCTGATGTCCCACTTCAAATGACGTTCCAGAATATTTTTTCAAGAAGGAGGTGAGAAAAATCCTAATTTTCAGTTGTCTGGAACTCAGCATTATGCCACATAAGATGATTGACAGCTGTAGGCCGAATGAGTGCCTCACTGAGTCATAATTTACGAAAAACCCGGAACAGGGGAGACACAGCTCTGAACGCTCTTTCTGCTCTTCGGGTTGCATAATTCAGTGATAAATAAATAGAAATTACAGTATATTCTGTATGATAAAATATTTTGCAAACATGAGAATAAATCAATATTTCTCCAAATATGCGCACTTTTGGACTAAGAGCCCTAATGGGCGCTGTCTTCTGCATCTATGTGAACACAAATAAACCGCAGCAGATGTGAGTGAATTAATATGTGTGGTGTAATTCTGTTCAAAATATGAAAAATTGCAGATTGGCTATTTTGCACTTCTGACATAAATTAAGAAAGTCACTGCAACCTAGTTTTATCATAAACAGTGATCAAATATTGAAGCTGGAGTCTTAAATCTTTCAAATGATACTCAGTTTGTCCAGATCTAGTAAGAGTGTGATGTTTTAACGTGTTCTGAATGTTAAACAACAATAATCTGAGGCCGTCGTGATCTTTGTACGTAAAGGGGTTAAAATATCTTTTTGGTTTTTTTTGGATCAAATAAATGCAGCCTTGTTAAGCATAAGATTTTAAAAATCTTACAGATCTAAAACATATATGTACGTTTTGCACATTTTGTATGTGCACCTATTGATCTGTGTGATTTTAGACAGCAGCTTGTGGACAGGACTTTTATTTTGGTCTGGCGATATGACGTCATTAGGCTGCGCCTCGTCCCCACATCTGTTGTGATTCGACTGTAGAGAGGTCTGTGTTTGTAAACATTTAAGGTGTTCAAATTCATGCAAACCGTTCAAACAGTTGTATAGTTTTTTTGAATGACTTATTATTGAATATAACATTGTGATGCTTTCAACGTTGTATTGAACGAGTAAAAAGCGCATCCACGTGAGGAACGGAAAAGTTGCGTCTCATTTCGCTCCCTATTTCGTGAATCAGTTTATCGTAAAAACAAATTCGGTCACTGACAAGCAAGGAAGGAGAAACGGAGCTTTTTGAAACTGAACGTGTCAATTGAACAAAAGGTGCGTTTTGATTGATAGAGTCCCTATGCAGTGTCCACTGCTCCCTACATGTCTTTATCCCTACTCCCTGAGCACGGGATATAAAATACATGAAACATACACCAAAAAACATATTATGTATATAAAATATAATCAAAACTTTTGTTTATATGCTTGTATGGCTGCAGCCATTATTTGACTTAACAGATTTTAAGCTGTACTGTGACTGTCATGTAATATGAAAACACAGGCTATGTGTATTCTTAATTCATGGTCCTAATAGCATTGTAGCAGTCTTATCTCATGTGCTTTCCTTCCCATGAGCAGCTGCATAGTAAACACTCCTGAGGTAACTAAAGCAAAAAAAAAAAAAAAAAAAATGACAGCGCTTCAGCTGCTTTTTGCCACTTTTACTTTGGCATACCTATTCATGATTCAATAGAATATGTAAATGTAACATTAATCGCCGTAACCGTTCATAAATACTCTAGTTTATATAATAATAACAAAATGTATGAATACTCAAACTCCTCCATCACAGGGCAGTTGAAAAACTCTTTCAACTTCTTTGCTCTAGCGTTAGTTCTGACTGTTGTGCAAAGACATTTGGGTGATTTTTTTTCCCTTCCCACTTCCTTGAAGTGATGTATCGATGTTCACTTATTCCTTTTGCCGTTCGCAGTGCCAAACTGAACGTTTGCTCCCTTTAGATTAAAATATCACTTAAGATTGCAGAATATTCTGTGATGTCCACTTACGGTCGAATTGACCTTTCCCAAAACGATTCACTGTTTCGAAGCGCTGCCCGCTGACGACACCTACTAGTCAAAACAGTGTAAATGCAATGAGAACACTGTGTAATGACAACTTTTACAAACCAACTGCAACAATTTTTATAAAAGTGTATTTTTTAATGAAAGTGTATCTATTAAATGTAATATACACTGATGAGCTGATTGAGACACGCCCAGCGATTTAGCTTGGATTTATTTTTCTTTCTGTTAATTATTCTCTTCTTAAACAGGACAGAGTGTCCAAACACTCCTGGTGAAGCAAGTTAGATCCACATACACTATTATAAAGATGGCGTTTATTAAAGAGGAGAGTGAAGACCTGAGGATTGAAGAAGTATTCAGCCTGAAACAAGAAGATATTGAGGAACAAACAGGTTGGTTTCATTCTCAAAGCTGAACTCAGTCATTTGGTCCTTATTAAAACAAAATAAAACATTTGGACTGCTGACTCAGCTTGGTAGAGTTACTGTCTACGTTTGTTCTTCATTTAAAGGGCTTTGGTGAGCAAATAAAAGGGCCAGTAAATTGATTACAATCTTTAAATCAAACTGTTTCAAATCAAATTATTGTGAGTGACAAACAGTTCAAATCAGACGCAAATTGTTCAACTAAAGAAAAACATCTGTGGCCAATTGTTCAAAAGTAATCTGATCAAGATTTCGGATTGGATCAAATCTTAAAAATGGGTTGTTCAAAAGGAAAAAAGGATTCTGAAATCAGACTAGATCACAAAATCCAATCTTGGTTTTGATCTTGATCAAATCATCAGTTTGTGTTGTTCAAAACTTTGGTAAGATTGGGATACCTTTGATCCCGAAAAATCTGGATTATACTGATCCCATCAGAAGGGTGGATTTCATAAACAAAAATGTAATAAAACTTTAAAACTGGTCAAAAAAATACTTTTTTTTTTTTTTTTTTTTTGGTCTTGATTAGTTTAACTTTTAAAGTAATAAATTAGAAGTAGACATTACGCTACATATTTAGCCTTTCGGTAGCCTACTGTAAAGTAAAAAAAGAGATTTTGGCACCATAAAGTAATTCCCAAACAAAAATATTATTTAATTCAAAGTGTTAATCATGATTGTGCCAATGTAGTTTATAAACAATAAAAGATGAACATGAAGAATTTCAGGACTAAATATATATTATAGTAGATGGGATGAAACTAAAACTCGAAATATAAATTCTCGTAGCACGTATTCATTACCAATATATTGAATTGTGTATATTTTTCTAAAAAATATCAGTCTATAAACATGTTTATATTTTAGATGAGGGAAATACACAATCGTTACGGACAAAAAAAAGATAAGTTTTTGGGAGACAGCATATTTTGTTGACTTTCTGTGAATTACAATGCACAAATCAGAAGCAACAATATCTACCGAATGGAGAAGGGTTGGCTCTTCACAGAACATAAAATATCTATTTTATTTCAATTTTCGTTTTCGCATTTCAGAGGAAAAATCGATGTTACGCACATGACACATCTCTTAATTACAATCACTTTAGATGCAACTGGTATCTGATATGTGTTTACATTAATTCCCACCCACAATGATTGTCATTGTTAGCTTTACATGCACATGGTAGACCCTTGGGTTTTGAATGGCCGTGCTATTAAAGTTATTTATATATTTCAAGTCGGGTGGCCATGATTACCTGCCAGAATGGATGTTAACAGCTGTCAGTGTCATGAATGTTTTGCAGCGCGAAATCTGACTGAACGAATATAGACGGTAAAATAATTTGTATTCTTTTATTCAAATTTCTTGATCCTGCTTTAGCATGGAAGAGTTTTCCATGTCTTTCCTCAATTGATGACTATGGTAGGTTTTCAGTGGTGGGGAAAGTAAAATGGTAGAAGTGATAATGCACCACCAACAAAGAATTGTGAGTTTTACAAAACAACATGGGATACAGATAATGTGGAAACTATCACGACGAGAGCAAGAAACAAGTGGAAATTCTGAAGGTATACACAAATACTGATCCTTATAAGACATTATAGGCAACAGCCATTGGGAAAAATTAAGCATCTGGAGTATATGTGCATATGGACCAGACTACGCCATTGATCTAATAGTGGGGTTTTAGCAGGTGGGTGGGCACCAAAGCATTTTAAGGGAGGCGCACAATGTGATAAAACAAAAAAAATGTAATTAATTAACGTAGCCGCTTAACCGCACTGTACTGCCAGCGGGCAGTTGCATTTTTGGTCAATTATTTAGTTTATCTACATAAACTATATGCCAGGGGTGCCCAACTCTGTTCCTGGAGATCTACCTACCTGCAAAGTTTAGCTCCAACCCTGATAAAACACACCTGAATCAGCTAATTAAGATCTTCAGGAGCACTTGATAATTACAGACAGGTGCGTTGAGCAGGGCTGGAGCTAAACTCTGCAGGAAAGTAGATCTCCAGGACCCCTGATCCAATAGGAGTAGAAGAGAGATAATCAGACATGATCAGATGCCAAAAGCAGGTCATTTTTAACTTTAATAAGCAGTCTCTTTGTTAAGATTGTGCTTAAATCCTGATTGAAAGTCTTCACAAATACGGTTTCTCTGCAAAATTTATAGTTCAGAAGAAACTATTTTTCATGTATTTCAGACAAATGGTATTTGAAATCAGTAATTAACAGGAATGTAATAGGAGTGGATTACAAATCCTGATGATGCATATGTATCGATCTTGAATTTTTGAATCATGAATCGTTAATTTCGGTCAGTAATCGATGTAAAATGCTAAGAATCGGATTAATCGCGATTCTATAGCGATTCAGTGCTTTAAAATATATAAACATTAAATTACTACATTGCGCCATAATTCGCGCCCTCATAGCTCTCCTTCATATATACGCGCTGCACCCTTTACCACCGTTCGCTAGATTGCGCTCGCGCTCCGTCTGTATTAGGGGTGTTCGATTCCAGGTTTTTTGGAGTCGACTCCGACTCCCGACTCCCACTGTAGGAGTCGATGGAATCGACTCCTCGACTCCATTTACTTTACATCAAAACAGGGTCATAAATAAGGCAAGATGGCAGCCCTTACACAATTCATTTTTCCCCGACACGAAGCCTTAAAATCCGCTCATTAAAACAACACACGTTTAGTGTGACTGTCCGAATTAGTCCAATTTAGCGACGACTTGATGAGTAGCCTATCAATGTTGCTACCTAGCTAATTGCCGATACCTAATTTTACAGAGAGAAAAGTCACGAAAAACATCTGTGGTCGAATATTATGTCAGAATTAATCTCATTATAATGGTCGGGTGATGGCGCTAAACACACATGATCATTGTCTTAAAAGTGCTTGGACAGGAGAGTTAAAAACACTAAAATTAATACAATACATACAAAAATGCATACAATAATGTACACTTAGGCTATCAATGTGTTTATTGTGGATGTGAGCTTTTATTGCTATTTATGGTTAGTTTAATGATTATGAATATGAACACGCGTTAACCATGGAAAATCAAATCTATATTTATCGCATTACTATAAGCTACCATCAATACTAAAGCTGGTATAATTACAATCTAAAGTCACTATGACCGTTATCTATTTCTAAAGTAAGCTGCATGTAGGATAAATGTATGTGACAAAGTTTCTGCGACAGATCTCTGACGAGATTCGTCAGTGTCTGAATTCCTCGCTTCATTTCGTTCACTCCTTGCTTCTAGTGCACTCAACTGCCATACTATATAGGCTGGATTCGAAAATCAGTAAACAAGTGAGTGATTTCGGACACAGCAAGAGAGTCGACACCGAGAGTCGATTCCTGTGCTGGAGTCGACCCCAACACTGGGGCTATTCAGAGTCGAGGAATCGACTCTTTTGGAGTCAACTCCCCATCACTAGTCTGTAGCTCTCATTGACAGTTCTGAGCAGCCCACATTTGAGCTCTCCTCAGGACGGCCGCTGCTATTCACGAGCAGATGACGGCTCTCTATCGAGACAGCAACAGTCCTGAGTTAAACCGATCAAGCCAATGATAAAGCTGTCATTACGTGGTCACAACTGTTGAAATAAAACGCTTTTATCGCGTGGAAACGTCACCGTTATTTTATATAAGATAAAATACTGAAGTTTTACAGAAATAGGTCATACCATTGACTGTACCTGAGCAGTTGAAGTAAAACCCCGCGTATTCAAGGGCGCTCATTTATTGCATGAACGGAGCAAACACATAATGGTCTAAAATGCATACGCACAGTTCCAATGAATGATAAATGAAATGAGAAACTTAATGTCGTTAAACTGAATGTGCCAAGGAAACAACTACAATGAAATAACTACAGCATTAACATGGTTCATTTATCAATCAGATGCGGATTAAAGTTGCGTTCGTTACTATAGCAACAGTAGACACCGAGCGCGTTTTCTTTCAGGAAAATGTTCCATGTAAAGAGAACTAAGAGGACTTTTCGTACTATTCCGTGAAGAAAAGTTAGTTTAGGATTAGTGTATGATGTTCTAGGGTAGTCCATCCATGGTCCATTGTATGTTTAATGTACCTGGAACACTTTAATAAGGTTGTGTAACCATTAACACTATCCTGCACTATAGTTAACATGAACTAACAATACTTTTAAAGCCTTTTAAAATTTTGGCTTATGTAAATTTCCACAAGTGCCAATTTTTATAGGCTATTAAAATAGTTATGTAGCATCATTAAGAACTAACATGAACTAACAATGGACAAAAGGGCTTTTTTTTTTTTTTTTTTGCTATTTGCGCGTAGTTGGACGCTTGAACGTTTTGAGTTTACTCGCTTCATTCGCGCGTAAAATTCACTTCACAACAGGCGCGAATTTGCGTCATGAGAGGGGCTCTCCCTCTCTTTTAAATATGTATCCCTCAGACTCTTCCACTTCTTTCTGCACACTTCCTCTGAATAAACACATTAACTCGTCAGTGGGAAAGTAGTTGTAAAATATGTCGAATAAGCTCAATTTGCCGGCTTTAGCTAGCGTGTAGTCTCAATATGTGTATATATATAGCTCAAATTGAGTAAAGAGCGTTTTTTTACAACTTACCAGATTGTCCGACCTCCTCACTCTTTATTCCTGTTTCTATAAAAGTACGATGATGTATCGTACAGCGACGATGATTTTGTCCTCGATTGTTGTTTCAGGTTACTGCCTCCGCTCGCTACGTCGTAATCACGTCACTACTAGAGCAAGCTCCTGATTGGTTAATACGGCGCGAATATTCGCCAAAGTTCAGATTTTTCAACTTGCGCGATTCACGCGTCAAATGCCCGAAACACTCAATTCGCGCCACCTCATTCGCGTCTTTGCATTGACTTAACATGTAAATCACTCGCGCTTAACGCTTCATTCGTGTCTGGTGTGAACGCACCATAAGACACATGAAGTAATATTAACAATGGACAAAAGGGCTTTTTTTTTCTTTTTGCCTTTTTTGCTATTCGCGCGTAGTTGTACGCTTGAACATTTTGAGTTTACTCGCTTCATTCGCATGTGAAATTCACTTCACAACAGGCACGAATTTGCATCATGAGAGGGGCTCTCCCTCTCCAATAACCCTATGCATGCATATAAAAATGCAGAATCAAATCAAATTAATCGAATCGCATCGAATTTTAATGTGAATCGTCTCGAATCGTTCTGAATTTGCAAAAATCGTTCTTGAATCGAATCGAACACCTATGAATCGTGAATCAAATCGATTCGCTGACTACCCAAAGATTCACAGCCCTAGTAATTAACCAGTTCTACTGGGTCAAACTGGGTCAGGTTTTTATTTTTATAAAGCGTTTAATAACTTTAACTGCCAGCTTGAAAGTTTTTTGAGACTTAAAGAAAGAGACAAGTTAACAATATTTAGAAGAGGTTCTGAGATTACATGCAGATACTCAGAAACACCTCTTAGGTTAATGCGTATACTAGGATCTAGTATACACGTTGTTGGTTTTGATGTTTAAATGTTTTTACGTCTGTTTTGGTTGTTGTTTTTTTACCTTAGACCTTATGGCACTGAAAGAGGAGAGTGAAGTACTGAATGAAATGGAAAAGAAAGTTCAGTATGAGAAACATCATAAATTCATAAATGGAGAAAAATCTTTAAGTTGCTTACAGACTGAAAAGACTTCCTCACCAAGAAGAGCTAAAAAAGAGACAGGAACTAGAAGTTATTTAACCTGCCCTCAGTGTGGAAAGAGTTTCAATCAACATAGAAACCTTAAAATCCACATGAAAGTTCATTCAGGAGAAAGACCTTTTACCTGTCAACAGTGTGGAAAAAGTTTCAACCGAAAAGGAAACCTTAATTACCACATGAAAGTTCACACTGGAGAGAGCCCTTTCACTTGTCAACAATGTGGAATAAGTTTCACTCAAAAAGGAAGCCTTAACAGGCACATGAGAATTCACACTGGAGACAAGCCTTATTCATGCCCTCGGTGTGAAAAGAGTTTCTATCAACATGTAAACCTTAAAGTCCACATGAGAATTCACACTGGAGAGAAGCCCTACACATGCCCTCAGTGTGGAAAGAGATTTGATCAACATGGAAACTTTAAAGTCCACATGAGAATTCACACTGGAGAGAGCCCTTTTACCTGCCAACAGTGTGGAAAAAGTTTCAACCGAAAAGGAAACCTTGATTATCACACGAGAATTCACACTGGAGAGAATCCTTCCATATCACAGTGTGAAAATAGTATCAATCAAGATGGAAACCTTAAAGCCCAAATGAAAATTCATACGGCAGCGAACTCTTTCACTTGTCAACAATGTGGAAAAGGGTTCACTCAAAAAGTTTTCTTTAAGAGGCACATAAGAATTCACACTGGAGAGAAGCCTTACACATGCCCTCAATGTGGAAAGAAATTTGATCAACATGGAAACCTTAAAGTGCACATGAAAATTCATACAGGAGAAAGACCCTTTACCTGTCAACATTGTGGAAAAAGTTTCAACCGGAAAGGAAACCTAAATTACCACATGAAAGTTCACATTGCAGAAAAGCCTTATTCATGTCCTCAGTGTGGAAAGAGTTTCAATCAACATAGAAACCTTAAAGTCCACATGGGAATTCACACTGGAGAGAAGCCTCACACATGCCCTCAGTGTGGAAAGAGTTTCAATCAGCATAGAAACCTTAAAATCCACATGAAAGTTCATTCAGGAGAAAGACCTTTTACCTGTCAACAGTGTGGAAAAAGTTTCAACCGAAAAGGAAACCTTAATTACCACATGAAAGTTCACACTGGAGAGAGCCCTTTCACTTGCCAACAGTGTGGAATAAGTTTCACTCAAAAAGGAAGCCTCAACAGGCACATGAGAATTCACACTGGAGAGAAGCCTTATTCATGCCCTCGGTGTGAAAAGAGATTCTATCAACATGTAAACCTTAAAGTCCACATGAGAGTTCACACTGGAGAGAAGCCGTACACATGCCCTCAGTGTGGAAAGAGATTTGATCAACGTGGAAACTTTAAAGTCCACATGAGAATTCACACTGGAGAGAGCCCTTTTACCTGCCAACGGTGTGGAAAAAGTTTCAACCGAAAAGGAAACCTTGATTATCACATGAGAATTCACACTGAAAAGAAGAGTTCCATATCACAGTGTGGAAAGAGTATAGATCAAGATGAAAACCTTAAAGCCCACATGAAAATTAATTCGGTAGAGAACCCTTTTACTTGTCAACAGTGTGGAATAGGTTTCACTCAAAAAGTAATCCTTAAGAGGCACATGAGAATTCACACTGGAGAGAAGCCCTACACATGCCCTCAGTGTGGAAAGAGTTTCAGTCAACATAGAAACCTTAAAATCCACATGCAAGTTCATTCAGGAGAAAGACCTTTTACCTGTCAACAGTGTGGAAAAAGTTTCAAACGAAAAGGAAACCTTAATTACCACATGAGAGTTCACACTGGAGAGAGCCCTTTCACTTGTCAACAGTGTGGAATAAGTTTCACTCAAAAAGGAAGCCTTAACAGGCACATGAGAATTCACACTGGAGAGAAACCTTTTTCATGTCCTCAGTGTGGAAAGAGCTTCGATCAACATGGAAACCTTAAAATCCACATGAGAGTTCACACTGGAGAGAAGCCGTACACATGCCCTCAGTGTGGAAAGAAATTTCATCAACGTGGAAACTTTACAGTCCACATGAGAATACACAGTGGAGAGAGCCCTTTTACCTGCCAACAGTGTGGAAAAAGTTTCAACCGAAAAGGAAACCTTAAATACCACATGAGAATTCACACTGGAGGGTAGCCTTTCACCTGCCAAGATTGTGGAAGTTTCAACTGAAAAAATGTCCTTATCAGACACATGAGAATTTATACCAGAGAGATACTGTTTATATGTGGTCAGTGTGGATAGTTTCAAATGACCAAAATATGCTGTTCAAAATGAAGAAATTAAAAATTGTTACATCACAGTTCGTTATTTGTTATGTTATATTCACCTTATTCCGCCCACTTTTAATACTTCGCTCTTCCGTATTTTGTCATCCGACTTCCGCTAAACTGACGCAGCACATCCGGTAGCTAGTTCAGTAGTTAGAAGATTGTTTATAGCAAGCTATTACTTTAGGTATTTCTCGGGGTAAGGGTGTTCGTCAGTCGGCTTCCCGTCCATGAAATGGTACGAACACACATAAAGGTGCCTTCAGCCATTGCCTCAGGTGCTCCTCATCTTTAGGTGGTGGGTGTAAATTGTAAAGTGCACCACAACACTCCAACCGCTTCACCTTGTGTTCGTAACATCGTTGGTGCAATTGTTCTCTCCTCTTGATCCAATTATTATGGCAGCCCCTAACCGAACATATAATACTTGACATATTTGATTTATTATCGTTACAGAAATAGGATTACGGCTAGCGACTAGCGACTAGCTTAGGTCCCTCTCAGCCGGAAGTAGAAGTCCCTCTCAGCCGGAAGTAAGATGACAAAACGAACGCAATGGCGTCACCCTTGTTGTCGTGGAAAATAAGGTGAATACATCTACTCTAAAACACGCCCTTAACATGCCTCTCTGGAACGAACGTCACACATCCCCACCATTTCACCAGCATGGGCATAGCTGACTGAAAATGAGCTAGGTCGCAAAATAAGTTATTACAATAAAAAGTTTTACAGTGCCAGTAATTGATTAATTTGTGTCAGGAGTGTACATCAAAAAAACGATTCTTAATCAAACTAGTATTACTCATTATCGCACATAAAAAGAGAACACGTACTTCATCAGTTGTGCCTGCTTCCATTTATTTGTGATCAAAGGAACAGTCCTTTTAAGACTCTTACGCATTTAGAAAAACATTGTAAACAAACAATAATAAATGTGTCACATTTCTTTAGAAAGAATGAGCATTTCTAATAATTTTCCATGAAATTATGCGATCTGAGGAGGTTTGAGCAAACTCTCGTCTCAATATAATGTTATCTTTTCAGCCAGAACAACAGAGGGAGTGGACAGAAAACAGGAGTTAATCGGAGTACATGGAATGTGAAGGCATTTTTTTAATTAATCATAATTTTTATCATTTTTAATTAATTCCTTTTCTTGCATGATTAACATATTTATATGCTTTTGAATACTACACTTGGGCCAAAGTTAGTGTGTTGAAATAACGGATGCAGATGGACAAGACTAGACAAGACAGCTGTCTAAATATATAACCTCATGACTTGAGTAACAAGCTGAAGTAATCTGCATTCGAGTGGGGAAGAACTAAAGCCAGTTTGGAAATCTTAGACTGCCTTCCAAATCTGCTCAAACTGGTCAACTTCCTCTGATCTGGCAACCTTTTTAGGGGGCTGACCCTTTGGTGTCCAGAATGAAATGATACTCTTTTGCTTTTTCCCTGACATTTGTGTCCATTCACTTCACAAACAAAAGGTCACCAGCGAATGGAGCCACCTTTTGTTCAAGGCATTTTGTTTTGTGGAAGGAACACCACCTTTTCCTTCTCGATAAGTCCCACATGCACCAAATCCAAGCTGGTGCAGGTGTCGAAATTGTGTAGAAATTGTCACAGTAAATCACGTAACTTGACGCCAGGTAGTCTCGGTTCACCAGTGATGCGACAACATCAAAAGACAGGCCTTTCCCAGATGGAAATTTTGACTTTCCGGTGTAAATTTTGAAGTCAATGGTGTAGCCGTTGACATCAGCCATCCAGGGCTCAACGCTAAGGATTTTTTCTACTGGCCCGGTTGGGCTAGTGGTTCAAATGTTTACTTGCCCCACAACAAAAAATTAATTAAGTAAAAGAAAAGAAAATGGGCCTATAAAATTAGGCCTAGTTACTGTTTTCTTATACATGTAACCTTAATAAATAGGGTTATAACACCAAAAGCTACTAGATTAACTCACTTAAATTTTTAAACATTGTTAGACAAATAAACAGTAAGTAATAAAATAGTAACAAATAATAGAGTAATAGCAAAAATAAATACAACAGAACAAACATATAAATGAAATAAATGGTGCTTTTCAAGTTTTTCATGTAAGCTTAACAGGAGATTTTCAGGTACAGGTAATTGTAATCTAATGTATAACTATAGATTAAGTTCAGACAACATTAGCCAGGTTTCCATTCAAGAATGTTTTTGGCAAAAAAAGTTTTAGCGCTTCTAATTGTTTAGCGATATAGCTGATGGAAATGGCATTTGTTGATAAGATTGTCAAATGTAGACACAATCTTTTTCCTTTTATATTTAGCGCATAAATTCTATGTCAATACTTCAGATGTCGCAAAAATTATTTTGGAAAAACTTTTTGTCAAGGTAAAATGTGGTGTCACATGACAGAATTAGCCTATACATGCGTTCGTGGTATTGCTCCTATTAAAGCACCGTAGTTACACAAGGATGAGGAAAATAGTGTCTTGAAAAACTCTGCAGCTCGAGAAAATAAGCAGGGTGTCTGTCAAATTAAGGAAGACTGTTGGAGTTTTCAACACTAACAAAAAGAAAGGTAAAATAAAATACAGAAATGCTACTTCTGTATCTGAATAAATAAAAGTAGCCTACTGCCATAAAATCGAGATTCTGTTTCGATTTCATGATCAGAAGTGGTTTTAGGCTACATGACAAATGAAAATCACAAACATGACACTTGTAAATTAAATAATTTTACAAGTGCAATTTATTAATAGAGAATTTTATCTCAAATAAATTAGTAAAATAAAGTGGTTGACTACAAAAGCTCTAATAAAATTTTAGAAAAGTTATGTGACAATAAGCCTCAGTTTAGCTAATGCAGACAATTTAAAAAAAGGTTAAATAAAATGTTTTAGGTCAGCTGCGTCTGTCTCTGAAAAAAAATCAACAGCGATTTGATGTTTTTGATGGGTTCGATGTTATTAAACTCTGAAACCAGAACAAATAACTTTTTTGCTTTGAACGCGTTCCCGGCCGCGCCAAACCGCAACTGGCTTGACTGCATGTTAAAGGCGTTAAAGATAGTTGCAATATGAATATTTGAATATTTCACTGTACCAGTCTTTTTATGGACCCTAGAGTTTTTTTGTATAGGCTACAAGACAAATGAGCTGTTCTGTGTCCAAGCCTGTGCTTCGTCAAATAAAGGCAGTAAAGCTCCGCTTCGCTGTCGTCTTCTTATATTTCCTATTTAATAATATTATATGTGAAAATAAGCAGTAGCCTACTGGCGAATTTCAATTGTCTTATTACTCTGTACGTTTTACAAATATTTGGGATGCAAGAATTTGCGATATACGCAAAATTATGTATGGAAATGGCTCAAGGGCAGATAAGCGACAATGCATTTTTTTTTTTTTAGGGATGACGTCATCACGCACACAATTTTATCGGTAAAAGGCCAGCTGGATGGAAACAGCCTCGAGACAGCAAATTTCGCAAATATTTTTTGTCGATTAAAAAAAAATGCAAAAAACTGGATGGAAACTTGGCTAATGTCTCCATGCTGTTAGGCCTTCCTTAACCAAAGGAAACAGAAATGATGGCTACTAAATGACTTATGAAAACCAAGACATTGTGGCATTGGGTGTGTTTCATAAAAGTTTGTGACAAGACTCTTTCTGAGACTGGAAGTGAAACATACTCGGGACCCAGGTGTAATGTAATAGCTCTGCACACTTCTCTTATTATTTTAGACACAGTTTGTCAGGCTAATCCAAATGCATTCGCCATTTTTTGGAGTCTACATTCATCGCTTAAGTAGCATAGAGTACATGCAACCTTTGTAACAACAGCCACTGGTGATCTCAGTTGTGTTGTCTGGCCTTGAATATGAAGGTCGTAGATGTTC
Organism: Mylopharyngodon piceus; assembly: GCA_039654765.1. Taxonomy (NCBI): domain Eukaryota; kingdom Metazoa; phylum Chordata; class Actinopteri; order Cypriniformes; family Xenocyprididae; genus Mylopharyngodon; species Mylopharyngodon piceus. The sequence goes on from CM077454.1 coordinate 24,347,188, forward strand.
GCTCAGATGATTTAGAGAGTCCCTAGACATCCTAAAGTTCTCACGCCACTCCTCAGGCACGATAATTTCACATACAAAATTATCCCATCACGCAGGTCTCACCCAGCGGTCTGAAACACAACTGTCCTCGCATTCCACTGCTGAACAACAAATGCGAGCGAACATCCCAAATTGCAATCTGAAGTATGTACAAACTGGCTTTAATTTTTAACAACGCAATCACACTGGAGAGAAGCCAAAACAACTGCGACACAGCGTTGTCCACCATCTTGTTTTGGACTGAATGGGTCACATGACTGTATCACATGACTAAAAATGTGTCGTCGTTTTCGAAAGCCTCCGTTTACACAGTCCACACTACAACATTTTCAAAAAACTCAATTTTTGCAGGGCAAAAACACCATCTCAGTGTGGATGGAAGGCCAAAACTGAGAGAAAAAGATGTGTTTTCAAACAAAAACGTATCAGTGTGGACAAGGCCTAATGTGCTGATTTATCTGTGGACTACATAACTGGAATAAATTACATTTGAAAATATATTAAAATAGAAAACTGTTATTTTATATTGTAATAACATTTGAATTTTGATCAAATTATTGCAGTCTTGGTAAGCATAAAAGACTTAAAAAGCATTAAAAAATCTTAAATATTCTAAAATTTGGCTACCGGTGTTTATAGAATATAGACTGATATTGATTTTTTTTTTTATAACTGATACCAATTATTTCCACGTTTTTTGTTCTATAACCGATATACAGAACCTATATTTATTGTTTTATTTTTGTTTTTGACAATTATAACACCACTGAACTGAACACTGTTTTAACACTTTTTAAATACTGCAATTTCTGTCATTTCACTCCCTCCTTGTATCACACCTATACAGTTGTTTATCCTTAGTTTCGTTTTAATGGACTTTCGGTTTGTTTTCATCAGTCACATGTGTTCCTTTGTTTGAGTTTCCAGCCACTCATCTGTTTCCATAGACACTATCCATTCATCACAGCTGCTCATCATTTAGTTCATCACCACTGTGTATTTAAGTTCTTCCCCATTCATTCTCTGCTGTCGTTTGTTGTTCGTGTTTGTGTTTGTGTAAGCAAACAGGAGAAAAAGTAATGGCCTTGGTCTCTTCTCCGGTCCAACCACCAACAGCCTCGCTTTTACTTCCAGGACCAATCCTAAACGATGAAAAGGAGACAGCAGGAACAACAACAGAACTAATGTATAACACATTACATCATGGACGTAACCGTTTAAAAACTAAAAACTTTTTATGTCATTAGAGGGATTCTATCATTAGATATATTGCAAGGTGCCATATAGGCAAACATATTTTGGACAAAAAGTATTGTCTTTAATATTGAGTAAATATTGGAATAGTTTACCACGATCAATAAGACAGTGTTCTACTTATCACACTTTTAAAGATCATCTTAAAAAGTGGCTTATGATGAATCAGTTGTGTAGACATTTTACTTGGAAATTTTAAAAAAATGAATGAAAATGAAAGCCTGAATCACTATTTACAGTCTAAACAGTTAGACATGCATTTCAGGCTATGGGACAAGTCCGAGGAGAAGACATCAATCAGTCTGCACAAGGACATTCTCAGACTGATATTAGATTTGCAGCACAAGCCACTCTCAACCAACTCAAGTCTTCCAAAAACATTTCAGAAAGGCAGAGACTAGAGATTAAGTTGGAGTGCAAAAAAATCTTGACTACACTCCTTGAGAAGTTGCTGAAAAAGGCTCCAGTGCATCAAACATTAGTGAGACGCATGCAGTGACTTGACCCAAAACACATTGCTCAATGTAAGTCAACTGAGAAGAATGCTGCACATACTTGTGGAAGCTAAACATGTAAATGAGGCAATGTGTGATGATATCCTTCGAGAGTTTAGTGAGTTTTGTGATTTGGCTGCTCTTCAGGCTAAGTTGAGGGAATTTGGCCACCCTGCTGTATGAGACAATGGGGACAAAACCATCATTTTCTTGAGTGTAGGATGTGGAGAAGATTCTGCTTGTCTTGTCACATGGACAGGGCAGGGTGGAGAGAGGTTTTTCCATCAACAAAGAATTAATCGTTGAGAATCAGTGTGTCCTAGTTCGGAGGTAGTCAAGGACGTGATCGGATTGTAGTATAATATAAACACAATCCACCCATCGTGTGTGCATTCACAGGTCAACGTCACACAAAACCCTGCCCACTGTCATTATTCCCCCTCCTGTCTCCAGAACACCAGGCTGTGGAGTGCTAGTGAGACTCGTACGCTTATATCTTTGTGGAGCGACGCAATCATTCAAGCTAAGCTTGAAAAGTAGCTACAGAAACAAATCAATATATGAAGGTCTAGCAGACAAAATGCATAAACATGGTTACGAGAGAACCTGGCTTCAATGCCATAGAAAAATTAACCATTTGAAGACGAGCTACAAAAAAAAAAGAGCTAAAGATGCTAACAACGGGAACGGAAGGACAACTTGTACTTTCTTTGACAAGCTGGATTCTGTACTGTGTGACCGACGCATGACACGGCCACTGGTTTCTTATGATTCAGCTGCGCCAGAGGACGAGGAAGGAGATAATGAAGACGAAGGTAAGTGTAAAACGGTAGAGCAGGAATGTTTGCTAGCTTGTTGTTAGCAGGCTACATTTTTGCTCAAGCATGTAATGTTGTTTTGGTAACAATTTAATGTACTGATTCATTTTGCAGACATTTTATCAAGTGAGCAGAGAATAGTTAAATCGATAAATTAATAGTCTTAAATCACACAACAGAATTTCTGCATTAATTACTAATTTGCATAAAAGTACAGATGGCAACTAGTATGCTCTCTGTACCTTCTCGATGAAGTTCTTGTATATTCATAAAGTTAACTTATACAGTAGGTACTCAACCAAAATGCCTATTACCACAGCGTGTGCCGTCGCTGCGAGGCTGTGGCGTTAAATAAAATGTGAAAATGTCAAAGTCATTCGCAAATTCACCACCAGGTGGCGCAAAGGGACGGTTGGCTCCATTGCTCAGTAAGCCTGGAATTGACATTTTTGTTTGTAAATGCAAATAAAATGGGCCTAATGAAATAAAATACTGGTTGTAATAAAAAATAGCTTGAAAATATTGCATTATAACATTAAACTTAACTATTATTTATAATACAAATGCTTCAGATTCCGTCTGACTGTTAATATTACAGTGACGGCAGTGGTTGAAGTGTGCTTACTTTTCACAGTACAGTAGTAGCCAGTGTTCGATTGTTATACAATAAAGAGATGTGCAGTATGCCCTGAAATAAAAACGATTGAAAATGTGGATTACTGTGTCACTCTGAACGGAGACATTATGAGTGGTATAGCCTAGTTTTCTAATTTATTCAGGCTACTTTATAAATATTGTGACCACATTATTTAATATTTCACAAATAAAGCATTTTGAAGCTTACATTTAATAATTCGCTGATGCATTTCATCTGGTCACGCATGTATGGATACTTAGTTCTTCGTTGTCTGTCCTTTTTTGACACATCTATTCCAGTGGCCCTTGTACATCACATGCCAGAAAAATAAATGAACATAAGAAGTAGTGTCCATCAATTAAGAAATTGTTAAACTTTCCTTTGTTTCAGTCAAAATTGTAGGCCTATTAATTCTTTCTCATGATTATAAAAACAGAAGAAATTAATAAGTAAAAGGTAGTCACCATTTAAATAGCCGATAAAACAATGGTAGTCTACTAACAGGAAGGGACAAATTGATAAAAAGTCTGCTTATGTTTAAACTGAAACGAATGTGCGAGATAATAAAACATTCTTGTATGTTCTATTTTTTTGGCAAATGAAATTATTAAACAGAATTAAAAAACAAAACAAAAAAAAAAAACATTATTGTAAGCTGTAATTAGAAATATCAATAATGGATGCGCTGCTTTAAAAAAAATGTTCCCCCATGACATGATACAGCGTCAATTCAACTTTGATCAGGGATTAAAAGCTTTTTAAAGAAGGAAAACCGAGAACGATAGGCCTAGTATTATTTTAATCAGAGTAAATTCTTCAGTAATAGATCTAGTGTTTTCCAATGCAACTGCTTTGTTTTATTTCATTACCAACAATATACAGTAACAAAGTACAGTTAAATCTCTTACTTCAAAAACATGCAGTAGTTTGTTACCCCCAGAATTAACATTCACTAGGCTAACATCATGAGATTTTTTTTTTTTTTTTACGTTCATTTTCTGTTTCTGAAACCAAGCATAAAGTGATTTTTTTTGTGTGTCTTTTTATTAATTTTTCAAGTGGAAAAGAACGAGGCAGATAAAATTAACATATATTTAAACAAAGCACACAAAATATGTAATGGAAAAATATGACTTTAAAAATGCAGATGATGGTGGGCAACCTCTCTGAGGTTTGCTGTAGCATTATCAGGAAAGTGGAGGGCCATCAGCAGGAGTTGGAAGTGATCCAGAGAGAAGAGAGTGGAGAAAAACAGGGTCTGCGTTACCGGATCGGTGGTCCAGTAATCCCGCAAAGAACCTTTTCTCACCAAGCCCATGGCAATAACTGTTGTCAGAAATGTGTACATTTCAATTCTATCTGGTATAATATGGAAGCTTCAGCTTGCGCCCCACTACCAATTAGGTTTTTACCATTTGTTAAGAACTATACAATGCTAAAAAACATTTCAGAACATTTTACCATATCAAACACTCTTCGAGTTTGGAGAGATATTAAGACATACTTAAAAAAAATTCCCTGTCTTCCCCACTTTCTTTTTAACCCCGATTTTCCTTTAACGTTCCAGAATATTGGTCTATCAGCATGGCTGAAACTCGGAATCTCTCAAATATCTTGTTTATTTTCAGAGGGCACTTTAAAATCTTTCCAGCAGATTATGGAGGAATGTAAAGTTCCAAAGTCCAATTTTTACAAATATCTTCAGTTACGGCATTTCTTAAAATCAAAAATAGATAAAGAAGAATTGAGAATGGAAACAACAGAGATCGAAGACCTTTTATTGAATTCAATCAGTTTAAAGGGATCAATATCAAGGACATATGACATCTTGTCTAGTAATTGCACCTCTGCCTTACCGGGACTGAAGGGTGTGTGGGAAAAGGATATTGGTCAAACCATTGAAGAGAAAGACTGGGTTGTTACATGCAATAATGTATACCCAAAATGTACTTCCCTGGGGATCCATGAGCTCAACTTTAAATTTTTCAACAGGATATATCTTGCACCGTTGCGTATTAAGAAGATGTTTAGCAATGCTACAGGCCTGTGTTTCAAATGTAAAAAAGATAAAGGTATATTCATTTATTGTTTTTGGTACTGCGACAAAATTTTGCCATATTGGAAGAAAATACATAGTGTAATGAAAGATCTTCTTGGACTAAACTTTGATATGACCCCAGCTGTATTTATTGAATTTTAATGTGAACAGTCTGTTTAAAAAAGATGCAATACAGTTATTCATTGTCCTGGTATATTTAGCTAAAAAATGCGTTCTGTTACTTTGGTCTGCATCACAGGCTCCTTCTTTTAAAATGTGGATATCACAGATTGCAGCATGGTTGCCACTTGAAAAGCTCACCCACGATAAACATCAAAAATCAGAAAAATATTGGCTGATATGGTCTACCCTTTGGGAATATATAAAAGAGCTCTCCTAAAGAACATACAGACTTTTAACGTCCTCTAATTTCCTTTTATTTCCTATGTAAAGACTGCTCTAAAATACTGTGACCTTTTTGTTTCTTGTCGTGTTTACATTTGAATACATCAAATTCTTCTTTTTCTTCTTTTCTTTTTAACTTGTGATTCTTGGTTTCGTACAATCTGTAACATGAATATATATTGTGATACTGTTAATGTTATGTTGATATTGTGGGCAAACAATAAAAAAAAGAAAAAGAAAAGAATTGTGTACATTTCATTTACAGTTGTTTCAGCCCACTTTGCCAGCTTCCCAGGGACAGTAGCAGACTCTTTCAGCTGAAGAGCATACCTGTTGGTCTCCTTGCTCCACAAGTTGCTCATTCATAAATAATCTGAAACATTCTGCCTCAGAAGGATTTGTCAGACTATCTTGAATGCCTTTGGTAATGTTGTCAAAATCCAGGTCTGGTGGAGAGGATGAATCGGACATCCAGGTCGGAAGAAAACATTCACAACAGTGTCCTTACTAGCAGAGACACCATTGTCAGGGATCGCCGGCCTCTTCGGAACGATCACAGCCCGTGAGTTTTTCCGGGACGTAGGCTTCCTCATCACTGTGTGACAGCCTGTCACTGCTGCTGTCGGATTCAGCATCTCAGTCGAAAATTAATACCAAAATATCTTCATGAGTAAGTTTTCTTGCCATTTTTACTCTAAGGTAATGTTGCCAGCTCAGAGCGAGACCTTGGTTTTCTGCTTTGCTTTCTTATGAATATGTTCACAGACAGTACGTTTCGGCGTATGATTGTCATCACACCATCGGTGCGGTCCAAACGGGATAATATCGCCTTCCGAAGGGCACTTCGGAGTGAAAACAATCATGACTGACATTAAAGGGTCGTTTCAAACCGAAGTGCTCAAAACTGGCCACTTCAACGGGAATGAAGGATTTCGAAGGGTACAACTGATGGACACTTCAGGCCCCCATGATCCTTTGCACAGGGAAGTTGTTTGGCATCACAGAATGGGTACAGGAGGCTCGGAGTTCGATTTTACCTATAAATGTATGTATAGTATTTTTCTGTACTACTGTAATATTTATACGAGTTACGTTTTTATGGTCAAAATGAAATTGTACTTCAACAAAAATAATTTATAGCTACCTTTATCAGTCCATTCAAATGTTTCAAATATATAGACAGTCTCGTTTAATGCCTTGTATGCTCTTAAACTCATTTGCTGCATCAGTTCCCCTCTTGCTTCATCTTCTACCATCCTGAGATATATCTGTTTCTCAGAGCAATCACATTTTTGGTAAGGGTTCAAATCCTTTTTTTTGCTTTCTTCTCTGCCAAATCATCATAATCCATAAGAGCCTGCCCAATCATGTCCTCCACAGCCCCTTTAAGACCGAATTCAATTTTTACTGCTGCTGAAGGTTTTCCATATTCATTTTTGCCTGGACTAAACTGTGTAAGACGCTTGGCAATATTGACAACAAGCTGAAATTTTGATGGTGCACACAAATCTTCAAGACCATTGACAGTTTTGTCCATATCTTTAGCAACTAACATGAACTGGCCAAGCTCTCTCATTCTTTGTGCAATGTACTGGTGCTGGTGATTCACCATCTTTGCGAATCAAAGAATCACTTCTGATGTGAAACGACAAATCATCTTGTCGATTGTTGTTGATGATCCTCTGACATCCATCCGAGGAAGCTGCTATTGGAAGTAGACATGCCGCACAACTTTGTACTTTACCTCGTGTGTTTTTTTTATGCCATCTTTCATACGTGATTTCTTAGTTTTGCATGAGGACTGATGTCTCCACAGGTAATTTTTCGTAAACAATCTAAAACAATAAGGGCAAGGCAAATAAAGGTATTAGAATATTTTCCTGTGTAGCAGCATGTTCCCAGTGTTGTTCTTCCAAACACTGCCATCAGGAGGTCTTTTGTGGCTTTCTTAGGATCTGTCCATTTCATGTGGCCAAACTGTTCGGCACTGATGGACCTGTTGGGGCCAATTTTCACCTGAAAACAGTGACCAAACAATGAAATAAAAACCAAGTTAAATATTTTGTTTGTAAATAGACAAAATCCTTGAAATAATACGTAAATTTTTGATATCATAATTCTTGTTACCAGTTTTAATATCACAAAAAACTTAAGCTTACTGAAGACAAGTAAACAGTAACTGATAAAATAATAAGGAACTAATTACAAGCAATAGAAAAACAAATACTAATTGTCTAAATGCCGTCTTTCTCAACTATTTACATTCCCAAACTGACTGTTTACCTGAATACGTTGACAATGTTGTGTATAATTGACTGTTTAAGCTCAATACGCCTAAAAAAACCCAACTCAATTTGGTACTCGTGACCTGTTTTAGAGGCGGCTTTATGTGTGCGCCACTTATATAGATCAGTGGTGCGCGTGCTTTTGGTGCGAGCGTGAAACCTATGGGAATTACTAAAATTATGCGTAATACAAGCACTATTCAGCTGGAGCGAATGTAATTGCAAAACAGTAATTCTTGCAAATGGTTGCATTCTTAGTTCATCAAGTGTTCTACTTTGCATACTGTATGTTTTTCATGTTAAATGTTACTGGTACAGGTGATGAGCGCTAGCAAACATTAGTAAAAATAGTTTGAATGTCACTGAATAAATATATTGATGTTTTACTTATTTAAAGTCAATACATTTTTATATTTTGTGAATTAATCACGATGTGGGCTTCTTTGGAACACATGTGGGCTTAAATGGTCCCAAAGTACCAATTAAGCCCATGTCAGACTTCTGATTTGTACAGCTGCCAGATGAACGTAGCAAAAAAATTCTCAAAAGGCTTTGCACTTGAGAACACAAGCCTGAGGTAACACCACCATAAAACATCAAAACTAGGTGCTGAAATGAACTAAAGTTTGAAACAACATATTTGTCAGTAGCTATTTTAGGTTGGGAGCCAAGAATACTAGCTGCTCCACAGTCTCTGGGCACTTGCTGTGTTGCTTTTTTGAAATAACTACCTAAACCCTTGTGCTTCTTTTTAGCCGGCACAACTACTGCCTCTTCTGTATCTGGCTGGGAAGAACTGTGAGAAGTTAAGGATTTGTGTTTAGAGTTTCGAGAAAAGAAGGCACAATTTCAAGAAACGTGTTTAAACAATCGAGAAAAATTGTAAACATCTGGACATGGGGCAGTGGAACGAGGATAATCTATCAACAAAGATATGCTTGTTGAAAACCTTAAAGAGAGGTCTCTGGTAAGACTGCACATGGTCCAGGATGCAATGGCTGAACGCCCACTGGATGAAGTCCTGCAGAGAGGGCAGAATTCGACGACTGAGTTTAGAACAGTGTCGTCGTATTCTGGAGATTTGTCTTACCCAGGACCCCAGTCAGATGTTTGACATCATACAATTTATACCTTCAGATTCTCCTCCATCTGGTCAGCATACTTGGTGTGTCTCCACTGCATCTCCAGACTTCCCTATATGGAGGCCTATATTCTACAAGAGAGGGTACTACACTTAGCCAGACGTATCTGGACTGATATCGGAGCTGTTCCTGACGCTGTGGAGCCTGGGGAGAGCAATAGACAGTTCCATTATGCTGCTTACTGTCAATTTGTTGTATGGCAATATGGGGCATTGGGACAGGGGCACAGGGTGATCATTCCCAGTTGCTGCGTGTGGACAATACGTGATTGTTTCCCTGATCCCCATGGACAGTATCAGGGTTATGTTCCACTAAGACTGTAAATAGAGATAATGTAGATGGTGTGTTCAAAAACCAAAATAATCTGTTATGTAACAATACATAATGTAGACACTTGCCAACCATAGTTTTAAGAATTACCTTTATTTTTTTAAAGGGTTAGTTCACCCAAAAATGAAAATAATGTCATTTATTACTCACCCTCATGCCGTTCCACACCCGTAAGACCTTCGTTCATCTTCGGAACGCAAATTAAGATATTTTTGTTGAAATCCGATGGCTCAGTGAGGCCTCCATAGCCAGCAATGACATTTCCTCTCTTAAGATCCATTAATGTACTAAAAACATATTTAAATCAGTTCATGTGAGTACAGTGGTTCAATATTAATATTATAAAACGACGAGAATATTTTTGGTGTGCCAAAAAAACCAAAATAATGACTTCTATAGTGATGGCCGATTTCAAAACACTGCTTCAGGAAGCTTCGGAGCGTTATGAATCAGCATGTCGAATCAGCGGTTCGGAGCGCCAAAGTCACGTGATTTCAGCAGTTTCCGATCCGAATCATGATTCGATACACTGATTCATAACGCTCCGAAGCTTCCTGAAGCAGTGTTTTGAAATCGGCCAGCACTATATAAGTCATTATTTTGTTTTTTTGGCGCACCAAAAATATTCTTGTCGCTTTATAATATTAATATTGAACCACTGTACTCACATGAACTGATTTAAATATGTTTTTAGTACATTAATGGATCTTGAGAGAGGAGATGTCATTGCTGGCTATGGAGGCCTCACTGAGCCATCGGATTTCAACAAAAATATCTTAATTTGTGTTCCGAAGATTAACGAAGGTCTTACGGGTGTGGAACGGCATGAGGGTGAGTAATAAATGACATTATTTTCATTTTTGGGTGAACTAACCCTTTAACTAAGTGCTCTTTAAGTTATTTTTTACTTGTACTACGGGGCTGTTGAATGCTCAAATCTGATTGGTTGATCAACGTTCTAAGGTGTGCAATTATTTTCAGGGAAACGCACGGCTAAAGTAGTTCTAGACAGGTCTTGACCGCATTACAGTTCCATATCACTTCGCTAAATGATTTCAGTTATTTCAAAAGGTCCTTACAGCCTATAACAGCAAAAGAAACAAAACCCACAACGACACCGACCAAGCAAATAAATATAGTAAACTATAGGAGGAAAACGACAAATTAGTCTCATGGTTTTTTCCACAAAATACGTTTTATTGTGTCCTGAAAGCACATCCTCTCTCTCTTTCAAACGTACACGCACTGTATAATGTTAGTACGGACACACACTCGCACAGAAACGTTTTGTCAGCGCTGCTCTGATGAATGAATCAGTAAAATGACTCACCAGCGAGGTAATAACTGTGCGATTCTTGAGGTAGATAAACTTATTTACGTTTCGCTATTAGTAGAGACAGTGCTGCCGTGAGAGAGGCACAGACTCCGGTAGGCTAATTCACATATGCTCTCTCTCTCTCTGCGTTAATAAGTGTGTTAATAACTGTATCAATGGTATTATTCTGCTATCAAGGCTCAAGCCTCCGTTACTAGTTCTGAAATGACGTATTGGAATTAGCAACAGAGGCTTGGGATGAGATGCGTAAGATATTAGTCCCACACACGAGTGTTTTAAGGACAAAAACCTGACAAATGTCTTGAAATACACCATCGAAACAGTGTCTTGAGGTGTGGTAACCGCAGTATAAGCGGAATAATTGACCGGAAATTCAAACTCTGCTTCGCGTCTTGGCCGCGTTACCACCTCAGGTGTGCATTATCTTCTAAGAATTCAATGGCTCGTCGTCAATTATTCCTTACTTGTTCTGTGTTACTTCTTGTAAGTTATTCTAACAAAGGACAGTTTTGTTATCTTGACATTTTTAATGAAAAAGTGTATGTATGTACATGTAGAAAGAACAATCAAAAATACAATATAACAATGTCGATCAAAACAAACATCTTAAAGGTTTACTTCATGAGTTTACTTTATATATAATTAAATAGAGTAAAGGTTAAGCGTATTTGGCATGTTGTTCGGGGGGGAGGGCTCCGAACTCGGAATTTTGGCCCGAACCCAGGGTACTCCCCCTGGTTGTGGTAAAAATAGATAGAACTAGAAGCAGGTTTCAGGTTCGTTGATTTGCATTTCAGCTGGTTGTGCGTTACCACTGTAATTATCCTGAAACCTGGAATGAGAATTCCATGGCCATCCGAGACTGTTTCATGGCTTTTATGAAGAGTCAGCCCTGTCTTTCTGTACGGAGCCCACAACCTACCAGTTTATCAAGGGCCACAAGTTTTAATCGACATAATGTTTCCAAGTTTTTTGACAATCTCAGCAAGGTGCTAGATAAGCACAAATTTAATGTAAAAGACATGTGGAACATGGATGAAACTGGGGTTACAACTGTCCCAAACCCAGACAATATTTTTGTGCGGTGGTAGACAGGTTGGGTCATCCACATCAGCAGAGACAAGGACACTTGTGACCCTTGCTTGTGCCATCAATGCCCTGGGGAATATAATTCCACCCTACTTTGTATTCCCTTGTGTCTATTTCAAAGAACATTTTATTTGCGCATTGGAGCAGCCAACTCTGCTTCTTCTAACTCTGTCAGATCTTTTAAATGGAGAGAAAGAAGTAATGTCTCATGAAACCCTGGACCTCTAGACAGAGTTCTTTCACTTTGGATACTAGTTCAGCCAGCAGGAAAAATATTTTCCAATGGCATTTTTTGTAACCTATAAATGTTCTGTGCTAAGATGTCCCTGACACCCTTCTAGGTTGGCCGTTTTGCTATTCTGGGAGCAGCATCAGTTGAGGCGCGCATTAGAAGCATGCTGGCCTGTACTCTAACCAATGAGCTGGTCTCTCAGATTAACTGGGCAGTGAAGAGACTGAAAGATCAGCATAAACGAAAAACTACATTTAGCGACACCAGGCTCAAGATATGCATGTTTGGTAAGCCAAGACCCATAAATTCAGTTTTACTTAATTTAAGTCAATAAAAAGTCTTAAATATCTTAGATGGAATGAATAAAGCCTTAATTATCTTTTCAAGAGGTCTACATTTTGAACACAGAAAAACAGGAATCGCTAAATGGATAGTTCATCAAAAAATGAAAATTCTGGCATCACTTACTCACTCTCAAGTTGTTTCAAACCTATATGAGTTTCTTTTTTCAGTTGAACACTAAAGAATGTTGGTAACCAGACAGTTGACGGTAGTCATTGACTTATTTTTTCTTCCCACTATACTTTATGATAGGAAGTATGATTAGCAAAACTTGAAATAGCTAGTACTGAAAGAGCAAGTACTGAATGCAATCAGACATTAGTGTCACTGTCACTTGATTGTGGATCTGGTGAAGAAGCTGTCAGCAATCAAAATATAGATCTGTGTTTGTTGTGGCAAATAAAAAAACAATTCTGAATAAGAGACAAATATACCAATTGTCTTTGATGAGTTTAATTTTCTTGCAAGAAAAGGCCAGCAGTCGTACAGTCACTCAGAGTGGCTGCAGAGTGTGACAGTGAAGGGAGGGCATCCTTCCTCTCTTATAGTCTTATCTCTAGGCCAATGATGGTATTTTTAACCACATGTGGAACTTTCTTAGACTTGTTCATCATATTCTATCCTTGAGTGGAGGCCCTCCTGTCACATACCAACACCCTTTACAATAAGCATATCATATCAATAAAGCATAACATAAGATATAAATACAATTTCTTCCACGTTTTAACGGTATACATCATTTTTTTAATGTTTTTAAATTATGTATGTGAAGGAAAAATGCAAAATGCAAAGCTTTCTTTAATAAAAATGTCCCTTGATCACCACTGTCACACAATTTTTTTAAGAGGGGTCATCAATCAAATTTTGACAGATCGTCCCCTTAACATCTCTCTCAGGATGACAATATGTAGATTCGTTAGGCTCAAATTGTGAAATAATGGTACAGAGGAAGCATAAAGGATCATTTTCACACATGAATTGGCACCTCTGAATCCAGACCTTAAATCAATCAATCAATCAATCTATCTATCTGAGTACCCTAGCAACTGCATAGCAACACTCTAGCAACCGCCTACCAACCCTAGCAACCATGTAGCAATGACCTTGAACACCATAGCAAACAGCATGGCCTTAAAACCTTCAAACTTTTAAAACTACTTGAAACTCAAAATTTTCGAACTTCAAGCTTTTAAAACTGTAGACAAACTTTAATGTTACCTTGAGAAAGCTTAGTCAGAAAGTTTAAATTAGTAGTAAAAGTTTTTAGTAGACATCTCTCATAAAAGAAATACAAATAGGGTATTTTAGATGCTTAAAATTTTAATTGAAATGTAAAATGCAACACCCTACATCAGTGGTGTTTAGTAATAAAGTAGAAATACTTTGTAACTTTGGTACATTTTAGAAAAACACTGTCTCTCTCACTGCAAAAATCAATAGTTATATTATTTTTAATTTAATTTCTTACATTTATATAGCGCTTTTCTGGGTACTCAAAGCGCTTTACATATTGAAGGGGGAATCTCCTCAACCACCACCAATGTGCAGCATCCACCTGGATGATGCGACGGCAGCCATATTGCGCCAGAACGCCCACCACACACCAGCTTATTGGTGGAGAGGAGACAGAGTGATGAAGCCAATCAGTGTATGGGGATGATTAGGAGGCCATGATGGACAAAGGCCAATGGGCAAATGTGGCCAGGATGTTGGGGTTATACCCCTACTCTTTTCGAAGGACATCCTGGGATTTTTAACGACCACAGGGAGTCAGGACCTCGGTTTTAACGTCTCATCCGAAGAACGGTGCTTTTTGACAGTATAGTGTCCCCATCACTATACTGGGGTGTTGGGACCCACACAGACCACAGGGTGAGCACCCCCTGCTGGCCTCACTAACACCTCTTCCAGCAGCAACCTAGTTTTCCCAGGAGATCTCCCATCCAGGTACTAACCAGGCTCAGCCCTGCTTAGCTTCAGTGGGCAACCAGTCTTAGGCTATAGGGTGATATGGCTGCTGGCCATTATAAGGCATTATTTTTAGCCAGTAGTTACAAGAAAAACACCTCACTGTTAAGATTTAACACCCAAAAAGGGAAACAAATTAAAGCTAAAATCAATTGTAATTTTGATTTCCTTCTTTAAATGATTATTTCATTAATGATATTACTGTACTATACTATACTATGATATGGATAAGGAGAAGGATGATTTAGCTGCAAATTAGAGCTGCTATGTCTCGAAGCCAAAATGTGTCTTTAATTGTTATGTTAGGGTGTGTTCACACTTGTAGTTTGGTTTGTTTGTTCCGGACCAAAAAAAAAAAAAAAAAAAAAAGTAGTCCTGGCCAATTTAGCGTTCACATTGGCATTTTTAACACCGAACTTAAACGCATAGGGATACACAGAGCTGGGTAGTAACGGATTACATGTAATCTGGATTACGTAATCAGATTCCAAAAATCAAGTACTTGTAATTAGAGTAAACTACTTTTTAAAATACTTGTAATCAGACTACAGTTACTTTATGGATTACATGATTACATATTATTTACACAATGGCAGTAAGTTGTTCACAATTCATTGATTCTCCGAAATTTTTAAATTTTTTTACATTTATATTTTTTTCATAATAAACCTGCCGCTTATATACGTTCATGATTCTTTGAGTTTTTTCGGCGGTGAGGGGGAAATATAAATGACTATATATGAAATAATAATAATAATATAATGAATTTCATGTTTTTCAATATTTGTTTTTGTAATGTTGCTGTCTTCTAAATATACTTATATTTAAGTAAATATGTTTTAAAATCATAAGATGTGATTTTGTTTTATTCAGTGTTACTATCAGCAAACACTAACAGGTACATTAGTGTTAGTATTTTGATGTATTAACTGTCCCTGTTTAAAAAGAATCTGTTGAGGCTCTTGTTGGTGAATAGAATATATTTTTTCTTTGTATCTGTCAAAATAGTACAAGATTATGCTACAATATACGTGACATCAAATAAGGGTGAGCACAAAAGTAGTCAGATTACGTTACCAAAAATGTGTAATCTTACTGATTACAAATTTTGTCATGTAATTTGTAATTTGTAATCAGTAACTGATTACAATTCGTAAGTAATCTACTCAGCTCTGGGGATACATTTACAACCTGATTGGTCAGCTTTTATGACATATTGCCTATTTTAAAATGGAACTTACCAAACATCCAAAACAATGCTGTGTGTTGGGCTAAATGCGCTCGTTGTATGTACATAGCCTACATATGATGCTATTTTGACAAGTTGAGAACTCGTGAAGAGCTTATTAAATGTGTATCGGAGTCAAAACAACGGCAGGAATCCCTCCGTCACACACACAGACGAAGATCTTTTGTGAGGAGAAGTGGTTCTGGTGGCTGTACCGAACTGTGATATTGCGACTATGACGATAAAAAAATAGTTATGCGTGAGCATTCTGTTCTTTTTAGAGTCTCATCTTCCTGTCTTTGGTTGGTTTACATGTCTTTTGTCTGTGTTACGTTATATTTCATTCAAACCACACCAGAGTTCTTTTCAGCAGTCTCGGTCCGCTTGTTTGGTGCGCACCAGGCAGCGTTCACAATTATTCAAATGAACCGCACTAACAGAGCAATCGGACCAGGGTTCGCTTTAATCGAACCAAACATGCCAAGTGTGAACGCACCCTTAGTGTGTTTATGTTGTGTACAGCAAAAATGACCGATTGTTTCGCTAGATAAGACCATTTTTTCTCGTCTGGGATCGTGTAGAACGCTTTGAAGCTGCACTGAAACTGTAATTTTGACCTTCGACTGTTTGGGGCCAATTAAAGTCCACTATAAGGAGAATAATCCTGGAATGTTTTCATCAAAAACCTTAATTTCTTTTCTACTGAAGAAAGAACGACATAAACATCTTGGATGACATTGGGGTGAGTAAATTATCAGGAAATTTTAATATGAAAGTGAACTAATCCTTTAAACGCGATTCTTAGCGCGATTATGAAATCGCAAAGGATTTTGCTGTGTGGGATTTCAGTATGGAGTATGTCTTTAGATAAGATAATTACCATATATAAACATATCGACATATAAAAACTGCCACTTGTATATAATTTGCATACAAACATTTTCTGATCGGAATAAGGGCCGGCAGAAGCAGATGAATATTTCAATCTATTTATCTTCCTGGAACTTTATATCAAGTTCTTCAACAAACTTTCTGCATTCTCTTGCTTCTCTAATAGCATCGACTAGTATTGTGGCGTCTTTTCCACCTACACTGAACGGATTTTTTTTACTCAGTTTTTCAAAGTCCTTGTCATCCTTACATCGATACAAATCTATGATAAACTGTCTGTTTTTATAATATACTCCATGCTGAACATGGGGGTCATTTGGTAAATTCACCCCATTATATGTTTCCTTACTCGTGAGCTCCCCATTACAGTATACACCAATTGCCAAATTCCTCCCCTCCAGAGTTGACTGTCCGATCTTCAGGCCTTTGCCGCTTAGACTAAATCTTTCTGGAACAACGATGATGATGGGGTTTCTCTGGGGAAACACAGCTTTAAAATTTTCACGTGACTTGACCTGTCTGATCAGAACTGGTGACTCCATCTTGTACTCGGTTTTCTTCCTTCCTTGTTGGATGAAACTCTCCTCTATGGTATTGAGTCCATCACGCACTAGAACGCAGAAGTTGGGTTCAGGGTAATAGACTAATAGAGGATAGACCTCTGCTATGGCTGCACGAATCATGCGGTCCAGGTCACTTGCAATGTGAGATTGGTTCTCGTGGGTGAACTCATAACCAGTTGACATCACGGTGGGTGGGATAGAGTCTTTTCTCAGCTCATCTCTCACAATTTGTATGTATTCACTGTAGATGGAGTTGAAGCTGAAAGTGTCGCTATCAATGAAACTAAAGTAAACCAGACAACTATCGTTCCCCCTCAACTCCTCCACAAGTTTTGTTGTAACAGCGTTGCTTTTCAGATGCTCTCGAATATCCTGGTACGGTGTGTCAGGCGCATCTTGTGCTATTGTTCCATTCTTTCCCCAGGTGTACGTGATTATAGAATACCTGACTTCACAATCACAATTGAAGGTTTCGAGCTTATTCAGGACCATTTGTAGATCTGGGGTGTATTTTCCATTCATGCCAATAACCACAGCTACGTCTTCCAGCACGTATTTGCCATTCTTGTCCTTCATATATTTCCTATCCTCTTCCTTAAAGCCTCCACTTATAGATTTGAGTAGACGTTCACAAGTGCTCTGTGCCTCAGTCTCTGACCTCACCAACAACGGTATATTGATCAAAAACTTGACCTTTAACCCCTGATGCAAAGACAGAACATACTGAATTTAAGTGAAAAAGCAAGCAGTTTTGGTCACTTTTGTAGATAAGACTAATCACAAAGAATTTATCCAGCAGCTTTTAATACTAAAATCTCTTTACTGACTTCATAAAGATCAGTTTTTCTTTTATTATCTCGACACAAATAACTAATTAACCAAGAGAGAGAGGAGAGAGACTGGGTAGAGAATAACAGTTTCTAGATATGACAACAAGAACATTAAATGTAACTATAAATAGATAAAAAGTAGCGTGTGTTGTTATTTAATAATAATACATTTCTAATTGTGGTACCTCTGGTGCCTATAATTATAAACTGGAAACTGGTCAATATTTTATGAATCAATGTCTGTAAATAATAGTAAGTACTGTATCATAAACAATGTTAAATATAATGCCTAACCTGAGTAGAGGAGTCTCGGGGTCTTTTTCCGCCTGGGATTGGAAATTTGCTTGACATTTGCTTGCTCTTCGTTGCTCCTGACCAACAAGTGAAACCTGCCAGCTGATCCGAGCCTTATATAGAATGTGAGGGTGGTTATAATCTTGCAGAATGAGAAGAGATGGGATTGGTTTCTAGATCATTCCTCTGTTCCAGCTCAAGGTTCCTTGTGGCAGTGAAATGTTCCCAGGTCAGTTAGCTGAAACAAACATTTCTGGAAAGAGCAGGAAGAGTTTATCAAAATAAATCAGTTGGGCAATAAACTTTAGAAGATTTGCCAGATAGACTTGCTGTATTTGTGAAGAAAATTACACGGAGAGATTGCACAGCAAAATCCCCAGTTTACGAATTCATGCAGAGTTGTTGTAGCCCTGAGTACATCTCTTCTTAAGGCTGCACTTAAAGTGCCCATATGTGTTAGTGCAAACCAGATGACTATTAGGACACACCACTGACTAATTTATATCTACAGGGAGAGGACAACGAGGAGAAAGAGCAGAAGAGCTGTCAGGGGACACTCGGAGACAGACTCCAATTCCAAATTATTAATAAGGCACTCGTTAAAACAAGTGTTGACCACAGTGCTGTACAATATACTGAAGAATAAAATGCTAAAATATTACAAATGTAAAATATAGCTGCAAGCAGCGATGACGGGCCCAAGCCCCGGCGCCACCGACACCCCCGAGGCTTTAGGGAGACTGTGCACGACAGGCAATATGCAATTCAACTGGGTAAATGTAAAAGGATTACGTCAAGACATGAGACTCTTCCTGTTTTCCTTCTTTGTCCTTACTTTAATCCCTTGCCATGGCAACACCGTTCGAGGTATCCAATATCTGTTCACAATTTATCATCTTCACTGTCTTGGCATCATGTTGAAAAAGTTTGGTGTGAATCATATAAACTGCCTAGGAATAGTAGTTTAAAACCCTTAAAAATCTTGTGCCTAAAACTAAGTGCCTCAAAAACACCCAAGAATGGCAACAATATTTAAGATATCAAGAATTCTTTCACAGGTCTATATCTGCCATGTCTTGATATTATTCTGACAAAGTTTGAAGCGAATTGGGTAAAAATAAGAGGGCGATTTCAAAGCTTTTGAAAGTGACACACTTCCTGTTGCCAGTTGGTGGCGCTATGGCTTTGACTCACAATAGTCACATCCATGTGATTGGCCTCCTACAATGAACACACAGCTGAATGTTTGCAGAAGTTTCCTTTTTTTAGCCATAAATACATTGCCTCACCACGGCCAAATCGTTTGAGATATCCAATATCCGTCTGCAATTTAGCATCCTTAAAGGGATAGTTCACCCAAAAATTTAAATTGTCATCATTCACTCGCCCTCAAGTTGTTCCAAACCTGTATAAATTTCTTTGTTCTGTTGAACACAAAGGAATATATTTTGAAGAATGTGTGAAACTGAACAATTCTGGGGCACCGTTGACTTCCATAGTAATTTTTTTTCTACTATGGAAGTCAATGGTGCCCCAGAGCGGCCTGGTTACAAACTTCCTTCAAAATATCTTCCTTTGTGTTCAGCAGAACAAAGAAATGTATACAGGTTTGGAACAACTTGAGGGCGAGTGAATGATGACATAATTTTCATTTTTGGGTGAACTATCCCTTTAATGTCTTGACTTCATGTTGAAAAAGTTCGGTGTGAATTGTATGACAGCCTTTGGAGCAAAAGTTAAAAATTCCCCGAAACCCCAGCTGCGTGCAAATGACCCTGCCTCATAACATAAGCAAACAGTTTATAACAGTTTAGCTCATGATGGATGCAATCATGAGGGCTTCTTTTCTTTCGTGTGTCAGTTTAGGGAGGGGTTTGTGATTGTCAGGCAGCAGTTCACAGCTTCTGGTGATCTTCAGTTCCTCTTTCCTTGGATGTGT
Organism: Mylopharyngodon piceus; assembly: GCA_039654765.1. NCBI lineage: Eukaryota > Metazoa > Chordata > Actinopteri > Cypriniformes > Xenocyprididae > Mylopharyngodon > Mylopharyngodon piceus. Next base: position 24,367,342 of record CM077454.1, read on the forward strand.
TACCCAAGCTATTCAGTGTCTTTTGAGAACAAAATTTCACTGTGTCAGAGACCCATTGCTTCCTGATCAAGGCATACATTTTTTTCTACTCTTATTTAAACTGCATTTATCCATGCACAGAGGGTTAATAACTTAATTCATGCATATCAATTATGCAGGTTCATTACTTACATTTATCATTTGGCCCTTTTAACTGGCCACTTTGATTCATCTAGGGTACTGTAACGTTTCTCATGTCCTGTTATATTACAGCGCCTTATATATTTGTCCTAAGGCTAGGACCTGGACGTATCAAGTCAAGTCACCTTCATTTATATAGCGCTTTTACAATACAGATTGTTTCAACGCTGCTTTACAGTGATAATAGGAAAATTAATGGAACAGAGATTTTTTTTGGCTACACAGCAACGCTAGAAAAAAGTTGTCCAGCTAAAGTAAGTTTTTGATTCATTCATTTCCGTTGGAAAAATCATTAGTTATTAACTTAGGGGCCGCTTGCACAACACCGTTTTCAACTGAAAACAGAAAACTTTTAATGCGTTCTGGCCATATATCAATTGCATGGCATCATATTTACTACACACGGTAATTATGCCACGTTTCTTTTAGTGATTTCATCCCATAAATTTAACTATGAAATCCAACTTAAACAGATCTGTATCCTTTAGTCCATATTACCTTTGAATAAATCTTTTTCTCTACTGGTTAAAAATTTTCAGAAATTTTAAATTAAACAAACCCTTATCTTTTAGGAGTTCCACTATTCAATTACAGCAATATTCTTTCTAAAACAAACAATTGTAAATTCCTTAGTTAACCTCTCACATTGTTAGATTCTTACTTCCAAAATTAATTTATTAATGTCCCAAAAGACAAACAAACAAGTTATGTGAAAGGTTCTATCCAGTTATTGCTGTTGTTGTTCTACTTTGTCTTTTTTCCACTTTTAGTACTCTTTTATTTATTAGTCACGACTCCTTTCACCAGTCCACCGTGTTACGGGTGGCCTGGACTAAATCCAGAAAACTGTACAAAAAATCCAAACTTTTCCTTATCAACACGGACTTCAGTGAGAGACAAAGCCACCTTCCTCACTGGTCCGTCATCAGACGGCCAAGTTAAACTTGAAACCTTATGTCCTTATTTCCTTTACGAAATAATACATAAAAATTCTCTAGTCGAGTGTAACTTTGAAAGAGACTTCAGTGAGTCCAGGATTTACTTAAAACAGAGCGCAGCGTCAGGAAAATCACAAAGGAAAAGGAGCACTTACCTGAGACATTAGTTTCCTCTCTCCCGAGGTCCAATTATCTTCCTATTCCCCCTGTTCAGACGAGCCCCCAGATTGTTAGATAAAATTATGGACCTTCAATACTTAATCAATATAATGCAGAGCAGAGCAGAACACTGGTGCACACGGTGCAGTTCACTCAGAGTCAGCTTTATTAGTTCCTGTTTTATCTTATATAGCATGTCTTAGGGCGTTAACTATCATCTTAACTAGGAAGATACATAAAGAGACAAACAACTCCTTATATGGTTATACTTAATGCAGTGCATCTCTAATAGGAAATAACACATAGCTTTAAAGATGTGTGTGACAAAGAAAAGGATGCAAACATATTTATCTTAACAGTTCCTACCCATCAAAATTCCATCCTTCCAGACCTCCTTCTAAATGATTTTCAGACCATATTTAACATAAATGATTCACACAGCATTATTTGCGGTAAATAGTACAGTCATGTGTAATAATTTTCATTTTCTCTGTTTTTCATTAGTTTTCTCAAAGTGATACGTGTGCTAACATGATGAGAAGAAACCTAAAATGCTTAACCAGCAAATATTCACCTCTGACACATGACTTTGAAACTTGTAATGGCCACCTAATTCGTTATGTACCTTTAAAACACCTCCTGTGATGTCATGTGATATCTAGGTGGGTGTGTCTGTGTAGCGTTTGCGCTGGTGATTAGCAGACTGTTCTACTATACTCTGCTCCAGAAAGCATCCCGATTCTTTTATTATTTTTATTTGTAATTCTGCCAGAGTGTGTCTTATATTTTTCTCCCCGCTCTCTTCCATGTATGCGGAGAGTGCGAGGATCCTTTGAAGCTACGTTTAAAGACGTATGGGATTACCAACTTTATCGTCTGAGTATTCTTTTCCTTCTTTTATTCCTGACATCTGGGCAAATCCTAACGAAACCCCCCAGCTAAGTACTTTATGGCATGCTTCCTAGCTAAGGAAGATGTCAACCTTAAGCAGTTTGTAAAAGACGAACTGGTTTAAAGATAACACAACTTGAGCCACAAGAAGATAACAACAAAGTGTGTTTGATCCCCAAGACAGAGAGATAAAACAGGCCTTCTTCTTTCTCTGAGTGACACAGAGTTGAAATTATGGAAGCCCGTTTCCGCCACTAAATAAAAAAAATAAAAAGAGTAATTGCGACTTTTTATCTCAGAATTCTGACTTTTTGTCTCGCAATTGCGAGTTTACATCTCACAATTGCGTGATATAAAGTCAGAATTGCAAGATATAAACTCGCAATTGCGTGCAATAAAGTCAGAATTCTGAGATATAAACTCACAATTGCGTGATATAAAGTCGCAATTGCGTGATATAAAGTCAGAATTGCGAGATATAAAGTCGCAACTGCGTGATATAAAGTCAGAATTCTGAGATATAAACCCGCAATTGCGAGAAAAAAAGTCAGAATTGCGAGTTTTTATCTCAGAATTCTGACTTTTTTTCTCGCAATTGCGAGTTTTTATCTCAGAATTCTGACTTTTTTTCTCGCAATTCTGACTTTTTTTCTCGCAATTGCGAGTTTTTATCTCAGAATTCTGACTTTTTTTCTCGCAATTCTGACTTTTTTTCTCGCAATTAACTGACGGACAGTGTCTCTGTCTGTAACGATTCCAGACATCCAACATTTCTGGTGCATCCAACGATAGCCGTGCTGCCGTCCTGATGTCTGAAGCTGTTGGTGTATAAAATGTGCCACTTCAGCTTCGTCTGTTTTATTGCGCCTCCGCCACAGCTGATTCTTATTATTATTACTATTATATTGTTATTATTGTGTCAAATTCATTAGTGTATCCATTCTGTTAAAAACAACTTTTATTCACCAAATACTTCCACTGTAATTTGCAGAATTGCATGATTCTACCCTTGAATGCCCCTTTTTATGGAGCCACCAGACTTGAGTTGCAAAGTTACAAAGTTGATGAAACATGATAGGTATTGGTATAGGTATTGGTGTTTTAGTATTTTAGTATTAAGCCCACTACAAGTCTGGTGGCTCCATAAAAAGGGGCATTCAAGGGTAGAATCATGCAATTCTGCAAATTACAGTGGAAGTATTTGGTGAGTAAAGGCTGTTTTTTCTCCTTGAAACGCTGTTCTCATGTACAAGGTTACCGAGGGAACATGCTATATGCATATTCCTGCATAATGCATATGTCCGGAGACTAATCTTTATGTGTCTCCTCCAGTAAAATGAAAATTTCTTTATTGGTAAATCCGCGCTAAAAATAATCCTTTATGATGTCTTCCATTTTATGTAGAATAATAACGAAGCAGCAATCCTGATGGTCAGTCGCAATGAAAGGAAACGCAAGCAAAGTAAGAACTGTGAGAAATAAAGTTTCACACAATTGTGAGGGAAAAAAGTCAGAATTCTGAGATATAAACTCGCAATTGCGAGAAAAAAAGTCAGAATTCTGAGATAAAAACTCGCAATTCTGACTTTTTTTCTCGCAATTGCGAGTTTATATCTCAGAAATCTGACTTTATATCACGGAATTGCGACTTTATATCTCGCAATTCTGACTTTATATCACGCAATTCTGACTTTATATCACGCAATTGCGAGTTTATATCTCAGAATTCTGACTTTATATCACGCAATTGAAAGTTTATATCTCAGAATTCTGACTTTATATCACGCAATTGCGACTTTATATCTCGCAATTCTGACTTTATATTACGCAATTGCGAGTTTATATCTCAGAATTCTGACTTTTTTTCTCGCAGTTGCGAGTTTATATCTCAGAATTGTGACTATATAACTCGCAATTCTGAGATAAAAAGTCGCAATTACTCTTTTTATTTTTTTATTTAGTGGCGGAAACGGGCTTCCATATGAAATCCACAGAAAACCCCACAGAGACTTTTATATATAAACTGCATCAAATTGTTCTAAAAAAAACAACAATTCTAAACGGACTTGTAATCAAACATCAAACCTATACTTGTGACTATTATGCTCAGATCACTCACAATTCATGTAATTGTTATAACTATTGATTGGTTGATTGAAAGTGTGCCTTGTTTGTGTAACCCACCTATAGGTAAATACACGACTCTAGGTTCGTAAGAGGTACAGACATTGCAACACAAATGAATGGACAGTTTCAATGTAACTTTAGTAGGAAAATTATATTGTACAAGGTCACAATAGAATGTAGCCAGCTTACAAATAAAATGAAATAAAACCCCCTTTTTAAACTAATGTTGGTGTGTGCGTTTATCAGTGTATGTGTATTGTGCGCGACCAGTTCGGCAGTCTTTCAAAAGTGGCCAAAATCAAAAAATGTCCTCCAATATCTGTAAGATTCTTTGTTGGTAACAGTCCTACCACGTAATGTTTCTTAGGGTTTGAAGTTCAAGTTCGCAGAGACTCCTGAAGATCCAGTTGGTTGGCTCGCCATCTAAGGTTTCACATTCCTTACCGATCAACGAACAGAATCCCCTTGTTACTAAAAGACCCGACCAAGATACACAGGAAACCTGATTAATGAAACTGATAAACAATCAATGTCGTTCCACTGCGATCTCTACTATATATATAAAACTTTTTCCGATCAGCATTAAGATGTGCTCTCACTCTCTCGGTATGGTGTGATCTGTTTTGTACATGGATCGGCACTGAGCCGATTCAACCAATGGACAATGCAGCAAGGCGGGACAAAGGCAATACAACATTTTGATTGGCTTAGAGAGGGAGAGAGAGAAATCAAAGTGTTTGTTTTTTTCCCTTAAACATATTTTGTAACTGGGTTACATTTGGTATGAATGTAAATCTCTATTCATAATTCAAATTTTGTCTTGAATGAAATCTGTGTAAAATGTATCGTATTCTTTTTATAGAAATCATGTCTAAACTATACTGTCTGCTAATAGCAGGAAAGTTAACAGACCACAGATAACATTTAATTTATGATGAGGGGAGGAGAAAAGCCACCTCTGAAACAAAGATGATTCCTAATTGTTCAGAACTCCTCAAAGAGGTTGGATAAACACCTCAGTTTAAAAATTCAGACAATTTGAAGATGAGACAGAAAATGACGATAAGGCAGAGCAGAAGATGAAGACAAGACAAAGGCAGATCGAGATCAGATGAAAATAAGAACAAGCAGCTTCATTCAAGCCATCCAACTCTCGTCTCACTCATTTTCTTTTCTTTTACTTAGTTTTCTTTCTATTTCATTGAGAGCCTGGTGTTCTAAGTTAAGTTTTGCCGCAAAGTTTAAGCAACGACTCTACAGTCTTTGCCCGCCTCAAAACTTCAAACTTCAGCCCCGAGGGAGACTCCACTCCTCCGCCAGCACACCAGAACGTGATTGGCCTCCCACTACATCAATCCGGACCTGAAAAGACCTGCAGCAAATCAGAAGAACCTGGGAAACATCTTTTTCCAAGCCAAAAACACAGAAAAGGGAATCCCCATTTAAAGACACAAACGACAAACGCAAGTACCTCCAGATTCTAGCTGAACTGGTGCATTGATATATAATAAGTCTAATAACCCTGCCTAAGAAGCGATAGAAGATTAAATTAATGATTGATGGTTCATTCAGATCAGGTCTTATGAAGTGCATATATTGCTAGGAACTTGATTTCATCATTTTCACTCTTTTGTGTCATCCATTGCTGCACACGAATGAGGTAGCTTTGTGTTTTACATCATCTGCTGCGTGCACATGTATACAATACAGCAATACAGCATCTTTCCTCACTTCCTTTCTTTCTGCAACTTGTGTGAATGTGTGTGCGTGTGTTTGTGTTAGATATTTGCTTGTGTTACAATATTGTTACAAAATTCATATCTGCTACAGAGCTTAGTTACAGCCCGCGGAAATGAACGCTGGACGATTCAGTTGCTCGGTCGTAAACTAAGTGACTCTTTTAAAATTCCCTATTAATTAATAATTTAATTTGAGCTGATTTGCTTACAAATTAAAATATTTTCATTTTCATTGCATTTTAACAAATTATTTTTCTTAGATTAGATTTTGTAAGTAGCACATCTATCTAAATTCATATTTTTGTTTAACTTCTGCGTAATGACTGTGTGTAATTTTAGTGCTTATCACCATTAGTGAAAGTGTAATAATAATGTAAACGTGTATATCAAAATAAAAACGTGAGTTTCCATGCGAGTTTAAATCATTCTTTTATTTATTTAAACTGTTTTGTGCGTACGCAGCGGTTATAAATGAGGCCCCTGCACTGTATTGTAACTTAAACTTCATAGTTAGAATAGCTGTCTGCTATAAAAAAATTAAAAATATGAAAAATAAAACTATAAATGTACAGAAAAGGTATGCTATTCCTCTAGCAATAATAATTATAGCAGCAGCAGCAACAAAAATAGTAATACATTAACATTATTTCTATTGATACTTAATGTTAACATCAATATTAGACATTTGCAAACAATTGTGGGAAATCATTCTTTCATCAAAATGAAAATTGAATTTTCATTCAATTTCATATGATAAAACAGGTTGTTTTATATTGATTTATATAGCACCTTTCAAAACAATGTTACAAAGTGTTTTACAATAGTAACACATAATAGTTCAAAAACAAATAAAATACAGAACTTAAAATATAAATGAAAAAATAATAATAATTTGAATAATTACAACATCATCAGATTAACCCTTGTGCAGTGTTGAAAACTCTATCACACTCGTGGTGTTCCCGGTCAAAAATTACCAACCTGCAGAAAAATTGCTTATAAATGTCACGTTATGCTACCTTATCACCAAATATTGGATTCAATCTTTTTGTCAGCTTGTTTTCTTTCAGTTAGGACAGGTTTTGTTTATTTTTGAAACTGATTGATCGTAGGCCTTATTTATCTGAGCTTATGTACCTCAGTTTTTAAGTGAAAAAAAAGCGTTATTTGTTGATAATTTTGTCAATTTTGCATAAAATATGAAAAAAAGTTGCACTGTTTAGTGTGCTTTAATGTTTAAACATGAAATTTGATTTGAAATGGTTTTATTTTGTTTTTATTTATTAACAAAATGGCTCTGCTTGACCCTCTTCATCATTACTGCTATCTGGGTCTGATTCGGGTTCAATTTGATACGGCAATATTGATACATGTAACAACTAATGGTAAGGGGCGTGGCGTTTCCGGACGCTTCAGCGAATCACAATACACTGGGCCAGCTAACCGATCTGAGCACATTGCGTATTTCGGAGGGAGTGGTATCATAGAACCAGGAAGTCAAACCGGCCATTCAAATGACAATGGAAACAGCGGTGTAGAATAATGGTAAAATATGTGAAAAATATGGCTTTTAAAAAAAAAAAAAAAAAACGAAGCATTAAGACATGTTAAACTGCACCCCATAAACACAATCAAGCCTAGGAAAAAAAAAAAAACAGTGAACCACCCCTTTAAAGAGATAGGAGCTGCACTTGCATGCCTGAGAGTTTCAAAGATGGCCGCCGAGTGAAATGACTTGCCTTAGGGTAGGGACACACCAAACCAACACCAATGAATTACGGCCGTTTCACACTGCAAGCGTGAGTGGCGCGTCATTATTCGCTGGAAGCGTTTTACAGCGTCACAGCAGCGGCTCCAAGCTACATGTGAGCATATCTTTACAAAGACAACAATAAATTAGTTTTTATAAGTTGGTAATTTATAAACTATTAACATGGAGAGATGTACAACATTCACATGTAAAAGTAAAAAAAAAAAAAAAAGAAAGAAAGAAAAGCCTTGTGTCATCCATTGCTGCACATGAATGAGGTAAGCTTTGTGTTTACATCATCTGCCGCGTGTACATGTTTACAAGACAGCAAACTCGGTGGAAAAAAAAGGACAGCAAACTTGGGTTTGATTTGGGTCATGCTAGAGCCTATACCTGTCTGTGTAATAACTAAAAGAATGTTTTTATATCCTGTTTTCTGGCAAGTTTACTTTAGTTGTTTATAATAAACCTTGCTTTCACCCAAACTGAATAATTAAAAACAAGTTTAAATGGGTAAATCTTTAATATTTTTGTTTCTTAATTTTCTCTTTTTGACATACTCCAATTCTTGTTAAAACACACTCGACATGCATATTCTGTGCATTTTGAGAACTTTCTGTGTGAAATCATTTTGATTTTGTCTATCAAAAGTGTGCTTTCACTTTAATTGAGCATTAGCAGCGCAGCAAAAATAGACTCTGCCCCAAAACCCGCGCTTCACCGCTGCTTGACACTCCTGGTGTGAATGCACTCATGAGTTTAGAACAGTGTTATCATATTCTGGAGATTTGTCTTAGTAACTGCAGAGAGATGCCAACAACAGCAGCACTGCATCTCCAGACTCCCTCATATGGAGGCCTAGGGTACTACGCTTAGCCAGATGTATCTGGACTGATATCAGAGCTGTTCCTGACGCTGTGGAGCCTGGGGAGAGCAATAGACAGTTCCATTATGCTGCTTACCGTCAATTTGTTGTTTGGCAATATGGGGCATTGGGACAGGGGCACAGAGTGGTCATTCCCAGCTACTGCGTGTGGACAATACGTGATCGTTTCCTGACTCTCGGACAGTATCAGGGTTATGTTCCACTAAGATTGTAAAATGTTACAGAGATAATGTAGATGGTGTGTTCAAAAACCAAAATAATCTGTTATGTCACCATACTTAATGTAGACACTTGCCAGCCATAGTTTATTTTTTTAACTGAGTGCTGTTTGCTAAGTTATTTTTTACTTGTTTTAAGTTACTTGTTGTAAGTTATTCTAATAAAGGACAATTTCAGTGTCAAGATTGACATTTCAATGAAAAAGTGTATGCATGTACATGCAGAAAGAACAGTCAAAAATACAATATAACAATGTCTATCAAAACAAACATCTTAAATGTTTACATATACACAGTATATTTTAAAAACAGCAAAATATATGTATATACTCACTCTTTACAAACCGGAGGTTATCAAATTTGGCCCTCTAGAGCCACTGTCCTCCAGTGGTTTTTTACATCGGTAATAAAACACACCAGAATAAGGTAATCATGGTCTACGGTTTACTAAAAATTTATAGTCATGTAAGTTGGATCCATCGTATTTATCTGCAACCTATCATGTTATTACTGAATTAGTTCTGCTGATCAGCTGTGGGCCACTATTACCAAAAGTTGTGCCAGTTAATGCAGATTTTCTGTCGTTCTTACTACTTTGAGTAATGATAAAGGATGCAGCAAGGTTTGTTTTACAAACTTTAATGTTACATCAGTCATTCATGTTAGTGTTCAGCTAACGCATGCACCGTTATTGATACAGTTAATGATACAGTTCCCACATGCGGACCTCAATAAAATAGAAATATACATCGGTTTGTTGATATACATAACTTGTTAATGCTGATGTAGAGGAATTAGAGTTGCAACATCTCAATGTATGACAGACTGAGTAAAAACTTGTCAGTGAGAAATGTCCTGCTCAAGTCGTCCTTGCAATGGAGATTTGGGTTGAATAACTAGTTCTCTTCCAATGTTTCATCATCAGGCTCTCACTCGAATTGATATCGCCATCGTTACGGTCCTTACAAGTGTATACAATCGCTGAGGATTTAGGAAGCCTGTGGAGCTGAGATTCACATAAACGCCTTTTTCTTTCTGACACGCTCTGGCAATGGTACACTAATCGCAACGCTATTTCCAGCATGAACTTTCAAATGAAGTTTCAGATCTCTTTGGTATGTGAAGCTCACGTCACACTCAAGACACATGAAAGGTTTCTCTCCAGTGTGAAGCCTCATGTGTATTTTAAGGTTTCTTTTTTCTTTGAAACCTTTTCCACACTGTTGGCAGGTGAAAGGCTTCTCTCCAGTGTGAACTCTCATGTGAACCTCAAGGTTTGAATTGCTCGAGCAAGTTCTTCCACAGTGAGGGCAAATGAAACGCTTCTCTCCGATGTGAGTTATTGCATGATCCTTAAGGTGATCGCTGTCTGTGAAACTCATTCCACACTGATGACATTTAAAACAGTTCCCTCTTGAGTGAACCTTCTTGTGGAAATTAAGGGTGACTCTTTGTCTGAAACTCTTTCCACACTGATCACATGTGAAAGGCGTTTCTCCAGTGTGAATTCTTATGTGGTCATTAAGTGTTCCTTGTTGTGCAAAACTCTTTTCACAGTGAGGGCAGATGTAAGGCTTTTCTCCAGTGTGAATTCTCATGTGGACTTTAAGGTTTCCTTTTCCATTGAAACCTTTTCCACACTGTTGGCAGGTGTAAGGGCTCTCTCCATTGTGAACTTTCATGTGAGCTTCAAGGTTTTCACGTTGGCTGAAACTCTTTTCACACTGAAAGCAGGTGAAATTATGTCTACCCCCCGTCTTTTGAGCTCTTTTTTTTGAGGAAGTCTTTTCAGTCTGCGAGCAGCTAAGATCGTTTTCTCCAGTTGTGAAATCATGTTTCTCTTCCTTTACATCATTTAGATCTTGAATCTCCTCTTTCTGCGGCATCAGATCTAAGGTGAAAACAGAAAAATACAAGTTTAAGCCCAGTTTAATAGCACAAAATGACAAATAAATGCATACTCAGAAAGCTCTCCACAAGATATGTTTGTTTATACCGACTGGATATTCCATACTGATCGGGTGAATGCAGGTTTTAAACAGTTTATCGTACAGGTAAGTAAATCACTGTTCTAAACTAATGCGCTGCTACACTGTAAAACACACATACAGAGACAGTATCACATGCAGATCACTCACACAGAAACATTCAGTAGTGTAGAAACTTACTGTCAATGCTGTTCTGTGATTTATCAATAAAATAGCTTAAAAACAAAGTTTTAGCATGTTTTTCTGTTTTTGAAAGAACTAAAACCCACAGCTTCACTATTAGTAGAGAGACGCCGCACAGTTAAGATTAATTCACACACACAACGGCTCTCTTGACTCATAAAAGTAATTTTACTGTGCTATATTATCTGTATCTGATTTAGAACCAGCAGAAATCTGCAAGAAATACAACAACCCATACACAGAAGGATAAAACTAAGCTGATATGTAGAAGCAATACCTAGCCAACTTCAACGTTTCTTCAAACTTTAACCTCTAGTTGCAGATTGTGTCACGCATTCCCATTTTGTTTTTATTATTGACGTCATCAGCGATTAGTCGATGTCAGTTCGTCTTTAATTACATAACTGTCGACTGAAATCTGAGGTCCTTCAACCCCTATATAATGTGATGCTAGTCAAAGTAGTTAGATTTTCAGGCTTAAGGTTTGATAGTACACATATTGGGTTAATTTGGTCAGTCCAAAAATCGACAAGTCCAAAAATCGCTAAATCGGCTCAGTCCAAAGATCATCTGATCAGATTTTGGACAAAATTTGTAGGCAGGGTAACAATACAACTCTACAATTCACTTCAAAATGGTGGACAAACAAAATGATGGAAAATGAAAAACGACATATCAGAATTAGCATAAGCCAAGGAATGTAAAGACAGCGATATCAAAATTTGAAGAACCTTTTCAAGTTGTATTTTTGCAAAAACTAGGAACACTAGGTGGCGGCATGTTCAACCTTCTCAGGTACCTTCAGGACATACTGTTGATGACTCCTACCAAGCCAAAACCGTACTTTCGTATTCTTCAAAAAAGCTTACGCTGTATGTCCTACGCCTTCCCTATTCTACTTACGGAATAAATGTAACTGGCACTGCATTCGTTCCGTAAGTAGAATAGGGAAGGTGTAGGACATACAGCGTAAGCTTTTTGAAGAATACGAAAGTACGGTTTTGGCGGAAGCATTTGGAAAGGCGATCATTTGTTTATATAAAGCATATACATTTACATTTTTTTCGAAAATGACCGATCGTTTCGCTAGATAAGACCCTTATTCCTCCTCTGGTATCGTTTAAAGCCCTTTGAAGCTGCACTGAAACTATAATTTTGACCTTCAACCGTTTTGAGGCCACTGAAGTCCATTATAAGGAGAATAATCCTAGAATGTTTTCATCAAAAACCTTAATTTCTTTTCGACTGAAGAAAGAAAGACATGAACATCTTGGATGACATGGGGGTGAGTAAATTATCAGGAAAATTTTATATGAAAGTGAACTAATATATGTTCTGAACAAAACTTGAGTGATATTTCAAAGCATACTGAAATACTTTAGCCATAAATTTCATCAGGGAGTGAAGGTGGAGCGGTGTTTCTGTTATCAATGGGCAAGGAGCGAGAAACGGGCTATGTTTACACTGTCAGTTTTTGGTTTTACAACCGCATTTACTTAAAGGAGTCTCGAAATGTCCCGTTCACACAGCAATTTACAGTAGCGTCTCGAATACTATCTGTATGAACGTGCAACGAGAGTCAATGTAAATGTAAGCAATGAAAATGTGCTACCCGGACACCTTTAACCGTTGCACTCGTGTCTCACATCCTTTGCAGCATTTCACACATAACACGACATTTGAGTCGAGCGTAGAACACAAAACTGATGGGAGTGGCTCCGGTGTCACTCCTGTAAATAACCGTACTATGTGTGAACGCAACTGTATTAAGGACTCAAATACAGGACTGACAACCGTATTCTGCTGCTGTGTGAACGTGGCCATGGTGAATCCGAAGCAGAACTGGAGTGGAGTGATTATTGAATGCTTAGAGCGTGGAGGAAAATTGTTGCCGCTTCACTCTGCTCGCATAATCTGGTTTGAAGGCAGCATTAGTGTTTGTCTGGTCATGTGATCTCTACATGTCAGTCCACATGAGGTGACTTACTCCATGTCAAATAATAGTGCTTTAATTATGACACTCATCAAAAATATCAGTCTTTGTAGAGCTGGATATTTGAATAAAGATCAAATGAGCTTTGAGAATGAAACCAACCTCTTTGTGTCTCGGTCTCTTCTTGTTTCACTTCGAATGCTTCTTCAATCTTCATATCTTCACTCTCCACTTTAATAAACGCCATCTTTATGACACGTGGTTCTCGTTGCTTCACCAGGAGTTTTTAGTGTGTGTATGGACACGATGGTTCACGTCTGTCATGTTTAAGATGAGAATAATTAAGAGGAAGAAAAATAAATCCATACTAAATCTCAATCAGCTTAATTAAATATATTTAAATGTATAGTTTTATATTTTGTTCTAATGTCACATGTAATAATCTAAAGGTTTACTGGATTTTATACGATTCTTTGGTAGCGTGGGTTTGGTCAAGTGTATAATAATAAAAAAAAAAAAAAAAAAAAAAAAAAAACGCAATCAGCGGAGGATCGCGTTGCGCAGACAGGCGAAAGTATAAACAAGCCTCACACGTTTGTGTTCGTTAGACGCGGTGATTCGAATCACTGAATCATTTGGTTCAATTGATTTAAGTTTTCAAAACCTCAGTTTCTCCACCATTACTGCGCTGTACTCACATGCTTAACGGTTCGTTAATTGTTAAACAAAACAACATAACATTCAGTGATATATAACTCATTTCATAGCTCTCATAAAGTTATATGCAGGGTTGGTATCGATCTAAACACTTAAAGCGATATAAAACACACATTTCTCTCTTTTTTAATTTGCATTCTATCATTAACATAACAGACTAACATAAGTGAAACTATAAGACTTAATAGACTGAGATATAAGAATCGGTAAACACAAACCTTTCTTCAGCCGAATCACAGCGAATACAAGAGAGTGGCGCAGCCTTATGACGTCACAACACCAAACCAAAATAAAAGTATATTGGTCAAAAGTTTGGATACATTACTGTTTTTGAAGTCACTTATGCTCATCAAGCCTGCGTTTATTTGCTCAAAAATGTATTAATTTACTTTTTAATATACTTTAAAATATAATTTTAATTTCTGTGATGCAAAGCTGAATTTTTATCAGCCATTACTCCAATCTTAAGTGTCACATGATCCTTCAGAAATCATACTAATATGCTGATTTTATACTCGGTTATTATCAATGTTGGAAACAGCTGTGCTGCTAAATATTGGTTTTGGAACCTGTGATACTTTTTTCAGGATTCATTAATGAAAAAGAAAAAAGAACTAAAAGTTTTTGATTGAATCACTTCCATTGTAAAAATTGTTAATTAACTTAGGGGTCGCTTAAATGACACCTTTTTAACTGAAAACAGAAGACTTTTAATGCGTTCTTGCCGTTCATTTATGCGTTTAGTCTATAGGTTTGTGCATTTGAATGTGTATGTGCACAAACCCTTAGTCTTTTTTACAAAGTGACATCGCCAAATTACTTGTCTGGCCTGCATAATACAGAATTATTAGTCGTTTTCGCGGATCTAGTACTTTAAAAAATGTTTCTTAATAGAAACATTTTAAATTAGCAAAATTCGACAAAATCGCGCACATCATAGATGTCTATAACTGTATGTGTGCTATATTAATCTGTCTATTCTATTTACCTGTATTCTATTTATCTATACAGAGTTGTTTGCTCGTGGGCCAGCAAACAGGCTGTTCATTTCATCGGAAAAGAAGTCTTCTGGAAGTATTCCTGGGCCCATTTAGTAATGTCACTGACACAATCATGCTGATGAGTGATACAGTGTCGTCTGAGGGCCCGAAGACCACGGGCATCCAATAAAGGTCTTCGTCCTTGTCCCTTACGCACAGAGATTTCTCCAGTTTCTCTGAATCTTTTGATGAAGTTATGCACTGTAGATGATGAGATTTGCAAAGCCTTTGCAATTTGACGTTGAGGAACATTGTTTTTAAAGTATTCCACAATCTTTTTATGTACTCTTTCACAGATTGGAGAGCCTCTGCCCATCTTTACTTCTGAGAGACTCTGCCTCTCTAAGACATCCCTTTTATAGCTAATCATGTTACAGACCTGACATCAATTAATTTAATTAGTTGCTAGATGTTCTCCCAGCTGAATCTTTTCAAAATATCTTGCTTTTTCAACCATTTGTTGCCCCTGTGCAACTTTTTTGAGGCATCACTTTCAGGCATCAATTTTGAAATGAGCTCAGTGGATAAAAGTGTAAAATTTCTCTGTTTAAACATTTATGTTATCTATGTTCTATTGTGAATAAAATATTGGCTCATGTGATTTGAAAGTCTTTTAATTTTTAATTAAAATTTAAAAAACGTCCCAACATTTCCAGAATTCGGGTTGTATTTTCTCTCCTACCAACACTTCTGGTCTGGACAGTACACCAGAGACCTGTGCAGCATTCCTACATTCTTTTATGGGGAAGGTGGATGCGATACGGTCTACTGTTACAATGTGCAGTCATGACCCCTCTGAACCACTCACTTGACATGCTTTATTTGAAAGGTTTGAACCAATATCCCTTTCTGAGCTTGGGGATATAGTATACTTCTTCTGATGATGTTATCCCCACCCGGCTCTTTAGAGAGGTCCTGGAAACTATCAGCCCTAGTGTATTGGATATTATAAACAGATCCTTAGACACTGGCCGTGTTCCTTTATGCCTCAAACAAGCAATGATAACACATTTTCTTAAGAATCTAAATTTAGACATAACCAATCTTAAATTTTTTTTTGCCCCATTTCTAAGTTGCCATTCTTGTCAAAAATTTTTGAGAAAATTGTTTTTAATCAGTTATATTAATTTGTCTCACAAAACAATATTTAAGATAAATTTCAGTCTGGTTTTAGAGTTCATCATGGCACCGAGTCTGCACTGCTTAAGGTGTCGAACGATCTACTCCTTGCTTTGGACTCTGGTAAATCTGCTATTTTAATGTTACTTGATCTTAGTTCTGCATTTGATTCAGTTGATCATGCTACCCTTCTTAATTGTCTAAAGGATGAATTTGGCATTAAGGGCACGGCCCTGGATTAGTTCTCATCATACCTCTCAGACAGATCAGTTAAGGTGATGATTGGAAACTCATCCTCTCCTTCCGCACCGCTCATCTATGGGGTACCTCAGGGGTCCCTCTTGGGGGCTATCTTATTTTGTTTGTATATGCTCCCCTTGGGTTTGATCATGAGGAAATACATAATATTTCATACCATTGTAATGTTGACGATACTCAGAACTACATTCATCTTAGCTCTGATCACTCTTATTCTGATCTTTTTAACTTAGGTGTGATTTTTTACACAGATCTGAATTTTGAAAAACAGATAAGTGCTGTGGTGAAGAGCAGCTTCTTTCAACTAAGGCAAATAGCCAAATTAAAAACGTATAGTTACTCACGCTTTCATCACTTCCAGACTTGATTATTGCAATGCGCTTTATATGGGTCTCAATCATTCATCGATGAATTGCTTGGAGTTGGTCCAGAATGTAGCCGCGAGGTTGCTGACTAGTACAAAAAGGAGAGAAAGCATTTCTTCAGTCCTAGCATCTCTTCATTGGTTACCGGTGCAGCATAGGATCCATTTTAAGATTTTATTATTTGTGTATAAAGTGTTAAATGGTCTAGCCCCATCATACTTGTCCGAACTTCTCAGCTATCAGCAATCCTCTCGCTCTCTCAGATCCTCTGACAAACGTTTCTTGCATATACCTCGCTCTCGCTTGAAATTTAAGGGGGATCAGGCTTTTTCTGTAGCTGGACCTAGACTATGGAACAGCATACCTCAGGACATTAGATCTGCGCCTTCCGTTCCTGTTTTTAAATCCCACCTGAAAACTTATCTGTATTCCTTGGCTTTTGGATGAAATGTATGCTTGTGTATTTTAATGTGTTTTTGTATTGATTATGTGTTCTTGGGAATTTTCTTTTTATTTTCTTCATTTCTATATGCACTTTGACATACACTAGCTGTTTTTAAACGTACTATATAAATAAACTGACCTTGACCTATTCACAGCGCTTCACTTTTTCCACATTTTGTTATATTACAGCCTTATTCCAAAATGGATTAAATTAATTATTTTCCTCAAAATTCTACAAACAATACCCCATAAGGACAACGTGAAAGAAGTTTGTTTGAAATCTTTGCAAATTAATAGTAAAAAATGAAAAAAAAAATCACATATACATAAGTATTCATTTCATTTTCATTTGAAAGCCACATTTCTAGCATTTGTAAAACTGCATTCTTCCATCTTAAAAATATATCTAAAATACTTTGTTGAAGCACCTTTGGCACCAGTTACAGCCTCAACTCTTTTGAGCATGATGCTACAAGCTTGGCACACCTATTTCTGGGCAGTTTCTCCTATTCTTCTTTGCAGGACCTCTTAAGCTCCATCAGGTTGGATGGGGAGCGTCGGTGCACAGCCATTTTCAGATCTCTCCAGAGATGTTCAATCAGCTTCAAGTCTAGGCTCTGGCTGGGCCACTCAAGGACATTCACAGAGTTGTCCCATAGCCACTCCTTTGTTATCTTGGCTGTGTGCTTAGGGTCGTTGTCCTGTTGGAAGATCAACCTTCACCGCAGTCTGAGGTCCAGAGTGCTTGATCCTGACTAGTCTCCCAATTCCCCACAGCATGATGCTGCCACCACCATGCTTCACTGTAGGGACGGTATTGGCCAGGTGATGAGCGATGCCTGGTTTCCTCCAGACATAACACTTTCTAGTCATCCTTCAGGTGCCTTTTGGCAACTCCATTTACGGATGATGGAGGCCACTGTGCTCATTTGGACCTTCAATGCTGCAGATTTTTTTTTTTTGTACCCTTCCCCAGATCTGTGCCTCGATACAATCCTGTCTCAGAGGTCTACAGACAATTCCTTGGACTTCATGGCTTGGTTTGGGCTCTGACATGCACTGTTAACTGTAGGACCTTATATAGACAGGTGTGTGCCTTTCCAAATCATGTTTGTCTCAACCCTAATCAAACGTGTGTGTGCGAGTAAGTGAAATGAAAATATTTGGAGCATAAAAATGTTTGGTTGCTTTATCATATGAGTGGAAAAGAACTACAAGAATTGTCTAAGAGATCTACGCTTATATGATTAACTTTCAATGCGACAATTCTGCTCAGAAAAATGAGTTTTTCAAGCAGAACATGATAGTGCCCCTATTAAGCTTTTTCAAATATTACCTTTTATACAGTGTGTAATATAGCCATTTGTGAATGTAAAAAGTCTGCAAAGTTTTTATGATCAAAGCCCATGATAAAGTTATTGTCTCCCAAAAGAATGAATCGATTCTGAACTGCCGAAACAAATCTTCAGGAATTCCACCTATGGTCTTCGTTGGCTGCCTGCGAACAACATCTGCTTTGACCCGCCATCAAACACCGCTGGTTCATTCAGTGTACATGTCAAGAAGATGTTGTTTTCTGCGCTGCAAAAGCAAATTCTCTTTATATACACTTCCAAAGGATGAGGATGTGAAGAATCAGTGGTTACAATTACCACAGCGATACAACAGCAGTATAACCTTTAGTTGTGTTCCCGTCATTTTAATAAGTATTGCTTCTCAAATCTCTTTGAGGTCAATGTGGGATTTGCAAACGTCTTATCTATTGGACCAACTTACTCCTCTGTATGACAACCTGTAAGTATAATTAATTACTGATGTATATAGTTTCTACTGGGTGTTCAAAATACGTAGATATGTTTTATAGTGTGTAGGTCTCCAGCTAACCGGCTAACTCAATGTTATTACTCTCTTACTAAAATACTTCTGCTAATCAGCTGTGGGCCACTATTACCGAAAGTTGTGCAGTTAATGCATATTTTCTGTTGTGCTTACTACTTTAAGTAAAGATAAAGGATGGAGCAAGGTTTGTTTTACAAATTTTAATGTCACATCAGTCATTCACATTAGTGCTGTATCATAGTTAATGATACAGTTCCCACATGTGGACCTCAATAAAATAGAAATATACATGGGTTTGTTGATATACATAACTTGTTAATGCAGAAGTAGAAGAATTACAGTTGCAACATCTCAATGTATGACAGGACTTGTCAGTGAGAAATGTCCTGCTCAAGTCGTCCTTGCAATGGAGGTTTGGGTTAAATAACTAGTTCTCTTCCAATGTTTCATCATCAGGCTCTCGCTCGAATTGATATCGCCATTGTTAGTGTCCTTACAGTATGTACAATCGCTGAGGATTTAGGAAGCCTGTGGAGCTGAGATTCACATGAACGCTGTTTTCTTTCTGACACGCTCTGGCAATGGTACACTAATCTCAACGCTATTTCCAGCATGAGCTTTCAAATGAAGTTTCAGGTCTCTTCTGTATGTGAAACTCACGTCACACTCAAGACACATGAAAGGTTTCTCTCCGGTGTGAAGCCTCATGTGTACATTAAGGTTTCTTTTTTCTTTGAAACCTTTTCCACACTGTTGGCAGGTGAAAGGCGTCTCTCCAGTGTGAACTCTCATGTGAACCTCAAGGTTTGAATTGCTCGAGCAAGTTCTTCCACAGTGAGGGCAAATGAAACGCTTCTCTCCAATGTGAGTTATTGCATGATCCTTAAGGTGATCGCTGTCTGTGAAACTCATTCCACACTGATGACATTTAAAACGGTTATCTCTTGAATGAATCTTCTTGTGGGAATTAAGGGTGACTCTTTGTCTGAAACTCTTTCCACACTGATCACATGTGAAAGGCGTTTCTCCAGTGTGAATTCTTATGTGGTCATTAAGGTTTCCTTGTTGTGCAAAACTCTTTCCACAGTGAGGGCAGATGTAAGGCTTTTCTCCGGTGTGAATTCTCATGTGGACTTTAAGGTTTCCTTTTCCATTGAAACATTTTCCACACTGTTGGCAGGTGTAAGGGCTCTCTCCATCATGAACTTTCATGTGAGCTTCAAGATTTTCACGTTGACTGAAACTCTTTTCACACTGAAAGCAGGTGAAATCATGTCTACCCCCCGTCTTTTGAGCTCTTTTTTTTGAGGAAGTCTTTTCAGTCTGCGAGCAGCTAAGATCGTTTTCTCCAGTTACGAAATCATGTTTCTCTTCCTTGACATCATTCAGTTCTTGAATCTCCTCTTTCTGCAGCATCAGATCTAAGGTGAAAACAGAAAAAAATACGTAAGTTTAAGCACAGTTTAATGACAAATAAATGCATACTCTGAGAGCGCTACACAAGATATGTTTGTTTATACCGACTGGATACTCCATATTGATCGAGCGAATGCAGGTTTTAAACAGTTTATCGTACAGGTAAGTAAATCACTGTTCTAAACTAATGCGCTACTACACTGTAAAACACACATACAGACAGTATCACGTGCAGATCACACACAGAAACATTCAGTAGTGTAGAAACTTACTGTCAATGCTGTTCTGTGATTTATCAATAAAATAGCTTAAAACTTAAAGTTTTAGCATGTCTTTCTGTTTTTGAAAGAACTAAAACCCACAGCTTCACTATTAGTAGAGAGACGCCACACAGTTAATATTAATTCACGCACAACAGCTCTCTTACTTATGGACTCATAAATCTAATATTACTGTTCTATATTATCTGTATCTGATTTAGAACTAGCAGAAATCTGCAAGAAATATAACAACCCATACACAGAAGGATAAAAAATAAGCTGATATGCAGAAGCAATACCTAGCCAACATCAACGTTTGTTCAAACTTTAACCTCTAGTTGCAGATTGTGTCAAGCATTCCCATTTTGTTGTTATTATTGACGTCATCAGCGATTAGTCGATGTCAGTTCGTCTTTAATTACATAACTGTCGACTGAAATCTGAGGTCGTTCAACCCCTATATAATGTGATGCTAGATCAAGTCAAAGTAGTGAGATTTTCAAGCTTAAGGTTTGATAGTACACATATTGGGTTAATTTGGTCAGAAGAATCTACATACAACAGAACAACCAAAAAGTAAGTTAAAGATCCATGCTGGGAATATGGAGAAAAAAAAAATAAAAATAAATATATATAAAAAAAAAAATGCTTTAGTTGGATAATAGAGGATATGGTGAAGAAAATAGGTCAGAAGAAATGTGAATTCTTGCCTACAGTGATATGGTCATGAATACCATTATGCAGGGGTTCTCAACTCTGGCCCTCGAGATCCACTTTCCTGCAAAGTTTAGCTCCAACCCTGATCAAACACACCTGAACAAGCTAATCAGGGTCTTTAGCATTAATAGCAAGCGGGGAGTTTAATTTTTAGGTTTAAAACGGTGTTGTGTAAACAGCCATTTTGCTATGTTATACTGTATTTCTTACCTACGAGGGAGTAACATTGTGGTTTTTAAAACCCGCAGCTTCACTAGAGATACACTGTACAAACTCAGAGAGAGAGGTGTGTGTGTGTGAATTATCTCTCTCTACAACTCAAATAACTCTATAACTCAAAATATAGCTGCAACCAGCAATATGGGCTGAAAGCTCAATGCACAGCAGGTGAGAATGAACTCAAAATTAACAGATATTCATACAAGAATGAACAAAAACACTTATTTCTAATCCAAAAGGAAGAAAGATTAGTACAACGCTTACTTTGATGACAAACGAATTGAAATGACACAATTTTATAAAGTTGTTCCATCCAGGACTTGAGCCCACAATCTCTGGGTCAGGTACCCGTCACCAGTGCTGCCAATTTAACGATTTTGTCGCTAGATTTAGTGACTTCCCCCGCGACTTTTTTCAAAAGCCTAGCAACAAATCTAACAACTTCTTGGACAAACCTTAGATCATTGGATTCGCAAGTATGACGTCATCTAGCGACATTTAACGACCAGTTTTAGCTACTTTCGGCTGAAAGCAATTAGCAAACACTGCCCGTCACTCACCTGTGGCGTTACACATTGAGCTACTTTTTGATGCACATTCACCAGGCTGCCAAAGAGAGCTTTCTGTGTGAGAATGGGCTCACAAAAACATTACTTAGCATGTTAACCTAACCTAATACTAATGTAGCTTACGGTTAACCTGATAGCTGAAGAGCCACATTAGACTGAATGGCAACTGGTGAGCATGACAACAAATTAGCATGCTAAGCTAACTAATATAATTTAATCAGACACAATCAAATTCCGTGCTGTATTTCTCAGGAAAGGTAACGAATATATCAAAAAATTTGCTCAGTCATTTCTGTGCGGCTCAGTCCAAGGATCATCTGATCAGATTTTGGACAAAATTTGTAGGCGGAGTAACAATAAAAACTCTTCAATTCACTTCAAAATGGTGGACAAACAAAATTATGGAAAATGAAAAACAACATCGTCAGATTCGGCATAAGCCAAGGAATGTAAAGACAGAGATATCAAAATTTGAAGAATGTTTAAGTTATAAACGTTTTTGCAAAAAAACATTATCTCTGGAACACTAGGTGGCAGTATTTTCAAAATTCTCAGGTACCTTCAGGACATACTGTTGATGACCCCTACCAATTTTTGTGCAGATGTGTCAAATGGTTTAATAGATATTGCAATTTATGACAAAACTCAAAATGGCAGACTAATGTTTAATCCGAACTGGACAAAATCAGTATGCACCGATTCAGCTTGACACAAAGAATCCAGAGAATATTATGATTTTTTGACAAACTGTTCAAAAGTGATTAGCAAAAATAACTATTTTTTATCTTTCATATGTTCCCCACTTTGGCATGTCCCCTCAGATCATGGTGTTGATGAAGCCTACCAACTTTCGTTTTGACTGATCAAAGTCTGGCCAAGACACAGCCTCTAAACCAAGTTTGTGTTATCATACTTGGGAAAAAAAGAATAATAATAAAATATATATCTGTTCAGTCCTTTCTGTGCAGCTCAGTCCAAAGATCATCTCTGCCAATTTTCATAAGAATTGGACAAAATTTGAAGGAGTAGTGGATGCTACTGTAATGGGTGGAGTCTTAATGCAAGTATGTTCAATGTGATCGACGTGTTGAGAGAAATCATGTGTACCAAGTTTCATTTTACTAGATCTTAAAAAACAAATAAAAAAAAAAAGATAGGCCTAGCACTTATTCAAACACGCAGTCACTCTCTCACTAATGCATTCAAACAAATGTAATCTTATAGACCTTCTTTATTCTGTATCTGATTTTGAATAAGCAGAAATCTGTAAGAAATATTGCAACCCGTTGATAAAATAATTGATGTAAGTGTACTGTTATTTTCATCCTTCCAAACAAAATTTGCACTGCAAATAGCAATATTTAACTTTTTCATGCTCATAACCAAGCTTGCTGTAGTCTATTACATTGTGGGAAAGTGTTTAATGCACACTAGTGTTCACTTCATTTAATATATGTTCTGAACAGAACATTTGTGATATTTCAAATCATACTGAAATACTTCAGCCACAAATTTCATCAGGGAGCGAAGGTGGAGCGGTGTTTCTGTTATCAGTTAGCAAGGAACGAGAAACAGGCTATGTTCACACTGTCAGTTTTTGGGATTGACAACCGTATTTACTTACAGGTGTGAGTCTCAATGTCCTGTTCACACTGCAATTTACAGTAGCATTTCGAATTCTGTCTGTATGAACGTGCAATGAGAGTCATTGTAAATCTAAACAATGAAAATGTGCTAGCCGGCCACCTTTAATTGTTGCACTCATGTCTCACGTCCTTTGCAGCATTTCACTCATAACACGACATTTGAGTCGAGCATAGAACACAAAATTGATGGGAGTGGCTTATGGTGCGTTCACACCAGACGCGAATGAAGCGTTAAGCGCGAGTGATTTACATGTTAAGTCAATGCAAAGACGTGAATAGACGGCACGAATAGAGCGTTTCGGGTGTTTGACGCGTGAATCGCGCGAGTTGAAAAATCTGAACTTTGGCGAAAATTCGCGTCGCGTTAACCAACCAGGAGCTTGCTCTAGTAGTGACGTGATTACGACGTAGCGAGAAGCGGCTGAAATCCGAAACAACAATGGAGGACAAAATCATCTTCGCTGTACGATACATCTTCATACTTTTATAGAAACATGAATAAAAAGGATCTTGCTTGGAAGAAAGTGAGCGAGGAGGTCGGACAATCTGGTAAGTTGTAAAAAATGCTCTTTACTCAATTTGAGCTATATATATATATATATATATACACACACACACACACACACATATTGAGACTACAAGCTAGCTAAAGCCGGCAAATTGAGCTTATTCACCGTATTTTACAACTACTTTCCTGCTGACAAGTTGATGTGTTTATTCAGAGGAAGTGTGCAGAAACGAGACTCGTGCCGCCTGGCAGAAGCCCCTCTCATGACGCGAATTCACGTCTGTTGTGAAGAGAATTTTACGCGCGAATGAAGTGAGTAAACTCAAAATGTTCAAGCGTCCAACTACGCGCGAATAGCGCGATTTATTCACGCAAGTCGCGTCTGGTGTGAACGCCCCATTAGAGTGCGGAGGGGGAATTGTTGCCGCTTCACTCTGCTCACATAATCTGGTTTGAAGGCAGCATTAGTGTTTGTCTGGTCATGTGATCTCAACATGTCTGTCCACATGATGTGACTTGCTCCATGTCAAATAACAGTGCTTTAATCATGACACTCATATGACATTCTTCAAAAACCAGTCAGTTTTGTAGAGCTGGACATTTTAATAAGGATCAAATGACTGAGTTCAGCTTTGAGAATGAAACCAACCTGTTTGTGTCTCAGTATCTTCTTGTTTCACTCCGAATGCTTCTTCAATCTTCATGTCTTCACTCTCCTCTTTAATAAACGCCATCTTTATATACACGTGGATCTCGTTGCTTCACCAGGAGTTTTTGTGCGTGTGTTTGGACACGTTGGTTCACGTCTGTCATGTTTAAGATGAGAACAATTTAGAGGAAGAAAAATAAATTCACACTAAATCTCAATCAGCTCCCTAGTTCTGTAGTCAGCGCACTGGTAAGAGAGTTAGTCAGAGTGAGAGTTAATTACTTAAACCTTAGCCAAAAATGTGAAATGACGTCATTGCGGTGTGCGTGGTCGTGTACGTTGAGTGCGCGAGACCCTATTTCACCTGGCGGTGTGCATGGCCATTTTTGTTACTTTGTGCTCGGCTCCGCATCTGAAGATGCACACCTTAAAGCCGATTCTGTACCAGCATCTTACCAGCACCGCTTGCGCTTGTCCAAATTAATTGCGTACATTTACAAAATGAGCCTACAATAGCAGAAATAAGCCTTTTTAATTACAATTAAAGTCCATGTTTAATAAAAATGTTTATTAAATCAAAGAAGAATTTAATGAAATTAGAAAATATTTAAGAAATTTATAGTTTTATATGTTCTCATATCCATATATTTTGTTCTAATGTCACAAATAATAATCTCAAGGTTTACTGGATTTTACATGATTCTTTGGTTCTTTTGTAGAGTGGGTTTGGTGAAGAGTATAACAAAAAACAAACATCGTCACGTGTGTACCTTACTTCTCACCGCTGCTTCCTGATGGTTTAGAGAACAATTACTTCTTCTTCTTTTGAGGTTTATTGGCGGTTGACAAACAACAAAATGGTGTATTACCGCCACCACTGGTATGGAGTGTGGATTAAAATGACTTAATCCCTCCCTTTTTATAATCTCTCCCACAAATTAGTCATTTTAAGATAGTGAAAAATAAAACTATAACATTCATTTCCCGAATTATTTTGTAAAATATCTCCTAGTATAAATTGCATTTTTATTTTTGCTAAATTTTGCATTAAAATCCTTCTTTCAGTCTCGTATTTCTGACAGTATATCATAACATGTTCCACAAAATTCACACTTTCCTGTATCATGTTTACCCATTTTATAAAGTGTACTGTTTAGTCCAAAATGTCATCCTTGATATAATTATCTCCTCTCTCCTGTTTTTCCCTGCACACCTCATCTCTCCCGGTTTCCTTCGAATTCTGTAAAACCATCAACCCCATTGTTTCTGCCACCTTTCCTTCAACCTTTTCTTAATAATACTCTTGATTTCATTCTTACTTAGATTAACAATTAAATTAATGTCATTGTTTTTTTATGGTTTCTTTTGCTGCCTTGTCTGCTATTTCATTTCCTTGGATACCAATATGTGCAGGTACCCATAAAAATACCACTGTAATGCCCATCGTTTGAATTCTGTATAATGTTTGCTTTATTTCAATTAAAATATCTGGTCTACTTTCTGAGTGACTGTATTTTAAGCTGGCCAAAGATGAACTTAAATCTGAACAAACAACTGATTTCAAAGGTCTTGTCTCCTCTATCCACTGTGTTGCTAATAATATTGCAATCATTTCCCCTGTATAAACAGATAACTCATCACTAATCCTTTTCTTTATTGATAAATGAAATTCTGGAACAGTAAACGCTACTCCGATCTTATTATCTAAACTCTTTGATGCATCTGTGTAGATCTGAACATAGCTGTGGTACTCATGTCTGAACATTACATGCCTTATCCTTATTTTCATTTTTTAACCATGTAAAATCTACTGTAGCGTCTGGAAGTAACCAAGACTTTATTATTGGTAGCGGCACAGTAGGACTAACTTTTAACTGATTGATTTTAATTTCTGTTCCTTAACAATTACTTCGTTTCAAAGAATAGTACAATGGCGAGCGCGTCAAGTATAAACGTCTCGTCTGTCAGCGGAGGATCGCGTTGCGCAGACAGGCGAAAGTATGAACAAGGCTTCACACGTTTGCATTCTAACATTAATATAACAGGCTAACATAGGTGAAACTATAAGACTTAAACTGAGATATAAGAATTGGTAAACACAAACCTTTCTTCAGCCGAATCACAGCGAATGCAGGAGAGTGGCGCAGCCTTATGACGTCACAACACCAAACCAAAATAAAAGTCTATTAGTCAAAAGTTTGGACGCATTACTATTTTAATGTTTTTGAAGTCACTTGTGCTCATCAAGCCTGCGTTTATGTGATCAAAAACCCGTAAAATTGTGAAACAATTTAAAATAATGGTTTTCTATTTTAATATACTTTAAAAAATAATTTTTATTTCTGTGATGCAAAGCTGAATTTTCAGCATCATTACTCCAGTCTTCAGTGTCACATGATCCTTCAGAAATCATTCTATAATATGCTGATTTGATACTCAATTATTATCAATGTTGGAAACAGTTGTGCTGTTTGATATTTGTTTTGGAACCTGTGATACTTTTTTCAGGATTCGTTAATGAATAAAAAGTAAAAGCATTTATTCAAAATAGAAGTCTTTTCTAACAATACAAGTCTTTACCATCACTTTTTATTAACACATTTTTCCAGAATAAAAGTATTCATTTCTTTCAAAAAAAAAAAAAAAAGACTGCAAATCTGTTTATACTAGATATCACAGTATTCAAATACAAATGTGAATTTAAAAAAAGTGCTAAAACAGTGTTTGAGCTCATATGTCGGTAGCTTGTAGTGACATATAAGAGTCATTGTGTTGTTCTTCTAATATTAAAAACGTGGATTTTAAAAAATTTAAACCTGTAATTCATCTTCATTTATATAGCGCTTTTCACAATAAAGATTGTTTCAAAGCAGCTTCACAGTGATAATAGGAAAATTAATGGACAAATTATTTTGTCTTTGCAGCTGTAGGAAAAGTTATTATCGAGCTAAAGTAAGTTTTTGATTGAATCACTTCCGTTTTAAAAATCATTAATTATTAACTTAGAGGCCGCTTAAATGACACCTTTTTAACTAAAAAAAAAAAAACAGAAGACTTTTAATGCGTTCTTGCCGTTCATTTATGCATTTAGTCTATAGGTTTGCGTGTTTGAATGTGTATGTGTGCAGACGCTTAGTCTTTTTTACAAAGTGACATCGCCAAATTACTTATATGGCCCACACAATACAGAATTATTAGTCGTTTCCGCAGATCCATGCGAACTGGAATTGATAACGTTTTATCTATACATAGGGAAAGGAAAGGAAAGGAAAGGAGGCCTTCGCAGGGGATAGTTTAGTTTACACTTCAGGGCTGCGTCGTTGTCGTGTCTAGACACATGTCCTTCATCTTCTCTGGATACGGCCTGGATCTGGCAGACTACGGTAAACCTCGGGATAAACAGAGAGAGACTAATATTAGACACCATTCTTCTTATGATGTAGCGAGTACATCAGGTGTTATGGGAAGTGTTCCCGGTTCCGGCTGACCTAATTTATGCAGCCTAACAATTTACGTGATTTGAATTATAGAAGTAGATAATGTGTGATGTGTATGCCAGGTTAAAGAGATGTGTTTTCAGTCTAGATTTAAACTGACAGAGTGTGTCTGCTTCCCGAACAATGCTAGGAAGACTGTTCCAAAGTTTAGGTGTTTTTCCAAAAATCTGAGACTCCACAAGGACACCAAATAACCAAATGATATAAGGAATCCATACATTTCATAAATTTATACACACCAAAGCACCCTTGAAAAAAAACAAACAAATTTTTTTTTTACTAAATTCACACTGTGTAGTACGTGTACAAACCCAGCCAAAATTTCCATGTGGGCCCATGTGAGTTTTTTATGGACTGTCACTTGGGCCCTGCATGGGCAACCCAAATGGGTTGAATATCCCACATTTCTGGCACAATACCATGGATACAGTTGATGCTACTGCAGTAAATTCATGGTAAATATTGGCAATTTCTGGATTGAGAAGCCATCAAACTAGTTAGTTGTGGCACAATGTTTTTTCTTCTGTTTTTCCCCTGTTGTTGAGAATGTCAGCACTGTTTCATCTGGCCTTAACTAGTTTAAATCACCAAGACATTTTTGGTTTATATTGGAGAACTCGAACACTTCTCACTTGATCTCCACGCTCTGTTTAGTAGTCACATGACTGTTCAGTGAGTAAATGCATTTGCTCAAGCTGGAACTGCACTGTGTTTCGGGCCAAGCTGTCTGTGGTGCGGTTCTGGATCCGTCTGTAGATCTGAGGTCACTTCAGCTTTATGCAACTTTGTTCTGGCAGTGGGATAGTCAGCTAGAGAAATGTGATAGTGATTCAAATTAAAGGATTAGTTCACTTTCAAATGTTTCCTCAGTACTACAAATACAAAAATGCGTTCTCTTTCAAGAGCGGTCACTTCAACACTACGTAAAATGCTGCGGGAAATCCCTTTCTTTCCAAATTCTTGAATATTATAGGCTAACGCCAGTTAGAAAAAGTAGCCAATTGCCGCGCAATATGCAAATCGCATGCAAATACTGGCGGGGTAACCTGGTAGTATAAAAGGTGAGGAGAGCAGCAATTACCTCAGAATCTCTTCCTTCACGCTCATCGTTGAAGTTGCACCTGAGTATTTACTTATTCGCATCCAATGGCAACTTTCTGCAGCATCTGCGCAGGCCCCGTTGACCGCCGGATACCCACCCTCGCTGCGTGGTCTGCCTAGGCCTGGCCCATGCTGAGGCAGCCTTCCTGGACTCCGGCTGCACGCACTGCGTGGACCTGCCGATGCGAGCCGCTGGTGGGCCCTGCTCATGGAGATAACATCGACGACGACAAAGATACCTGGGACCGCCGTCCTCAACCGTCTCCCTGGGAGAGGCCTTCCATCCTCCTCCCGCCGTCGCCGACTTCGTCTCTTTCAGTGTGGCCAGAGAAGATGACTCAATGTCCATCTCTGCTTCGGAGAAGGAATGGGCTGCATCCGAGCCCGACCGCCTGGACGTCGAAGAGGAGCTCATGAGGGTACAATGACAAAGCAGTCAGAGAGCTAGACCTCTCGTGGAGCGCTCCGGACGAGCCAGCCAGGAGTAAGTTGGACTCCTGGTATTTCCAGGCAGGCCGCCGCCAAGCCACTCCGAAAAGGAGGACGCCCTTCTTCCCAGACGTCCATGACCATGTGGTTAAGTCGTGGTCTGCACCCCAGTCGGCGGGCGTCCATGCATTCTTCTCCCACGTGGACAAGGGCGGAGGCACATGGGTATGTGCGCATGCCCCCCGTCAAGGAGACCGTCGCCACACACCTGTTCAAGTTTGGGCTCTGGTTGGGCCACTCAAGGACATTCACAGAGTTGTCCCGTAGCCACTCCTTTGTTATCTTGGCTGTGTGCTTAGGGTCGTTGTCCTGTTGGAAGATCAACCTTCACCACAGTCTGAGGTCCAGAGCGCTTGATCCTGACTAGTCTCCCAGTTCCCCACAGCATGATGCTGCCCCCACCATGCTTCACTTTAGGGATGGTATTGGCCAGGTGATGAGCGATGCCTGGTTTCCTCCAGACATAACACTTTCTATTCATCCTTCAGGTGCCTTTTGGCAACTCCATTTACGGATGATGGAGGCCACTGTGCTCATTTGGACCTTCAATGCTGCAGAAATTTTTTTTTTTGTACCCTTCCCCAGATCTGTGCCTCGATACAATCCTGTCTCAGAGGTCTACAGACAATTCCTTGGACTTCATGGCTTGGTTTGAGCTCTGACATGCACTGTTAACTGTGGGACCTTATATAGACAGGTGTGTGCCTTTCCAAATCATGTTTGTCTCAACCCTAATCAAACGTGTGTGTGCGAGTAAGTGAAATGAAAATATATGGAGCATAAAAATGTTTGGTTGTTTTATCATATGAGTGGAAAAAAACTACAAGAATTGTCTAAGAGATCTACGCTTATATGATTAACTTTCAATGCGACAATTCTGCTCAGAAAAATGAGTTTTTCAAACAGAACATGATAGTGCCCCTATTATGCTTTTTCAAGTATTACCTTTTATACAGTGTGTAATATAGCCGTTTGTGAATGTAAAAGGTCTGCAAAGTTTTTATGATCAAAGCCCATGATAAAGTTATTGTCTCCCAAAAGAAAGAGTCGATTCTGAACTGCCGAAACAAGTCGTCAGGAATTCCACCTATGGTCTTCGTTGGCTGCCTGCGAACAACATCTACTTTGACCTGCCATCAAACACTGCTGGTTCATGCAGTGTACATGTCAAGAAGACGTTGTTTTCTGCGCTGCAAAAGCAAATTCTCTTTATATACACTTCCAAAGGATGAGGATGTGAAGAGTCAGTGGTTACAATTACCACAGCGATACAACAGCAGTATAACCTTTAGTTGTGTTCCCGTCATTTTACCTGTCATAGTATTGCTTCTCAAATCTCTGTGAGGTCAATGTGGGATTTGCAAAAGTCTTATCCAACTTGCTCCTCTGTATGACAACCTGTAAGTATAATTAATTACTGATATATATATATATTTTCCAATGGGTGTTCAAAATACATAGATTTGTGTTTTATATTGTGCAGGTCTCCAGCTAACCAGCTAACTCATGTTATTACTGTCTTACTGAAATAGTTCTGCTGATCAGCTGTGGGCCACTATTACCAAAAGTTGTGCCAGTTAATGCAGATTTTCTGTCGTTCTTACTACTTTGAGTAATGATAAAGGATGAAGCAAGGTTTGTTTTACAAACTTTAATGTTACATCAGTCATTCACGTTAGTGCTCAGCTAACATATGCACCATTATTGATATGGTTAATGATACAGTTCCCACATGTGGACCTCAATAAAATAGAAATATACATGGGTTTGTTGATATACATAACTTGTTAATGCTGATGTAGAGGAAATACAGTTTCAACATCTCAATGTATGACAGACTTGTCACTGAGAAATGTCCTGCTCAAGTCGTCCTTGCAATGGAGGTTTGGGTTGAATAATTAGTTCTCTTCCAATGTTTCATCATCAGGCTCTCGCTCGAATTGATATCGCCATTGTTAGTGTCCTTACAGTGTGTACAATCGCTGAGGATTTAGGAAGCCTCTGGAGCTGAGATTCACATAAACGCTGTTTTCTTTCTGACACGCTCTGGAAACGGTAGACCAATCACAACGCTATTTCCAGCATGAGCTTTCAAATGAACTTTCAGGTCTCTTCGGTATGTGAAACTTATGTCACACTGAAGACACATGAAAGGTTTCTCTCCGGTGTGAAGCCTCATGTGTACTTTAAGGTTTCTTTTTTCTTTGAAACCTTTTCCACACTGTTGGCAGGTGAAAGGCTTCTCTCCAGTGTGAATTCTCAAGTGAACCTCAAGGTTTGATTTGCTCGAGCAAGTTCTTCCACAGTGAGGGCAAATGAAACGCTTCTCTCCAATGTGAGTTATTACATGATTCTTAAGGAGATCGCTGTCTGTGAAACTCATTCCACACTGATGACATTTAAAACAGCTCTCTCTCACGTGAATCCTCATGTGGCCCTTAAGGTTTAATTTACGTTTGAACCTCTTTCCACACTGATCACATGTGAAAGGCGTTTCTCCAGTGTGAATTCTTTTGTGATCACTAAGTGTTCCTTGATGTGCAAAACTCTTTCCACAGTGAGGGCAGATGTAAGGCTTTTCTCCAGTGTGAATTCTCATGTGGACTTTAAGGTTTCCTTTTCCACTGAAACCTCTTCCACACTGTTGGCAGGTGTAAGGTTTTTCTCCGGTGTGAGTTTTCATGTGGATATGAAGGTTTCCTTTTCCATTAAAACCTTTTCCACACTGTTTGCAGGGGTAAGGGCTCTCTCCATTGTGAACTTTCATGTGAGCTTTAAGGTTTTCACGTTGGCTGAAACTCTTTTCACACCGAAAGCAGGTGAAATAACGTCTACCCCGCGTCTTTTGAGCTCTTTTTTGTGAGGAAGTCTCTTCAGTCTGCGAGCAGCTAAGATCGTTTTCTCCAGTTACGAAATCATGTTTCTCTTCCTTTACATCATTCAGTTCTTGAATCTCCTCTTTCAGCGGCATCAGATCTAAGGTGAAAACAGATAAATACAAGTTTAAGCCCAGTTTAATGGCACAAAATGACAAATACATGCATACTCAAAGCGCTCCACAAGATATGTTTGTTTATACCATCTGGATACTCCATATTGATCGGGTGAATGCAGGTTTTAAACAGTTTATCGTACAGGTAAGTAAATCACTGTTCTAAACTAATGCGCTGCTGCACTGTATAACACACACACATACAGTATCACATGTAGATCACACACACAGAAACATTTAGTAGTGTAGAAACTTACTGTCAATGCGGTTCTGTGATTTATCAATAAAATAGCTTAAAAACTTAAAGTTTTAGCATGTTTTTCTGTTTTTGAAAGAACTAAAACCCACAGCTTCACTATTAGTAGAGAGACGCCGCATAGTTAAGATTAATTCACACACACAACGGCTCTCTTACTTATGGACTCATAAATGTAATTTTACTGTGCTACATTATCTGTATCTGATTTAGAACTAGCAGAAATCTGCAAGAAATATTACAACCCATTCATGGAAGGATAGATAAAAAATAAGCTGATATGTAGAAGCAATACCTAGTCAACATCAACGTTTGTTCACAAACTTTAGCCTCTAGTTCAACCCCTATATAATATGATGCTAGATCAAGTCAAAGGAGTGAGATTTTTAGGCTAAAGGTTTGATAATAGACATTAATTTGGTCAGAAGGATCTGCATACAACAAAAAAACAACCAAAAAAATAAGTCTTAAGATCCATGCTGGGAATATGGAAGAAAAAAAAACAGCTTTAGTTGGATAATGAGGATATGGTGAATGAAATAGGTCAGAAGAAATATGAATTCTTGCCTACAGCGATATGGTCATGAATACCATTATGCAGGGCTCTCAGTTTTTAGTTTTAAAACAGTGTTGTGTAAAACAGCCCATTTTGCTATGTTACACTGTATTTATCACCTACGAGGGAGTAACATTGTGGTTTTTAAAGTTTTTGAAACCTGCAGCTTCACTAGAGAGATGCTGGACAAACTCAGAGAGATAGAGAGATACTGATCTGCAGTATCATCATACACTTCCTAAGTACCAAGTTTTATTTTACTAGATCTTAAAAAAAAAAAAAAGGTAGGTAGGCCTAGCGCTTATTCAAACACGCAGTCACTCTCTCACTAATGCATTCAAACAAATGTAATCTTACGTAAGCAATAAGGTATGAGAGGCTGTGCTGTATCGTAAATAAGTCACGGCTGAAGGGAGTTGTTAGGCATGACGTGACGCGGAGTGCCTGCAACCCCTTCAGCCGTGACTTATTCACAATACAGCACTAGCCTCGAGTACTTTATTGCTTTTATAAAACGGTTACCACACAATACAAATATTAAAGCCTAAAATATGTATCAATGCAACTTTCATGAAGTAAACTTTTACTAAAAGCCTTCCTTCCTCCGGAAAAAATAGTCCCTGACCGTGAACAGCAACAGAAGTTACATTATTACGCCATTAGATGGCGGCAAAGACTGTCTTTATGAGTGTGTCAGTCAGTAGCGAAGACTTTTACATTGAAAAGACTGAATTGTTGTGAACACGGAACAAGATGCAACTGACAAATGCTTTGACTAGCGCTGTCAGTCACGGGAAAACCCCTTAACTGTTAAAAGGACAAGATATCGCAGCAGACATTTAAACAGATTTTTTATTATGAACATAGGACTGACCTGAAGGAAAATGCTAAATCTGAATGCTAAATCGGTGTGCAAAGAACGTGGAGGAGAAATTGTTGCTGCTTCACTCTGCTCACATACTCTGGTTTGAAGGCAGCATTAGTGTTTGACTGCATTTACGTACTTACATTTCTTTTAAAAGTGACCTGTATCCGATGTCTACTTTTTACACTGCACTTGGCGAAACGAACCAAAAATTGCATACATGACGTCACAAATAAATTTCAATAGTACATTCAGTTTCATTTATTGACACGGAACTCATATAGAAACCTTTTTAATGCAATAGTTACGTCCGTGATTATGTACGCAATGATGTATTTAACGCAAACTAACAAAATTAATACTCTGCTAGTCAACTAGAGATGTTTCATTTGTTATAGGCATGTCTGTACTGCATGGGAGGAAAAAATTGGGTCACTTGAACCATGCTGTGTAAATGCGGCCTTTGTCTGGTCATGTGATCTCAACATGTCAGTCCACATGAGGTGACTTACTCCATGTCAAATAATAGTGCTTTAATTAGGACACTCGTATGACATTCGTCAAAAATATCAGTCAGTTTTGTAGAGCTGGATATTTGAATAAGGATCAAATGACCGAGTTCACCTTTGAGAATGAAACCAACCTGTTTGTGTCTCGGTCTCTTCTTGTTTCACTTCGAATGCTTCTTCAATCTTCATATCTTCACTCTCCACTTTAATAAATGCCATCTTCATGACACGTGGATCTCGTTGCTTCACCAGGAGTTTTTTGTGCGTGTGTTTGGACACGATGGTTCACGTCTGTCATGTTTAAGATGAGAATAATTGAGAGGAAGAAAAATAAATCCACACTAAATCTCTGTGTCTCAATCAGCTCCCTAGTTTTGTAGTCATATAGAGTTAGAGTTAATTACTTAAACATTAGCCAAAAATGCGACATGACGTGCTGTAGTTCTGTCTTAAGTTTAAGTGCAACACAAAGGTAAGCGTATTATTGTTGTTAATTTTTCGTTGTCGGATTATTGTACAGTATATATCAATGAATGACACCAATTTGACTGTCATTGTGTGTGCATGAACGAGTGTGAAACACCTGCTAATAACATTTCTTATTCCGATCACTTATATTGGGAACTTTTTCCATTTAAATTGGCTTGTTCTGACTGTTGACATTGAAAATGATGCATGTGTTTTTCTGAGGGTTAAATTCATCGGTTAATTTCTTGATGGCCATTTTGACAGTCTGTCTGGACATTTTAGTCATATTTGGACATTCTCTTTAATGTATTTGCTCTGATTTGATCAGTTTTCCTGGTAAATTTATCTATTTTTATAATATTTTGTCATCATTATTTTGTTTTAAGGAGTTAAAAATGATCTATATCAACCTTGATTGACATGGCAATAAAATTCTATCACATTATTTTGACAGTTAAAGTTTTGGGCGGTTTTTTTGTTGGAGTGGGCGGATTTTGGTGAGGTTTTTGGCTGGAAATCGTCCACCCAGAGCGCGTCAAGTATAAACGCTTCGTCCGTTTGGGGAGAAGCGCGCGCAGTCAACGGAGGCTCGCGCTGCTGAGTATAAACAAGCTTCACACGTTTGTGTTCGGTAGACGCGGTGATTCGAATCACTGAATCATTTGGTTCAATTGATTTGAGTTTCCTAAAGCGGTTTCTCTAGCACTATTGCGCTGTACTCGCATGCTTAACGGTTCATTAATGTTTAAACATAACAACGTAACATTCGGTGATATAAAACTCATTTCATAGCTCTAATAAAGTTATAAAACAGTCTGCAGAATTTGTATCGATCTAAAAACACTTAAATCGCTATAAAACACAAACCGTTCTCTCTCTTTTTTTAGATTTGCATTCGAACATAACAGTCTAATATAAATGAAACTATAAGACTTAACAGACTGAGATAAAATAATTGTGAACACAAACCTTTCTTCAGCAGAATCACAGCAAATGCAGGAGAGTGGCGCAGTCTTATGACGTCACACCACCAAACCAAAATAAAAGTTGTTTTTGAAGTCACTTATGCTCATGAAGCCTGCGTTTATTTGATCAAATATGCAGAAAAAAACAGTTATATTGTAAAATATTATTACAATTTAAAATAATGTTTTTCTATTTTAATATACTTTAAAATATATATTTTTTTTATTTCTGTGATGCAAAGCATTATTTTCATCAGCCATTACTCCAGTCTTCAGTGTCACATGATCCTTCAGAAAGCATTGTAATTATCAATGTTGTATCAATGTTGTACCAGAATTGGTATCGAGAACCGCAAAATTTTAGTGGTCTTGGTACCGACTACTGAAATTTGCATATTTGACAGTAACTTTAGTAGACCGTAGCTTGAGTTGTGATGTGGCTGTATAACCACCAGTAAAATCATGCATGGCACAGTAAAATTCAATGTGAATATCCCACATTTCTGCCTCAATACCATGGATACAGTTGATGCTACTGCAGTAAATTCATGGTAAATATTGACAATTTCTGGATTGAAAAGCCATCAGACTGGTTAGTTGTGGTACAATGTTTCTTCTCCTGTTTTTCCCCCTGTTGTTGAGAATGTCAGCACTGTTTCATCTGGCTTTAACTAGTTTAAATCACCAAGACATTTGTGGTTTATATTGGAGAACTTGAACGCTTTTCACTTGATCTCACAGCTCTGTTTAGTAGTCACATGACTGTTCAGTGAGTGAATGCATTTGCTCATTTGCTCATCGAAACTGAGAGTTTAATAGAATGTCTATGAGCTTTGTGATAAATAAACTTAATAAAAGCAGTATAAGGGATGGGAATAATCTCATTCACTGTAGAGAAAGCTGCTTACTTGTAGGCTATACACAGGGAAAGTAACCATGAAGACTTTGAATTAAACAAACACAAACACAGCTTTTGACACAGCTAATCATCACATATTTGCCACTTGCTCAATTTCTGTAAATCCGTGTTTGTGAATGAATGACTCTCTCTACCCGTTGCTCTGGTCTTCATCAACAGCCGCTTGCACCACTTGCTGGTGAGGCCTGCAGTTCCCAGATGTGCAATGTTGAATTTTCTGTCGAATTTGAATCGCTGAATTTGTGGAAGCAAATTTGTAAAGCGAAATAAAATGGACCGAAAATTGCCAGTCGAATATTATAGATTGTATTTTTAAATAGAGTGAACATTTTGGAAGTGAAGTCTAAAAGATGAATATGGATTATTGAATTTTTAATAATGAAAATGTGTGTGAAATGTTTTGAATTGAAATATTCACAGCTTAAATATACGACCATGTTGAATTTCAGCACATAAAAATGCAAGCCCTAAAAGTGCAATGCATTAAAATGCAAGCACAGGTAATGCAATGTATATTTTTCAACAAGCTTTTTTGTTTCAAATACATTTGTCATTAATTTTCTTCCATACAACAAAAGCAGCTCAAATCTAATAGTAGTGCAGGTTATTGGCTGAAGTGTGGTGGTGATGAGGTTTGATTTCTGTTTTCTATAGATTTTCCAGTGTCTCTCAGCTCCTCCTGAAACTACAGACATAAATGACAATCTCTTCAGTTCTCTCTCCTCTTTTGAAGGCATGAGATAATCTGTATGTCAGCTGAAAGACAAACTGGAGGATTTCTGCAAAGAGGAGCTGAAGAAGGTCTCTGACAGAGGTAATGTCTTGAAGATTCATCTGTTCTCAGAAATGATCCTCCATCTCATATCATGTAGAACAGGAGTCTCCAACCCTGCTCCTGGAGAGCTACCATCCTGCAGACTTCAGTTCCTGCCCTGCTCAAACACACCTGCCTGTAATTCTCAAGTTACCCTGAACACTTAGATTAGCTGGTTCAGGTGTGTTTCATTGGGATTGGAGCTGAAATCTGCAAGATGTTAGCTTTCCAGGAGCAGGGTTGGAGACCCCTGGTGTAGAACATCATATTAGAAGTGGATGCAGAGATAATTTTCTCTTGATATGATAATCACATTGTTCATGTCTGTTGATTTCCACAGTAACTTTCATCAACATTGTTCCCAAGAACAGGAACGACTGTATTAATGTAATTAATAACATTAATGAAGATTAATAAATGCTGTAGAAGTATTGTTTATTCTTAGTTCATGTTAACTGAAGTAGTTATCTAATGTTAACTAATGAAACCTTATTGTAAAGATTTACCCAGTTTTGTAATTGATCATTCAAATCATGATTTTCACAGGATATCTAGTAAGGTGTACTGAGACACATTGCTGATACATGGAGCATGAAGAGTTCAGTTATGTTAAAAGATCAGCCAGATTCATAATTTCCTGATTCTGATGTGTTTTATCTCCATCAGATTCCCTTCAGCTCACTCTGGATCTGAACACTAGTACACTAGTCCTCTGTATTTTGTGGTTATATACTTTATTTCAATGCACTAAAAAACTAGTTAAGTGTTAATTACTGCATTTATATTAAGTGTACTTAAGTACCACAGTTGGGAAATTGTAGTACATTACTAATATATTTGTAATAAAATGAATTTTATTTAAATTTAGGATTACATAAAAGTCTACTAAGATTAATCTAATTTTTAAGCATTCAAAGCACACTTTTAACAAATACACTAATACAACTCTTCTGTATATTTTTGAGGTAGTATACTTTATTTCAATGTACTAAAAATCTAATTTAAGTATTAGTGCTATTTAGTATACTTTTCCAAGTGCAGTGAAGTACTACTGAAGTACAAATATACTTTGAATTAGTGTATTTATAGTGTAAAACTTTGACACTTTTATTTAGC
Source organism: Mylopharyngodon piceus (assembly GCA_039654765.1). Classification (NCBI taxonomy): domain Eukaryota; kingdom Metazoa; phylum Chordata; class Actinopteri; order Cypriniformes; family Xenocyprididae; genus Mylopharyngodon; species Mylopharyngodon piceus. Next base: position 24,406,647 of record CM077454.1, read on the forward strand.
ACCAAAATAAAGAATGTACTACAAATGTACTTGCTTGTATTTAAGTATTTTTTTAATGCACTCAAGTATACTTTTTTTTCACCTGGGTAAGATAGGGTGACTATACGTCCCATTTTTCCCAGACACGTCCTGGCCAGGATTTCTAAATTGCCTAAAATGTCCCAGTTTTGGCTTTGTTTTTCATACTTGCTGAAGGTAATGACTGAAAAGTAATTTGTCCAATAGCGTGCATTATACATAATCGACCAATCAGCTTGGGAGAAGGCGGGGTCTACAGAGAACGGTCAAAGCATTGCAAATACAACAACATTTTAATGCATTGCATGAGGACTGTCAATAGGAACAGTGGCGTGCACAGACCTCCGCATAGAAATTGCTTTCCGAAATCGCGTTCCGGGGGCACATCGATACAACCGAAAAGGGCACTTTCACGATTAAAGAGGCAAGGGCTCAAGCCATTTTAAGCAATTTAGAAATTCTGGCCAGGACGTGTCCGGGAAACTTCCATTTACCAAATTTGAAATGCTTCATGTATGTTCATTAATCTGTTTATTATACTGAATATGTCTATCATATAATGCAACCAAGTCACTTGGATTAAACTGCATATGGATTATTTTTTCTCTGTTTTATTATTTCTTTGAAACCAGAATGTTTTGGTTGTGTAGACTGTCAATGGAGGGACAAAATCAAAATTTTGGTTCGAAAGTCATCAGTAAATATAATAAAGACTAATTATAATAATTATTAGAGTCATATCCAGGCTGAAGAGGTGTGAATGTTTGCAGGAGAGACTGAAACTGAATGGGACAGTTTGCACCACAAAACAAGGGACAATACACTGAGCATTTTAGAGTCTTCTCTAAATAAAATCACATGACATAGTTTAAAAATATTTAATAAACCTCAGAGTTTTAGAGTATCATCTGATTTGAAATAGAACATGGTCAGGTAGCTTTAGCTGCAGTTCATTTCTAAACCGAAACAAAGCCAATTTCAATTTTATGTTTATAAAAAATACCTTTCTAATAACTTTACAAAACATTTAAGCTCTGTATAACTATTTTATTTTTTCATTAGGACAATAATTAATTCTGACTTAATGACAACAAACTGCCAAGTGTGTTTTTTTTTAATGAGACCATACTAATGCTTGAAGTACTGATGCTTGTGAATTCAGCTTTATTAATTCATACCATCTTTTAAACACTTTTTAAACTCATAAATCACATTTGGCACTATTGCATTTTAATCCAATTTATCTGGTATAAATGGATTCTGTACTCAAACATTAAACATTATAGTTTTTATTTTAGTCAAAAATCACACACTCTTTAATAGATAATACTTGATATTTTCATCAAATGATAGGACAATATTTCACTATGTATTTAAATACTTAATGAATCTAGACAGCAGAGTGTGAACAGGACTTTTATTTTGGTCTTACGATGTGACGTCGTAAGGGTGCGCCGCGCTTTTGCGTATGTTGTGATTCGGCTGAAGAAAGGTATGTGTTTTTAAGCATTTTAGGGTGTTTTTAATCGGTGCAAAACGATTTACACACGACGTAAGATAACGAATTTAACATTGTTATATTTTTTCTAACACGCATTAACCTTTTTTTTTTTTAATTAAACTTAAATAACATCCACACATGACTATAAGAAAAGATGCGTCTCTTTTCGCTCCCTATCTTGAATCAGTTTATTATAAACACGAGTTCGGTCTCTGGCGAGTGATGCTGGAGAAACGGAGAATCTCCGAGGCAGTTGAATCAAATGCTTCGCGAAATGATTCAGTGATTCTGAGCGCTCGAATCACCTCACGCTAAGGACACCTGCTGGTTAAAACTGTCTAAATGCAACTAGAAAAACAAACACCAACGTGTAATGATAACTTTACACACATCAGCAAATTTATTTTACAGCACTGTTACCCATGTATATTAAGTACTTTTATAGTAATTACAATAGCTGGGTAATAACTAGGTACTAACCCTGAACCTAACCCTTAACTTTCCTCTTACCCTCAGTTTCACAGACAAGGCTTAAGCTAGTCCTGGACTAAAATGCATATTTGAGCTGTTTTAACTGAAAGTAACCTGCACTGAATATCATATCTTAAAATATGTCAGTGTCATTGTTTTGTCTCAAGATGCACATCAGTAATGTTTTTTTCTAGTGTACGTTTATAAAAGATAGATAAATATCTTAATTAAACTAAGACCTAATCCTGGCTTAGGCTAAACCCTGTCTGTGAAACCGGGCCTTAGTTACCTAATATTACTAGTACTTTCTTAGGTAATGATAGTGCACGTACTGTAAAATAAACTGCAACCCAAATGTTTTTTTATTAAAGTGTAGTAAAAATAATCTTTAAATCAATAAGTACCAAATGTAAATCTTAAATAGTTTGTGTAACTTGCGTTGTTATTGATTTTTCAGTGTTTTTTTTTTTTTGTTTTTTTTTGTCTAATCAGGTGATTTAAGTCATTAACTCTCACTCTGACTGTCACCCTTACCAGTGCGCTGACTATTGAACTAGGGAGCTGATTGAGACGCACCCAGAGATTTAGTTTGGATTTATTTTTCTTTCTGTTAATTATCCTCATCTTAAATATGACAAATTGTCCAAACACACAGAAAAACTCCTGGTCAAGTGACTGAGATCCACGTGACACTATTATAAAGATGGCGTTTATTAAAGAGGAGAGTGAAGACATGAAGATTGAAGAAACATTCAGAGTGAAACAAGAAGATACTGAGACACAAACAGGTTGGTTTCATTCTTAAAGCTTCTCAGAGATTCTTATTAAAATGTCCAGTGGTGAAAATGATCAAAAATGCTGATGCTGGCAGGCAACTAAAAAAAAAACAAAAAAAAACAACAACAACAACAAAACCTGGCGGGGAAAGAGTTTAAAGGATTAGTTCACTTTCAAATGAAAATGACCCCAAGCTTTACTCACCCACAAGCCATCCTAGGTGTATATGACTTTCTTCTTTCTGATGAACACAGTCAGAGTTATATTAATAACTATCCTGATGCATAGGCGCCTATTTATATTTCTGCCAGTGGGTGCTCAGTGCATATATTTATACAGACCCGAGCTAAATATTCATATTCCTATGTGGTCTAGTGGTTGAACTTCTGCTATGCGAGTCAGAGACCTTCTGGGTTCTAATCATCGGTGGTTCTAATCTGCCCTCGTTTAGTTTTTTTTCTCAATAAGACCAAAGATGTTCATTAAAGGAACACTCCACTTTTTTTGAAAATAGGCTCATTTTCCAACTCCCCTAGAGTTAAACAGTTGAGTTTTACCGTTTTCGAATCCATTCAGCCGATCTCCGGGTCTGGCGGTACCACTTTTAGCATAGCTTAGCATAGTTCATTGAATCTGATTAGACCGTTAGCATCTCGCTCAAAAATGACCAAAGAGTTTCGGTATTTTTCCTATTTAAAACTTGGGGGTTAAAAACGTTTGTGTGCATTTTGTTAGTAATTTCGCTGGAAAGAACAGAGTTGCTGCAACACCATTAGCGATAGATTGACGCGCTCGTCTGTGTGAAGACTGTGCACAAGCCACAAGAGAACGTTCTGCCACTGAAAACAGTGGCGTGATTTAAACACATTCCAGTACCAGATCGCTGCTTATTTAACACAAATTAATGTCAACTGGATGTTTCATTTGCATTATAGGCTATCCGTGCAGCAACATGTTTCAAAAAAATGGTGGGGACATGACGTCGCGAGTCGCGCTCTCACTGATATCTGATGATCAGTAGCGGCTCACTAAATAAAATAATTCAACACCTATTTACAATAAGCACTTACAATAAGAAGACCATTTTAGAGAAAGAGCAAGAAGAGAGTTTGAGCGCACGTCCAGTTGAGTGTGAGAGTGAAGGAAATCCGCCAGCGAACTGAAAGATTTGTGCTTGCGCGTTACTTGGATGCGCTCTCGACATTTTTCATTAAAATAACGAAATAGAAACGGCCTCAAATAAACTATAAAAAGGTGAAGATAATCGTGTCTGAAAGCTGCAATCGATTTTTCATTGGTTAAATCAATGGAGGATATCTCCACGGGGTCGGCGCCTATGTCCTGATTCATCCAAGCTTAATAATGGCAGTGAGCGGGACCAACGAGTATGAAGCTCAAGAAAGTGCCTCTATCCACATCCATCCATCATAAACATACTCCACACGACTCCGGGGGGTTAATAAAGGCCTTCTGAAGCGAAGCTAAGCATTTGTGTTAGAAAAATGTGCATATTTAACAAGTTATGAAATAAAGTTATAAAATAAAATATCTAGCTTCTGCCAGACAGCCTTCCGTGTTCTGTACTTTTTTATAATTCACACGCCTATTCTCTATTCTATTCACAAATTCTCCTATGACAACTTTTCAGTTGTGTTGTAGTACTCGAGACCGGTCTTAAGACCATTTTTTGAAGGTCTTGTCTTGGTCTTGGTCTCAGACTAAAAGGACTGGGGATTTTATTTCAAGACCACAACTGCGGGGATATCGCTAAACTTCCTTTGCATTGTCTGATTTCTTTGTTAACATCATTAATTTGATTGGATGTAAAACTTCTAATTTCATTTATTTTGTTACTGTTGTGTTGGGTCAGAAATCAACAAGTGATTGTGTCAAAAATGTCACCAAAATTAATAAAAATGCCCACACAATTCAAGATATGATTACAAAAAAGTACTTGTATAAGATCTTGATATTTATGTTATAACATTTGATATAATTAAGCAATATCACAAAGAAGAGGGCTGTTTTCACAAATATGAGCACAATTGCAAACGTGATGTTTTTTTTTTTTTTTTTTTTTACAAATGTTCAATAAACAAAATTTTATTTTTAAAACATTAATCTCAACATAATTTATGCATTTGTAATTGTACCAATTCAGATGCAACTTCTGTTCCATCTCTGCAGTGTAAAGACTTTGTTGTTAGTGATTTCAATTGATTGGTAACAGCTCTATATAGTGCCTTATTATTCTAATTGTAATTATTGATTAAAAATTAGACATTTCTTAGGCAGTAAATGTGGATCTTTCAGATGAATTTGAGGAGTGCTAGTCTCGTCTTGATCTCGACTTGGTCTCGGATTAGGTGGTCTTGACTACAACACTACTTTTCAGTATTACATATCATTTGAGGCGGAGAAAAGAACGCAACGCTGCAGACAGCAGGTAAATGCCGTTATCGCTGTTTTCCATATTCGTGAAGTAAATATGTTTACACAACTTTTTAAAAATTCTGGGTGCTGGTGTTTGACCAGGGTTTGACCAATCAATGTACACTCATGTCACTGATAGTTCCTATAGACTTGGTTTAGACCCTACTCTGAAGTAGGGGCTAATTTAGTTCCCCCATAAGGAGTTCCTACAAATAAAATCGTTCCTGCGGTGCGAACATGGCAAAATCCGGGTATTTCAGCCAATAATTCTAGGAACTATGAAAAGGTGCGAAAGCCCCTTATAATTAACCAGAGGCTGTTTGCATAAACTGCTTAGACTAGTCTTAAAACTTTTTTTTTATTATTATTTGAATTGGAAAAGTTAGACAGATTTTCCCGTTGGTTAACTGCAAGTTGGTCAAACTAGTTCTTAAAACAGTCATAACAGTGGCTAAGTTTATTCTGTTTTTTTTTTTTTAAATAAACTGTTTAGCTGCCAGCTTGACCGTTTTTGAGACTTGCCCTAAAGCAAGTGAAGAATTAGCAATATTGAGAAGCCTTCTCAGATTACATGCAACACCTCTTTCGGCTTAGTGGGTATACAATCAAGTTGAATGTTGGTTTTGATGCTTTACATGTCAAATGTTTTGATGTCTGTTGCTCTGTGCCATTAAAGTGGAGTTAACATTGTCTTTTTTTTTTTTTTTTTTTAGACCTGATGGCACTGAAAGAGGAAGCTGAGGTGCAGAATGAAATGGAAGAGAAAGATCAATATAACCATCATCATAATTTTATAACTGGAGAAAAATCTTTCAGTTGCTCACAGCCTGAAAAGACTTCCTCACTAAAAGGAACTCAAAAGGAAGGAACTAGAAGTCACTTCATCTGCCAACAGTGTGGAAAGAGTTTTAATCAAAAAGGACACTTTAAAGAGCACATGAGAATTCACACTGGAGAGAGCCCATTTATCTGCAAACAGTGTGGAAGCAGATTCACTCGAAAAGAAAGCCTTAACAGGCACATGAGAACTCACACTGGAGAGAAACCCTACATGTGCACTCAGTGTGGAAAGAGTTTCAGTCAAAAAGGACACTTTGAAGAGCACATGAGAATTCACACTGGAGAGAAGCCTTATACCTGCCATCAGTGTGGAAAAGGTTTCACTGGAAAAGGAAATCTTAAAAAACACATGAGAATTCACACTGGAGAGAGCCCTTTTATGTGCCAACAGTGTGGACACAGATTCAGTCATAGAGGAAGCCTTAACAGGCACATGAGAGTTCACACTGGAGAGAAGCCTTACACGTGTCCTCAGTGTGGAAAGAGCTTCAGTCAACATGGAAATCTTGTAAAACACATGAAAGTTCACACTGGAGAGAAGCCTTACACGTGTCCTCAATGTGGAAAGAGTTTCAGTCAACATGGAAATCTTGGAAACCACATGAAAATTCACACTGGACAGAGCCTTTTCACCTGCCAACTGTGTGAAATAAGTTTCACTCTGAAAGGAAACCTTAAAAAACACATGAGAACTCACACTAGAGAGAAGTTGTTTACATGTCATCTATGTGAAAAGACTTTCAGATATAAGGTAACCCTTGAGTACCACATGAGGATTCATGTATGAGAGAACTGTTTTATACGTCATCAGTGTGGAATGAGTTTTACTGTAAGGAATCAAGTAATAACACACTGGAGAAAAGCCTTTCATGTGCCATCAATGTGAAACAAATTGCATAAATAAAGCAAACCTTGAGGTTTACCTAAGTGGCGTTTAGATCAGTGGTTTCTTAATCCTGATACTGGGGACCCCCGTTCACATAAGTACTGAGGTAAAAGTTATTGGATATAAACTCGGAAGTCTATGTTAGCGATCAAAACAGAGCAAATCTGCTTTTAAAAGTAACTTGGTGCTTCAAATAACAGTTGTATCGATTATATCGTTATAGCACTAGGTGGCAACAAGTGACTGTTAAAAGCTACTTAACATTGAATAATTCATTCAAAAGATTTAATCAAAAACATTGATTAATCCAGTAATGAAACAAGTGAGTCAAGTCATTGAATCATTCATTTAAAGCAATTTATTAAATAATTCAATTCAATTAAATATATAATACATAGACTGCAGCAATTAATAATTTGTCCTTTTAGTAAGTAATTATTTTGCTTAGTTGTCTGTGAAAATGAAAATCACGGTAATTACTAAAATACGAATAAATACTACATTCAAAACCCTACCAAGTAAAGTATACAGTATGTGTATTGTTAACAATATTTACTTAATGTATCAAAAGTGTACATTCTCCTAAAATGTTTCCTATCAGTGTATTATATCTGATGTTTTTGGATAAGTATTACTGTTGCATTAGGCTCCGATCAGACAGAACGCGTTTTTCAGGTTTGGAAGCGTGAGGTGCGCCGCACTGCCTTTTTTTTGGTTGACTTTTTTAATTTAGAAAAGAGCAGTGTGCTGTGTTTTTTTTTTTTATGTTTCTAGGCAGCCACAGAATCAGCTTTCCTGTTAGTCTAATCTGGATTATAGCGCGAGCGCTCTAGAATCTTTAGATTGCTGTTAAGTAAACTGTCATATTAGCAGAAACTTTAAAAAATTGGACAAGCTGAGGGCGCTTGCTCTGATGGAGATCCGTGTGGGTACACGAGACCCTCAGAAAGCGGAGACACTGCAGGGAGTACCACCACTTGGTCTAGGAGCTTCGCCTTAACACTAGAACCGCCACGGGGTAAATTTTACCCGTGGCTGTTTTTCAAATGTACATAACAGGTTTTCAATAAAACATTCAAGTCTCCCAGTCATTGACTTTTACTAAAATTGTGTAATTTACAATCCCTTGGTGTTAAAAATTGTTTAGATAAAACCAGATCAAAAAACGGGGCATTTATACCTATAAGCGCCGCGTGGGTCAAATTTACCCGCTATATAATGCTTGTATTTTCGCGCTGTCATTTTCGCGCCCCATATGTTTAAACATTGTACATTGCTAGGCAACGCCTTTCACTCACTGAATTAGCGGTTATCGGTCATATAAACTTTATTTCATAAATAAAGTCACAATGAGTAAAAGGTGGCGATTTACGGATGCAGAAGAGGTATTAGAAGCCCTAAATGCCAGTGATGCGTCCTGGGTCGGCTCAGCATCTGACAGCGATCCATAGCCTCCGATAAAAATTAGACTGACTGAGACTGTTCTTCAGGACAGGATTGCTACAATAGTTACAGAGGGTGAGCATCAATAAACTTTGGATGTAATTAATTAGGTGAAGCTGTGCGCTTGAATTTGTCATCGCATCATACATCCTATGCAGTGTGGTGAATTATTATTGTTCATTATTGTCTATAGGCTATTTTAGTAATTTAAATAACATGGGTTATCTTAATATATGATTAATTATAATATTACACCACCCAAATATGTATTTACTTCCTTCTAATTCTCGTTGTCAGTGCAGACCTGTTTAGCTTATATTGACCGTTATGAAAAGTGATTAGTGTAGCCTGCATAAAAAAAGCCTTGAACATAAAACAACAGGACATAAATATAGTTGATGACTAGACATAATCATTTCATGACTCTAGACACTTCTTCGTGAAGACAGTGACATAATACATACAGTGAAATGATATGTTCTTTAGCCATATAAAACAGGTGTAATGTGCGTGGGTAAAATTTACCCGCATGGTGGTTTTAGGTATACAGCGACCCCTGGCGGTTATAGTGTTAATGATGTTCGGTTTAAGGTTTATTTTAGGATGAGTCTGGGACAGTTTGACAACCTGCTGTCAATCATCGGGCCTAACATCACAAGAATGACCACCAACTACAGAGAGTCCATCGGTCCTGTCGTGCGGCTGAGGATTTTTGCAGTAGGTAATGTTGTTGCTTTCAAAGATGTAACGTTAGATAATTTTATTTACTAGTCTATATCTTGCTGGGTAGTTTAACCTGTGATCGTACAGCATAATTTATAAGTTAATATTTAGTAATATATTTTGTATCAGTACTCAAAATCTGAAAAGTAACTAATTAAAAGTGTCAGACAAAAGTAAAGTAGTAAAAGTAAAAAGCACAGTATTTACCTCTGAAATTATACATAGATACAACCCCATTCACCTAAACCTCAAGGCAGGCTGCAAGTCAAATGTGCAATAATTAGTCTACCCAGGGCTGGTGCTATGTATGAGCAGTTATTCTGGAAATTCTGAAAATGAAGGGTAGGCTCTTGCACTACCCACTGTAACTATAACTCCCTATTATATTACAGATTTCTAGCCACTGGAGATTCATACAGAACAATTGCATTCAGCTACAGGGTTGGATTCTCTACCGTGATGGGCATTGTGAAAGAGGTGTGTGAGACTGAGCCAATCTGGTCATGTCTGGTTGGAGAATAGAAGGCCATTGTGGAGGACTTTCTAGAAATTGTGGAATTTTCCAAATTGTGTTGGAGCAATTGATTGGAAACACTTCACAATCCAAGCCCCAGCAAATAGTGGCTCCCAGTTCCACAACTACAAAGGCTTATTTTCCTTTGACCTCCTGGGTGTGGTGGATGCCAGATATTGCTTCAGGATGATTGATGTGGGAGCATATGGCAAGAGCAGTGATGGAGGTACGCTTTCCTCATGGGCCTTTGGCCAAGCACTCTGTCATGACGCCCTTGAACTTCCACGAGATGCACCTGTTCTAGGACCTGAAGGAGCCATGCCCTTTGTTTTTGTGGCAGACAAGGCATTTCCCTGGGCACAACTTGTCACCCGAGCAGAGGGTCTTTAATTACCGCCTGTCTCGAGCCTGGAGGATGATGGAGTGTGCCTTCATTATCCTGGTTTCACAGTGGCAACTGTACAAGCGAGTCCTTGGAGTGTCACCTAAAGTTGCTGAAGTCGTGGTGAAGGCAACATGCATTTTGCACAACTTGTTTGTTAACAGCTTCCAGGAGTTCTTTCTGGTAGTCTGTCAGCCCTCCTCCGTGCTCTGTTCTCCTCTTACAACCTCTTCCACTCTCTCTGTTGGTGTTGGGTTGGACAGGGGTCTCCACAACCCGGAGAACACTAGGTGGAGGTGTCGTAGATGTTAACATAGCTGGTGTAGAGGTTGACATAGCTGGTGTTAATGAAACAGATGTTGATGTAGATTGTTGTGTAGGAGACAATGAGGGTGGCTCAAAGGTCCCAGTCAGCAGGTCATCCTCCTAAGACAATGCGTTAAACACTGAAACATGGTTAAACAGAGCAGTCATTTTGAGATATCATCACATTATTTACTGACACATCACCCTACACTCCCAAACTTACCACCTACCTCAACTTGCAATACCATAGGGAGTAGGAGAGATTCAACAGTACAGTCCTGACTGTCTATAGGCCTATCAAAATAACAGTTGGAAGTCTCTGGTCTCTCTTTCTCGTGAGGCTCAAGAAAGGACATAACGGCCATAAACCTCCATCTCTTATGACTGCCTCCTTCAGCACCACTGTTTCTCCTTTTCTGCCCTCCTTTCTTTTAAATGAAAGCAGTTCAGGGACCACAAATTGTTGCTACTGCTTACGTTAGTACAGTTTAAATTAATGAAAGCAACTTACCTGACATCTCTATTGCAACACTAACTTGCCTTCAGGCCTGCTGCTTTTTGTTAACATTGTGGTAGTTGCGATTTGTGAAGTCATACAGCTCTGGGTAACCCGTGACAGCCACCACAAGTTGCTCCTCCGTCATTGCAGTCTCCGGACCTTCCAAGCAACTGTAAACTTGCCTGTGCCTACCACAGAGGAGTGGAGGTCAATTGCAAAGAAGTTTAAGGAGAGTTTGTGGAATTTTCCTCTCTGCTGTGGAGCTCTTGATAGATAACATGTTTTCCTGAAAGAGCCTCCTAACTTTTACAACTACAAGGGTACATTCTCCTTGCCTGGCCATTGTGGATGCCCAGTATTGTTTCAGGGAAATTGATGTTTGGGGCTACAGGAGGACCGGCGATGGTGGGATTCTTGCCAACTCAACTTTTGGTCAAGCGCTTCAATCAGGCACCCTCCAACTCCCTGCTGACCTGCCACTACCAGGGGCTGACCACAGAGGTCCCCAGTCACATGTGTTTGTTGCTGATGAGGCTTTTCCACTACAGAGAAACCTCATGCCCACCCCGGGCGCATCCTTCTAAGAGAGCGTCTCAGCATGGCTGGCTGTTGAAAATGCCTTTTTTCGATCCTTTTGTACCAGTGGAGGATGTACAGGTGTGCCAATGAGGTCCATCCTGATGTTGCAGAGATGTGTGTTAAAGCCACTTGTGTTCTCCATAACTTCCTGTGGAGGTCAACCTAGACACATAGATGAGTCATCATATATACATATACACACACACACTGCAGTTACAGTTGCTTAAATAAAGCTATGAGAGAATGTTTTGTTTTATTGAATATTGATTTATGAAATGATTTTTTAAATGAAATTATACCTTTAAATATGAAGTCACTGCCTTAATGAATCATTAGTCAAATGAAGCATGTCTTAAAAAAATTGCTGCCTTAAATTTTTAAGTACAATCAACTTACCTGTATAAGTCAATCAACTAAGTTACATTAACCTGATTTAAAAAAAAACTTATTTTGATGAGTTAAGTAATGTTGTTATAACTTTTTGATCATATCATTTTTTACAGTGAGCTCTGCTGTGACTTTGTTTGGACCTATTTTCATTGGTGAAAAAGAGCAAAATTTACATTATTAAAAGTTTTGTCTAAAATGTAATTGACAATATTAAAGGTAGGGTCTCAAATTTTCAGAGAGGCTAGCAATAGCGAGCCAGCTTTGAAAGCATAAGATCCCACCCTTCCTTCAGAGTGTCTCCAAAGCCATGCCTCCTTCAAAACACATAAATGCCTACAGCAGGCAGCAAAAGCATCACAAGAGTTAAACTACCTCAATTTTATGTTCATAAAAATACTTCTCTAATAACCTTACCAAACATTTAAGCTCTTTATAACTTTTTTTTTCATTAGGACAATAATTAATTCTGACTTAATGACAAACTGCCAAGTGTCTGTTTTGAAATGAGACCATACTAACGCTGGAAGTACTGATGCTTGTGAATTCGGCTTTATTAATTCATACACTCTTAAACACTTTTTTAAACTCATAAATCACATTTTAATCTAATTTATCTGGTATAAACGGATTCTGTACTCAAACATTATAGTTTTCATTTTAGTCAAAAAACACACTCTTTTAGTAGTTAATATTTTCATCAAATGACTGGTCAATATTTCACTATGTATTTAAATACTTAATGTACACAGCAGAGTGTGAACAGGACTTTTATTTTGGTCTTATGACATGACGTCATAAGGCGGCGCCGCGCTCCTGCGTCTGTTGTGATTCGGTTGAAGAAAGGTATGTGTTTTTAAGCATTTTACAGTTTTTAATCGATACAACACGTTCAGGCATTTTTATAGGTTTACATGCGACGAAGATAACTTAATTATTATTGAATTTAACATTGTAATACTTAATCTAACATACATTAACATTATTTTTTGTCAAGTAACATTAAATAGCATCCACACATTCCTATCGTGAATCATTTTATCATAAACACGAGTTCGGTCTCTGGCGAGTGATGCTGGAGAAACGGAGAATCTCCGAGGCAGTTGAATCAATTGCTTCGCAAAATGATTCAGTGATTCTGAGCGCTCGAATCACCTCACGCTAAGGACACCTGCTGGTTAAAACTGTCTAAATGCAACTAGAACAACAAATACAAATATGTGAAATAATAACTTAAACAAATTTATTTTACAGCACTGTTAACCATGTACATACTAAGTACTTATTAGAGTAATTACAATAGCTGGGTAATAACGAGGTATTAACCCTGAACATAACCCTTAACCTAAACTTAACCCTTGTAGTTACCTTATATTACCAGTACTTTCTTAGGTAATTTTAGTGCACCTACTGTAAAATAAAGTGCAACCCAAATGTTTTTATTAAAGTGCAGTAAATGTAATCTTGAAATTAAATACCAAATGTAAGTCTTAAATAGTTTGTATAATTTGCCAGTGCGCTGATTATTGAACTAGGGAGCTGATTGAGACGCACCCAGAGATTTAGTTTGGATTTATTTTTCTTTCTGTTAATTATTCTCTTCTTAAACAAGACAAATTGTCTAACCACACAGAAAAAATCCTGGTGAAGCGACTGAGATCCACGTGACACTATTATCAAGATGGCGTTTATTAAAGAGGAGAGTGAAGACATGAAGATTGAAGAAGTGTTCAGTGTCAAACAAGAAGATACTGAGGAACAAACAGGTTGGTTTCATTCTTAAAGTTTCTCAGAGATTCTTATTAAAATGTCCAGTGGTGAAAATGATCAAAAATGCTGATGCTGGCTGGAAATTAAAAAAAAAAAAAAAAAAACTAGCAGGGAAAGAGTTTAGTTTAAAGGATTAGTTCACTTTCAAATGAAAATTAGCCCAAGCTTTCCTCACCCTCAAGCCATCTTAGATGTATATGACTTTGTGTTCATCAGAAAGAAGAATCAGAGTTATATTAATAACTATCCTGATGCATAGGCGCCGATTTATATTTCTGCCGGTGGGTGCCCAGTGCATATATTTATACAGACCCGAGCTAAATATTCATATTTCTATGTGGTCTAGTGGTTGAACTTCTGCTATGCGAGTCAGAGACGTTCCGGGTTCTAATCATCGGTAATTGTAATCCGCCCTCGTTTAGTTTTTTTTTTTTTTTCAATAAGACCAAAGATGCAGGGATACGTTTGTGTGCATTTTGTTAATAATTTCGCTGGAAAGAACAGAGTTGCTGCAACACCATTAGCGATAGATTGACGCGCTCGTCTGTGTGAAGACTGTGCACGAGCCACAAGAGAACGTTCTGCCACTGAAAACAGTGGCGTGATTTCAAAAATAACACATTCCAGCACCAGATCACTGCTTATTTAACACAAATTAATGTCAACTGGATGTTTCATTTGCATTATAGGCTATCCGTGCAGCAACATGTTTCAAAAAAATGGTGGGGACATGTCATGTCCCACCCGCAAATTACGCCTATACGCACGTTCTTTTCATGAGTATTGTCGTGAGTCGCGCTCTCACTGATATCTGATGATCAGTAGCGGCTCACTAAATAAAATAATTGAACACCTATTTGCAATAAGCAATTACAATAAGAAGACCATTGTAGAGAAAGAGCAAGAAGAGAGTTTGAGTGCACGTCCAGTTGAGTGCGAGAGTGAAGAAAATCTGCCAGCGAACCGAAAGATTTGTGCTCGTGCGTTACTTGGATGCGCTCTCGACATTTTTCATTAAAATAACGAAATAGAAACGGCCTCAAATAAACTATAAAAAGGTGAAGATAATCGTGTCTGAAAGCTGCAATCGATTTTTCATTGGTTAAATTAATGGAGAATATCTTGTATTCACGGGATCGGCGCCTGTATGTCTTGATTAGGGTTGGGAATCGTGAGAAATTTTCCGGTTCCGATTCCGGTTCTGCCTAACGATTCCGGTTCCATTAAAATAATTAAACAACTAATAAAAAATAGTAGTAAGGGAAAAATGCACAATACTCGACTCAAACAGTCCTTTTTGTTTATTATTCTTGTAAAATGAATTTAACAGACTGTTAATCTCAACAAATTCGCTAACACTTTACAATAAGGTTCATTAGTTAACTACACTAATATGAACTAATACTGAACTGCATTTCTACAGCATTTGTTAATCTTTATTAATGTTAATTTCAACATTTACTAATACGTTATTAAAATCAAGAGTTGTATTTGTTAACATTAGTTAATGCACTGTGAAGTAACATGAACAAACTATGAACGGCTGTATTTTTATTAGCTAACATTAATAAAGATTAACAAATACAGTAACAAATGTATTACTCATGGTTAGTTCATAAATGAACCTTATTGTAAAGTGTTACCACAAATTAGATAAGATGCTTGAACACACATGTAAGATTCAGACAGGTGAAACAGAATATTTTTGTAAGTTGGATTCATAAAGACTTGTTTCTGAAAGAATGATTCAGTGATAGACACATTTTTAACAGTTAATTTGTTGCCACCTAGTGGCATAACAATGCAATCGATACAGTCTTTATTTGAAGTCCAGTTACTTTCAGAAGGTAATTTATTATACATAAACATCAGCGTTTCTATCTGAATAATAAAACTTTTGTATGCTTATGTTATAATTGGAATAGGCCTATTTGTCACACAGAAATAATGATACTGTGCGTTTGAAAAGATTGTTTGTAAAGGTGTTTATATCTACACATGACAACTCTCTTTAGATCAACGGCAGCGCGAACGCAGATTTGAGTGTTGTGATTTTATTTTTGTCAAAGGTTTAATATACACGGGCGAATCGTTGTCATTTAGGAATTAGATCATGTGGGTGATGAAATCGAGAATGCGATCTTTTAAAGATTAATCGTGCAGCTTTGGGCACCTCTCTCTCTCTGCATTGAAATCTGACGTATATGAGTAACGCGAGGGCTTTTCAGTTCATTTATTGCTATAATACTCATGATGTGAGATGTCTCTATTAAAGGATACGCTCCCCACACGTCGCTCATCCATCACACCAGAACCGTTTTCGGAACCGAAACTTAGAAATCTTGCACGGTTCCAGTTCTTTTAAAAAAAACACTGCCTGTTCCGGATGAGAACCGGTTCTCGGTTCCCAACCCTAGTCTTGATGCATCCTAGCTTAATAATGGCAGCTTTTTAAAAATCCCAGGTGCAGGTGTTTGACATGCATTTGACCAATCAACGTACACTCACGCCACTGGTAGTTCCTATAGAGCTGGTTTAGACCCTACTCTGAAGTAGGACGTAATTTAGTTCCCCCATAAGGAGTTCCTAGAACTAAAATCGTTCCTAGTTCCTGCGGTGTGAACACGGCAAAATCCGGGTACTTCAGCCAATAGTTCTAGGAACTATGAAAAGGTTCCTACGGTGCGAAAGCCCCTTATAATTAACCAGAGGCTGTTTGCATAAACTGCTTAGACTAGTCTTAAAACTTAGTCATCTAATGTTTTTCTAATTTGAATTGGAAAGGTTAGACAGATTACCCCTTGGTTAACTGCCAGTTGGTCAAACTAGTTCTTAGGACAGTCATAACAGTGGCTAAGTTTACTGTTACTGTCATCACATCTCCTGGGTCAGACTTTTTTTTTAATAAAGTGTTTAGCTGCCAGCTTGACAGTTTTTGAGAATTGCCCTAAAGCGAGTGAAGAATCAGCAATATTGAGAAGCCTTCTCAGATTACATGAAACACGTCTTTCAGTAGCTTAGTGGGTATAGGATCAAGTTGAATGTTGGTTTTGATGCTTGTTGCTTTGTGCCATTAAAGTGGGGTTAACATTGTCTTTCTTTTTTAGATCTGATGGCACTGAAAGAGGAGGCTGAGGTGCAGAATGAAATGGAAGAGAAAGATCAATATAAGCATCATCATGATTTCATAACTGGAGAAAAATCTTTTAGTTCCTCACAGCCTGAAAAGACTTCCTCACTAAAAGGAACTCAAAAGGCAGGGACTAGAAGACACTTCATCTGCCAACAGTGTGGAAAGAGTTTCAAACAAAAAGGACACTTCAAAGAACACATGAGAATTCACACTGGAGAGAAACCCTACATGTGCACTCAGTGTGGAAAGAGTTTCAGTCAAAAAGGACACTTTAAAGAGCACATGAGAATTCACACTGGAGAGAAACCTTTTACCTGCCATCAGTGTGGAAAGAGTTTCACTGGAAAAGGAAACCTTAAAAAACACATGAGAATTCACACTGGAGAGAGCCCTTTTATGTGCCAACAGTGTGGACACAGATTCAATCATAGAGGAAGCCTTAACAGGCACATGAGAGTTCACACTGGAGAGAAGCCTTACACGTGTCCTCAGTGTGGAAAGAGCTTCAGTCAACATGGAAATCTTGTAAAACACATGAGAATTCACACTGGAGAGAGCCCTTTTATGTGCCAACAGTGTGGACACAGATTCAATCATAGAGGAAGCCTTAACAGGCACATGAGAGTTCACACTGGAGAGAAGCCTTACACGTGTCCTCAATGTGGAAAGAGTTTCAGTCAACATGGAAATCTTGTAAAGCACAAGAAAATTCACATTGGACAGAGCCTTTTCACCTGCCAACAGTGCGAAGTAAGTTTCACTCTGAAAGGAAACCTTAAAAAACACATGAGAACTCACACTAGAGAGAAGTTGTTTACATGTCATCTATGTGAAAAGACTTTCAGATATAAGGTAACCCTTGAGTACCACATGAGGATTCATGTATGAGAGAACTGTTTGTATGTCATCAGTGTGGAATGAGTTTTACTGTAAGGAATCAAGTAATAACACACTGGAGAAAAGCCTTTCGTGTGCCATCACTGTGAAATGAATTGCATAAATAAAGCAAACATTGAGGTTTACTAAGATCCCAAGTGGTGTTTAGATCAGTGGTTCTTAATCCTGGTACTGGGGACCCCCGTTCACATAAGTACTGAGGTAAAAGTTTGTAGATTGTATATAAACTCGGAAGTCTATGTTAGCGATTAAAACAGAGCAAATCAGCTTTTAAAAGTAACTTGGCACTTCAAATAACAGTTGTATAGGTTATATTGTTACAGCACTAGGTGGCGATAAGTGACTGTTAAAATCTATTTGACATTGAATGATTCATTTAAAAGATTTGATCAAAAACATGTAGTTGAAGAAAGTAGTTATGAGTGAGTCATTGAATCATTAATTCAAAACATTTTTTAAAATAATTCAATTAAATATTTTTAAATAGACTGCAGCAATTAATATTTTGCCCTCTAGAAAATAATTATTTTGTTTAGTTATCTGTTCATAATCGTGGGAGAATCATGATCTCTATTTGAAAAAAGCAAACAAACAAAAAAAAACGTGATTTTCATTTTATCCAGAATCGTACAGCTCTAAAACAAATTAAAATAACACATGCGTTATTCATCTTCCCACTGCTGTAGCAATTTCTTAAAATGTTATGCATTTAGCCCTATGTGATGTCTGTTTTTATATTGTTTGTCAACACACATTACGTATTATGTATCTGCATCCACTAATCTATACTGACTAGTGCTGGCTATTTGACAATTCATAATCATTCATAATTATTTTGAGCAATAAGATTATATAAAATATATAATATAATTATATTATATAAGTATACGTTATATAATTAAATTATATAAGTAGCCTATATAAAATTACAAAGTAAATATTCATCAGTCAGTACTTTTTACTTAAGTACAATGAAAATCAAGTACTTTTGTACTTTCACTCAAGTAAAATTGAAAAGGAGTACTAAATACTTTTACTGGAGCAATATTTTATTATACATATCTACTTTTATGGAAGTACTTGATTTGTGTACTTTATACAAATCAACATTGGTGGACAAAGTCTGAATTCATGGTTTTGTCAGGCCTGTCCATAAAACGGTAAGGGAAAAAGATGTTTAAAATACATAACGTATTGGCACCCAAGTATCTTGATAGTATCGAATCGGGAAATAGGTGTATCATCCCAGCCCCAGAAGGAAGCAGACTTTGGAAGAAGAGCTGCTCTCTGCAGATTTTGAAGAAGCAGCCTCCCAATCTGGGCCTTTCTCTGTCTGGAGTCCTTCGGTCTGTATGACATGAAAACACATTTTGTGAATATACTGAATTCCAAGATGAAAGGGACAAGATGAAAGGACCATCAGAGTTTCTCAACACCTCACAGCATGCTCTCTACCTAAACCCGCTTTGCATCCTCTGCCCTCCTTACCATCGGTCGCCCTTCCACCTGAACTAATGCAGGTGGACTCCTACCACCTGACACATGCGGAGCGTCAGAGAAGAATTCTCAATCAACTATGCCTGTACTGTGGGGGAGAAGGTCACATCATCACAGCCTGCCCGGTCTGACCACCATGCTCAGTGGTGAGTACTATGTTCAAATAGCTACCTTATCACGAACAACTGTACATATCTTAACTCCACAAATCTGTGTTTCAGCACAAGTCCTCATCGACTCTGCTTCCGTGGGGAACTTAATCTCAACCCAGCCTCTCTAGAAACTCAATGTCTGGAGGAAACGCTGCTCCCAGGAATTGAGAATGCTTGCACACAGAGGATATCATCCTGGGATGCTCGTGGATGTCACAACACCAACCTTGTATTAACTGGAACACCGGTGAAATCCTGTGATGGAGTGAGTCTTGTTTTCATACCTGCCTGTCATCTGCCCACAAACCTTCCATCCCTTGTTCTCAAACCTTCTCCGACCAGGAACCACCATCTATCTTTATCAATTCAACCACCGCCGAGAGTCCTGAGGTTGAAAGCAAGGTGGAGATTCCTCCAGAGTACTGGGCGTTCCAGGATGTATTCAGCAAGCGGTTGGCAACCCAACTTCCTCCAAATTGGGCTATGGGACTGTGCAATCGACCTGCTAACTGCCCAAAGGCAGAGTTTACCCACTGTCCATCCCGGAGCAAAAGTATATCGCATGGAGTATTATATCCAGGAGGCGCTTCAATAATGCTTAGTTCGACCTTCAACATCCCTTGCCACTTCCAGATTCTTGTTTGCAGCAAAGAAGGTTAGAGGCTTGCGGCCATGCATCGACTACCGTCATCTCAACTCTCAAACGGTGAAGTGTAGTTATCCACTTCCTTTGGTCCCAGTGCCTCTGGAACAGCTACGGGGAGCTCACATCTTCTCCAAGCTGGACCTGCGGAGCGCATACAATCTCATTTATATATGCCGAGGTTATGAGTGGGAGACCGCCTTCGTTACACCTTCTGGACACTGTGAATATCGGGATATGCCATATGGCCTGTCCAACTCACCCACCGTCTTCCAGGGCTATATGAATGAGGTGTTCCGGGAGTTCCTCCAGCAATTCGTCATCATATACATCGACGATATCCTCATATATTCCCGGAACCTGGCCGAACATCGACTCCATGTGAAGCAGGTCCTTGAGAAGCTCCGCCATCATCTATATCTCAAGCTGGAGTAGTTTAAGTTCCACACCACCTCCACTTCCTGGGTTATGTCATTGACTAACATGACATCAGGATGGACCAGAGGAAGGTGGAAACTATCCGGAACTGGCCTCAACCAGCTACCATCAAAGAACTACAACGCTTCCTGGGATTTGCCAGCTTCTACCGAAGGTTTATCCACAATTACACCCTGCTCAGTTCACCTCTCACTTCTCTTCTCAAGGGCCAGCCCAAGTCTCTGTCCTGGAACCCATCTGCTATCAAAGCTTTCCATCAGCTCCAATCCTGGTTCATCCCAATCCAGATTTCCTGTTCATCGTCGAGGTTGATGCCTCTTTCACCTGGGGTTGGAGCTGTCCTTTCACAGCAGCAGAGTGATCCTCCACGACTCCATCCAAGTGCCTTCTATTCCAAGAAGCTGACCCCGGCGGAGCAGAATTACGATATCGCAATCGTGAGCTCTTAGCCATCAAGCTAGCTAGTGGAGACACTGGCTGGAGGGAGAGAATAACCGTTTTGAGGTTATCACCGATAACCGGAACCTTGAAAATCTGCGTGACGCTAAAAGACTGAACCCACGCATAGCCAAGTGGGCTTTATTCTTCACCAGATTTTATTTCACTGTCTCATATCGACCAGGAAATAAGAACTCTATAGCTGATGCCCTGTCACGCCTCCATCAACCTGATCCTGAGAACAGTTCTCCATAACCTATCCTTCCTCCAGCCATGATTGTCAGCCCAATCCAATGGTCCATCGATGAGCAAATTACCCAAGCTAACCGCACCGAACCTGCTCTGCCAGGAGGTCCAGAGGGTCTCCTCTATGTACCACCAACCTATCGTCTGCCCCTCATGGACTCAGCTAACACGTCCCTGGGCTCTGGACACCCAGGTAGTCAACATACCCTCTTGCTCTTACGTCATCGCTACTCCACCATGGCTCAAGATGTCTCCTGATACATCAAGGGATGCTCAGTCTGCACCATTACCAACACTCCCTGGAGACAACCTGAAGGAAAGCTGGTTCCGCTGCCCATTCCACACCATCCATGGTCTCACCTGGGCATCGACTTCATGACCGACCTCCCATGTTCTGACAATCATACCTGTGTGTTTGTCGTCGTTGACCGCTTGTCAAAGGCATGCAAACTCATCCCTCTTAAAGGATTACCAACTGCATTCAAAGCTGCTGAAGCACTCTTCCAAAATGTGTTCCGCCACTTCGGCCTTCCTGAAGACGTATCAGTTTGTGGTCCCCAATTCATCTCCCGTGTATGGCAAGCATTCTTCAAACTGCCGGTAGTGTCAGTAAGTCTCTCCTCTGGTTACCACCCTCAAAATTAACGGCCAGACTGAACAGAAAATCCAGGAACCTGAGGTCCTACTGCCACCAGAACCAGGACAGCTGGAGCCAGTTCCTTCAATGGGCGGGGTACGCCCAGAATTCCCTCAGACAATCCGCCACTGGGCTCACCCCGTTTCAATGTATCCTTGGATACCAACCTCCGTTATTCCGCTGGTCCAGTGAGCCCTCGGAGGTTCCAGCTGTCAATCCAGGAGATTGGGAGGTACCTGAGGTCCTACTGCCACCAGAACCAGAACAGCTGGAGCCAGTTCCTTCAATGGGCGGAGTACGCCCAGAATTCCCTCAGACAATCCAGCAGAGTGAGACAGTATGGGACTCAGCTCACGTGCAGCTCAACGAGGTCACTTACAGGTTAAACCTTCACTACCACACTACCGCATCTCACCATCATTTCATGTGTTACTCCTTAAACCTCACACTGAACCCTCGTTGTCTTTCCCCACAGAACTGGCAATGAGGTACTTCCTCTTCCCGAACTCGCAGATGAGGAAGCCATCTACCGGGTCCGGGCCATCTTCAACTCATGGCAACGGGGGCCCAGGAGTACCTCATCGACTGGGAGGACTACGGTCCTCATGCAATTCCACTCTGAACACCCAGATCGCCCAGGTCCCAGGGGTCGAGGTAGGCCCCATCATCGTTGTCCAATCCGGCCGTCAGGAGCCACCCTTGGAGGAGGGGGTACTGTCACGGAGTCATAACCATCGCAGACCACTAACCTTCCGTTGTCACCAGATCAGCACACTCCACCCACTTGTTCACTCTTCCCGGAATTCTGATTCACGGCACCTGCACCTCATCATCAGCACTCACTATAAAGAGACACTTCTCCTGCACTCCTTTGTCTGGTCTCGTCTGTACGAACACTAAAAACTCCTTACCTGTTACTTAACTGCTTCTTTGGAATACTCACCCATCTTCTGTCATCCGTCACCTGTCCTTTATCTGCTTCGACTCCGCACATCTGCAAAGAGACTATTACTATCCAGCTAAGTCTACTATTCACCTCGATATTTTTTATACTCCCCAATCTGCATTCCTGTCCAAATCCATGCCTCTGTTCAATAAACTGTGTTTTACAAACTTATCTGTCTGCATCCTTCTATTGTGTGATATTGTCAAACTGATGAAGATGTTTTCTTAATTTGCTTGTGTTTTTTCTATTTGCATGTGCTTTCTTCAGTTACAGCACAGTGAGCTCTTTCGGCCACCATAATTATTAATAAAAGTGTTGGATTTAAGCAAAAAATCTCTAATGTTCCTAACTCTATAATGTGAAAAAAGTGGCGGGTCTGCGAAAAGATGTAGGATTCGAGGGCGAACCAGACACAAATGAATCTTCCAGATGATTCGTTCAAACATAATTCCACACAAAAACACAACACTCCAGACCCCAAATCAACAGTCTAAGACCATAAAATGAAATGGGCTCCATCCAGTCTGAGCTAACTAACAAAAACCCCAGCTAAGTACTTTATGGCCTCGCAAGCTTGTAAGAAATAGTCTAAGCTAAGGAAGAACGTCACCGTTGGGCAGTAAACCCAAAACTAATGGTCGAAAAGATGACACATCGTGACTCGCATGAGGAAAACCATGGGTTAACGGTAGAGGTCTTTTGATCTCCTGAGACGGAGAAATAAGACCTTTTTTCTCTACAAGATCTTTGAATGACCTTTTAAATACAGGATTCAAATCTTTTAAAAACCACAGAGACTGCTATATATATATATACATAAATATATATGTGTGTATGTGTGTGTGACTATTATGCTTAGATCAGACATTATTCATGTAATTGTTAGAACTATTGAATGGTTGATTGAAAATGTGCCTTGTTTGGTATGAGTGTAAATAATCACTGTTCATAGCTCAAATTTTGGCTTGAATAAAATGGAATTGGCTTAAATGATTCTTTTCATAGAAATCATGTCCAAACTGTATTCTCTGTACTCTCTGCTAAGAGCGGGAAAGTTAAAGAGACCAAGTGACTAGTCAGATAACATGTAATTTATGGATAGAGGAGGAGAAATGGTCAACTCTGAACCAAAGATGAAACCTAATTGGTCAGAACTCCTCAAAGAGTTTGGACAAACACCTCAGTTTAAAAATTCAGGACATGAACAAAGAATCAGATAATGACGAGTAGACAAAGAGTTGGGAGATGAAAATGGATTAAGAACAAACAGCTTCAATCAAACCATCTAACTACTCTCATCTCTTTTCTTTCTTTTACTTAATTTCCTTTCTTTTCAATTCAATTCAATTCCCATTTATTTGTATAGCGCTTTTCACAATACATATCGTTTCAAAGCAGCTTTACAGAAAATGCATGTCAACGTTACAATTTAGAGTAATCTGTTATCAGAGGTGACTGTCCAAGTTATGTAATTTCAGAAATGAACATACAAATCACGCAGTTATTTTCACGCAGCTAAAAAGTCTAGACGTCATAAATGCATGAACATATTCCATAGCTTAGCAATGTTTCTAAGGTGAAAGAAGGCTGCTTTTGTAACGTATGAAATATGATTTTCAAAGGACAAGTTGCAGTCTAATATAACACCCAGGTCTTTAACTGTCGAGGATGAAGTAACAGTACATCCTTCTAAGTGCAAATTCTGTGTACAGGTTTTTGGTCCAATAAGTAATATCTCAGTCTTATCTGACTGAATTAAATAGAAGAAAATTACTGGTCATCCAATGTTTTATATCTTTAACACACTCTGTCAATTTGGATAATTTAGAGATTTCATCTGGTCGTGATGAAATATATAACTGAGTATCATCAGCATAGCAGTGGAAACTAATTCCATGTTTTCGTATAATATTACCAAGTAGCTGCATACATATTGACAATAGCAGGATTAAACTGCTTGATTCATACGGATTAGTGTTCCTATGTTTTATTATCTCTTTGGATCCAGAATGTTTTGGTTGTGTGGACAGTCAATGGAGGGACAAAATCAAAACTTTGGTTTAAAAATCAGTAAATATAATAAAGACAATAATTATTAGAGTCATATCCAGGCTGAAGAGGTGTGAATGTGTGCAGGAGAGACAAACTGAATGGGGCATCTTGCACCACAAAACAAGGGGCAATACACTTAATGGATGCTTAGAAGATGTGAATAAACATCAGTTTATTCATTTTAGAGTCTTCTCTAAATATAATCACATGACATGGTTTAAAAATATTTACTAAACCTCAGAGTTTTTAGAGTAATCATCTTCAGATTTTAAATAGAACATGGTCAGGTGGCTTTAGCTGCAGTTCATTTCTAGACTGAAACTATTTCAATTTTATGGTCATAAAAATACATTTCTAATAACCTTACCAAACATTTAAGCTCTTTATAACTATTTTTTCATTAGGACAATAATTAATTCTGACTTAATGACAAACTGCCAAGTGTCTGCTTTGAAATGAGACCATACTAATGCTTGAAGTACTGATGCTTGTGAATTCAGCTTTATTAATTCATACACTTAAACACTTTTTTAAACTCAAATCACATTTGGCACTATTGCATTTTAATCTAATTTATTATTGAATCAAAAAGCACACACTCTTTCTTTAGTAGTTAATAATATATTCATCAAATGATTGGACAATATTTCACTATGTACTTAAATAGATTGTAGACTAATAATCTAATCATGATTGTAGACAGAAGAGTGTGAACAGGACTTTTATTTTGGTCTTACAATATGACGTCATAAGGCTGCGCCGCGCTCTTGCGTCTGTTGTGGTCCGGCTGAAGAAAGGTATGTTTTTTTAAGGATTTTACGGTGTTTTAATCGATACAACACGTTCAGACATTTTTATAGGTTTACATACGACGTAAGATAACTTAATTATTATTGAATTTAACATTGTAATACTTAATCTAACATACATTAACATTATTTTTGTTAAGTGATGTTAAATAGCATCCACACACGAGTATTAGAAAAGATGCGTCTCTTTTCGCTCCCTATCGTGAATCATTTTATCTTAAACACGAGTTAAGTCACTGGCGAGTGGTGTTGGAGAAGAGAAACTCCGAGGCAGTTGAATCAAATGCTTCGCGAAATGATTCAGTGATTCTGAGCGCTCGAATCACCTCACGCTAACGACACCTGCTGGTTAAAACTGTGTAACAACGAGAACAACAAACACAAATATGTGTAATAATAACTTTACAAACCATTAACAAATTTATTTTACAGCACTTTTACCCATGTACTAAGTACTTATTATAGTAAGTACAATAGCAGGGTAATAACTAGAAACTAACCCTGAACTTATCCCTTAACCTAAACTTAACCTTTGTAGTTACCTTATATTACCAGTACTTTCTTGTGGTAAGTACTGTAAAGTACGTTAGTGCACATACTGTAAAAATAAAGTGCAACTCAAATGTTTTTTTATGAAAGTGTAGTAAATATAATCTTCAAATCAATAAATACTAAATGTAAATCTAAAATAGTTTGTATAATTTGCATTCTGTTATTAATTTTTTTGAGTGTTTTTTGTCTAATCAGGTGAGTTAAGTCATTAACTCTCACTTTGTCTCCCTTACCAGTGTGCTGACTATTGAACTAGGGAGCTGATTGAGACGCACCCAGAGATTTCGTTTGGATTTATTTTTCTTTCTGTTAATTATATGACAAATAAATATGACAAATTGTTCAAACACACAGAAAACTCCTGGTTAAGTGACTGAGATCCACGTGACACACTATTATAAAGATGGCGTTTATTAAAGATGAGAGTGAAGACATTAAGATTGAAGAAACATTCAGAGTGAAACAAGAAGATACTGAGACACAAACAGGTTGGTTTCATTCTCAAATCTTCTCAGAGATTCTTATTAAAGGAACACTCCCCTAGAGTTAAACAGTTGAGTTTTACCGTTTTCGAATCCATTCAGCCGATCTCCGGGTCTGGCGGTACCACTTTTAGCATAGCTTAGCATAGTTCATTGAATCTGATTAGACCGTTAGCATCTCGCTCAAAAATGACCAAAGAGTTTCGATATTTTTCCTATTTAAAACTTGACTCTTCTGTAGTTACATCGTGTACTAAGACCGACGGAAAATGAAAAGTTGCGATTTTTCTATGCCGATATGGCTAGGAACTATACATTGATATATCATTGCGCCTGCTGCACCCATGGTACGGCAGCAAAGTTCCTTGATTATTACGCCGGATGAGAGTATAGTTCCTAGCCATATCAGCCTAGAAAATCGCAACTTTTCATTTTCCCTCGGTCTTAGTACACGATTTAACTACAGAAGAGTCAAGTTTTAAATAGGAAAAATATCGAAACTCTTTGGTCAATTTTGAGCGAGATGCTAACGGTCTAATCAGATTCAATGAACTATGCTAAGCTATGCTAAAAGTGGTACCGCCAGACCCGGAGATCGGCTGAATGGATTCGAAAACGGTAAAACTCAACTGTTTAACTCTAGGGGAGTTGGAAAATGAGCCTATTTTCAAAAAAAGTGGAGTGTTCCTTTAAGACAGTCATAACATAGTGGCTAAGTTTATTGTAACTGGTATCAGATCTCCTGGGTCAGACTTTTTTTCTTTTTTCTTTTTTTTTAAGAAAGTGTTTAGCTGCCAGCTTGACAGTTTTTGAGACATGCCCTAAAGCGAGTGAAGAATTAGCAATATTGAGAAGCCTTCTCAGATAGCGAGACACCTCTTTCAGTAGCTTAGTGGGTATACCATAAAGTTGAATGTTGGTTTTGATGCTTTACATGTCAAATGTTTTGATGTCTGTTGCTTTGTCTTTTTTTTTTTTTTTTTAGACCTGATTGCACTGAAAGAGGAGGCTGAGGTACGGAATGAAATGGAAGAGAAAGATCAATATAACCATCATCATAATTTCATAACTGGAGAAAAATCTTTTAGTTGCTCACAGCCTGAAAAGACTTCCTCACTAAAAGGAACTCGAAAGGCAGGGACTAGAAGTCACTTCATCTGCCAACAGTGTGGAAAGAGTTTCAATCAAAAAGGACATTTTAAAGAGCACATGAGAATTCACACTGGAGAGAGCCCATTTATCTGCAAACAGTGTGGAAGCAGATTCAGTCAAAGAGGAAGCCTTAACAGGCACATGAGAACTCACACTGGAGAGAAGCCTTACACATGTCCTCATTGTGGAAAGAGTTTCAATCAAAGAGGACACTTTAAAGACCACATGAGCGTTCACACTGGAGAGAAGCCTTATACCTGCCAACAGTGTGGAAACAGATTCACTCGAAAAGAAAGCCTTAACAGGCACATGAGAGTTCACACTGGAGAGAAACCCTACATGTGCACTCAGTGTGGAAAGAGTTTTAATCAAAAAGGGCACTTTGAAGAACACATGAGAATTCACACTGGAGAGAGTCCTTTTATGTGCCAACAGTGTGGACACAGATTCAATCATAGAGGAAGCCTTAACAGGCACATGAGAGTTCACACTGGAGAGAAGCCTTACACGTGTCCTCAATGTGGAAAGAGTTTCAGTCAACATGGAAATCTTGTAAACCACATGAAAATTCACACTGGAGAGAGCCTTTTCACCTGCCAACAGTGTGAAATAAGTTTCACTCTGAAAGGAAACCTTAAAAAACACATGAGAACTCACACTGGAGAGAAGTTGTTTACATGTCATTTATGTGAAAAGACTTTTGGATATAAGGTAACCCTTGAGTACCACATGAGGATTCATGTATAAGAGAACTGTTTTATGTCATCATTGTGGAATGAGTTTTACTCTAAGGAATCAAATAATTTCATGTGCCATCACTGTGAAATGAATTGCATAAATAAAGCAAACCTTGAGATTTTCTAAGATCCCAAGTGGTGTTTAGATCAGTGGTTCTTAATCCTGGTACTGGGGACCCCCGTTCACAGAAGTACTGAGATAAAAGTTATTGGATATAAACTCGGAAGTCTACATTAGCGATCAAAACAGAGAAAAGCAGCTTTTAAAACTACTTTGGCGCTTCAAATAACAGTTGTATCGATTATATCGTTACAGCACTAGGTGGTGACAAGTGACTGTTAAAATCTATTTGACACTGAATGAATTATTCAAAAGATTTGATCAAAAACATTGATTCATCATAGAGATTGACATAGCTGGTGTTAATGATGCAGATGTTAATGTACATGGTGTTGATGTTGATGTAGATTGTAGTGTAGGAGACAATGAGGGTGGCTCAAAGGTCCCAGTCAGCAGGTCATCCTCCTAAGACAATGTAAAGACAAAGAGCAGCTTCTGTAATGAACAGAAGCTGCTCTTTGTTAATAATTGGAATCTTTTCTGGGAGCGACCTAGGCTCTTCCGTGCTGATGGCCTGCACCCCAGCAGAATCGGAGCTGATCTTCTGTCGGAGAACATCTCCAAGACGCTTCGCATTGTATGACTAGTAAGTCAAACCTCAAATCACAGTCTGTGTTCTACCCACTTAACTGATAGAAATGTGAGTGTAAGTACAGCCTATAGAAACTGTCTATTCCCTGAATAGTGAGGTCTAACAATAAACTTACAGGATCTAGAAAAAATCTGATTCGCAAAATTACTGAACAAAAACAATTTCTAAAGCTAGGGCTCCTAAACATTAGATCGCTGACACCTAAGGCTGTTATTGTAAATGAAATGATCACAGATAATAGTCTTGATGTAATTTGCCTTACTGAAATCTGGCTTAAACCAAATGATTATTTCGGTCTTAATGAGTCTAGTCCACCTGGCTACTGTTACAAGCACGAGCCCCGTCTAATTGGTCGTGGCGGTGGTGTTGCAACAATCTATAGAGATATTCTTAACGTTACTCAGAAAACAGAACACAGGTTTAATTCATTTGAAGTGCTTGTGCTAAATGTTACACTCTCAGATATAAGAAAAAAGTTGCTACTATCTCTTGGTTTGGCTACCGTTTATAGACCTCCAGGGCCTTATGTTGATTTCCTAAAAGAGTTTGCAGATGTAGTACTCCTTTATCAACAAGTGAGAGTGAGAGAAACAAAACTTGGTGTCATTCAAGTGGTCCTCTGTGTTGTTTTGAGGATGCCACATAGTCATCATGACAACTCTCAACTGCCACTACAAATTAAGAAAATGCAGCTGTTCTGTGCAAACTCATTATAATTAAAGTAATATAAATAAAACTTATATATACTGTATGTAAATAGAAATATACACACACATCTATACATAAAATAAAACAAAAATAACTTAATATTTTTGTAACCCAGATTATGCAGGGTGGTCACACAGACTTTCTCTCAGACCTATTGGTCAATGTCGATAAAGTTCTGATTGTTGGAGATTTTAACATTCATGTAGACAAACCAAATGATGCGTTAGGGGCTGCGTTTACAGATTTACTAAACTCCTTTGGGGTCAAACAAAACGTCACCGGACCCACTCATAGTTTTAATCATACACTAGATTTAATTATATCACATGGAATCAATCCTACTGATATACAAATTCTACCGCAAAGTGATGATGTCACTGATCACTACCTCGTAACGTGCATACTGCTGATATTTGCCGACTAGGTAGAACAATTCTCCCAACAACTATAGACAAATTCACAAATAACCTGCCTGATCTGTCTCAGCTGCTCAGTGTACCCAAACACACAAATGAACTTGAGGATAGGACTAGCAGAATAGGCACCATTTTCTCTAGTACATTAGATACTGTTGCGCCCATAAGTTAAAAAAAGGTTAGAGAGAAAAATACTGCACCATGGTACAACAGTATTACCCACGCTATCAAGAGAGAAACTCATAATCTAGAGCGCAAATGGAGACAAACTCATTTAGAGGTCTTTAGAATTGCGTGGAAAGACAGAACTTCCCGTTATAAAAAGGCTCTAAAAGCCGAACATCTCCGCAAACTCGTAGAAAATAACCAAAACAATCCAAGGTTATTGCTTAGTGCAGTGGCTAGATTAATAAATAAACAGACATCGCCAGAACAAAATATTCCGTTACAGTTAGTAGTAATGATTTTATGAATTTCTTCACTGAGAAAATTGAAAGCAACAGAAATACAATTATAAATGTACAACCTTTGACAGTGTTTTATGATTCAGCCTCAATTATTGCCCCTCAAGAACAGTTGCAGTGCTTTACAACTATAGGACAGGAAGAGCTAAATAAACTTATCATTGCGTCTAAACCAACATGTTTATTAGACCCAATACCCACTAAACTACTGAAAGAGTTGTTAGCTGTAGCAGAAGAGCCTCTTCTCAATATTATTAACTCCTCTATTTCTCTAGGTCATGTCCCAAGACCGTTCAAGCTAGCAGTTATTAAGCCCCTCATTAAGAAACCACAATTAGATCCAAATGTATTAGAAAATTACAGACCCATTTCAAATCTTCCATTTATGTCTAAAATACTAGAAAACGTTGTCGGGCAATTGTGCTCCTTTGACCAATGCTGTATCTCAATACTAGTGTTACTTGATCTTAATGCTGTGTTTGACACTTTAGATCATAAAATACTCTTATATCAACTACAAAATTACACTGGTATTTATGGACAGGCATTAAGGTGGTTTAGGTCGTACCAATCATCCGGTCACCATTTTGTCTATTTAAACGGGGAAAAATCTAAGATAACACCAGTGAATTATGGAGTGCCGCAAGGATCTGTGTTAGGCCCTCTGCTATTTTCAATATATATGCTGCCACTCGGCAATATTATAAGAAAACATGGAATTAGTTTCCAATGCTATGCCGATGATACTCAGTTATATGCAGTATATTCATTCCATTTACTGATATACATTTGCTTAAACATTTTTACATTTTGGACATCATTTTCCTCTCCTGTGATCATTGCTTCACATTCTGCAATATCGGCCATTTTTTAAGGTTGTGCCCTAGTTTTAATGCCAAAGATGGAACTGTGAAGACCTCATCGTTATCTCGGAATCCCGAGGTATCTTTAACAGCCTTGATAACGTGATAGAAGTTTGTGGGTATGAAAAAGTCTTTAATACTTTGCAGCTTTCCCTCTTTCCTAGCACACACCAACAGCCTTCAAGCCTCACGCATTTTAGTTCTGATGTATTCGTGCTTGGTTTTGTTGCTCCCCATTTTGTTGCACAAGTGTTCCCCAAATTTGATGATGCATGTATCACTTTTAACCACCTGCGTTACTTCATCTTGCTTCATGTCACTGATCAGTTTCCATAATTTTTTTTGTTACTCTTTCAGGAACAGGCTGTACGCGTAAGTACAGAGTGCTTGAACACTGGATGTACCTGGTTTTGTGACCTGGCACTTCTTGGCATTTCAAACAGTGCATGTAGTCACATGTTTAGCAGTGGATTCACTGTCAACCCTAACGCTCAAAAAACTTACTTGTTTTGAGTAGGACAAACTTAAATTTAACAAATTAGTTCAGTTAAATTAACTTTTATGAGTATTTAGAACTTTCTTTCTCTTTTGAATACACAGCACTGACATATTTTAAGTAAACTGAACTGTTTTATTGTGTTGAGTTGTATGAACATATTTCTTTTAATTTAGACTAACTTAAGTTTAACTGAAACTGGATTGGAATTTCTATTTCCCAACATGCTTAACCCATAGCACTCGAAAGGTAGAGTAAATGCTAAAATTAAGTGTTATATAATGTTTTTGTGCAAAATGAATGGATAAGGGAGATTTAGTAGTGATTAATGTTTTGTTATTAATTTAGAGGAGTTTCTGTTAATGTTGGTTTTTGGAGAGTTACCATCATGGTGACAAGTGGTGCATGCGGCTAGGTTTGAGAGCAGGTAAGTTACATGTTTTAAGTTGCTGTACTCATTCAGTAAGTGTTACACCATGCTATTGTTAACATGTTAGCAAATTAGTAAGTTGGCATTTTTTGAATTTTCTTATTAGGATTTACAGTGAAGTAAATGAGTCATTTGATTTGGAAGAGCTCAAAATAAAAAAGTTAATTAACTAAATATTTTATGTTAATTGCTATCAAAGTGTATGAGTTAGCTAACTCAGTACTTCAAGTTAGGAGCAATTATCATGCACGAGTACTACAAACTCAAAACGTTATAGTTCTGCTTAATTAAAATTGGGAACATCATAACTCAAAAAATTTGATGTAACTGAATACCTCAAATTTTTTGAGTTAGCCCAACTTATTTGGGTTTACAGTGTTGTTGACGTGGCACCAACACTCCTTTGCCAGCTTTTAGAACATTTGTGTTGTGTACACGGTTTATTCCTCAAAAGATCCAGATTAATCCTTCTTTCTGTAGACCTCTTTGGGAAAAAAGAGCCTTTGCTACCTCCACCTCATTCTTACGAACTTGGGGAATGGAATGGAATATTTATAAATGTTTTTCATTACTGTAAAGTCACCTGAAACCAATCATTTTGGTTTTAACCATAGAATGAGCCCTTCATATCATTCACTGTACTGTACTGATATAATTTGAAATGAAATTGTCAACAAATATAGAATTGTGAAACAAATACTTTAACCTCTTGAGGCGCACTGTCCCGACGTTGGGCTTGACATCACTTTGTTTACCGTGATATACATTTACTATATAAAATACTGTCTAAAAACATTAAGAATGATAACAAATTAGACATCATTTGAAAGTTCTAAGGGTTTACTGTCAATCTACACTGTCTGTTTTACGATACAGACGCTCCAGCAACAGTAATAATGTAATTTGTGTCGGGAATGCAAATGACAATACGCAAAATCAAAACGGGACTTCATACCTTTGTTATGAAATAGCGAAAACACTAAAATTCTCATACAAGTTAAAAAAAATAATAATTTATTAATTTCAAAACTAATTTATACTTATATTAATTAATTAATTCTAAAATAAGCTCAGTTTGTCTTCTTTCAAATGATACCACAACTATGCTCATATCCAAATGGTTTAGGAAAGACAACCATTTGACTTCAAGAATGTCAATTTCCAAAAACAACATGAGCAGTTTGAAGGGTACCCAATTAAGTGAAATACTTTCTGCATCTGCAGTCATCACGTCAGGTAAAACTGCATTTCATATCATTATTCTTTAGATTTTAAAACAAACTCCCTTTTGTTTACAGTGTTATAGACTAACTAGACAGCATGCCAACACTCTGCTACCCATTGCCACTGTTTCAGCTAGAATCTGCTATGATATAACACAGTGCTATTCATCTGTCATTTTTAATTCTTCTTAATTTTTTACAATAATCATCCATACTAGCTAAGATAACATCTGTGCTTCTATGGTTATCCAAGCTGAACAGTGGCAACGTTAGAACAGTAAAAACTTGTTCAACAAAACTTTGAACATTTGAACGTCACATTTAAGCTACCAGTCCTACTCTCAGTTGGTGTGACGTCTCTGCTTTCTTCATAGAGTGGTAGCAATAAGCTCTCACTGAGATCTCATTTGTGGCCCTGTTTAAATGGCAAACATTTCTACTAACGTGATTAGCCTGCTGCTGGACGAATCGTGAAAATAACAGCACAATGTTAGCTTTACTAGTTCAGGCTAGCTAAACTTACCTTCATAATTGCAGAGATAAGACGACACATAAAACTTTAAACTTTTCTCAAGTTTGCTCTGCGGCGTTGTACAGCACATCCGGACAATTCTTCGCACATCTTTGATTATAAATTTGGGCAGCTCTAGCAAAAAACAAAGTTGGAAGTTACACGTGCACAGAGTTCATTTCAAGGTGCATCTATGGAGACACAGTCCTGTTACATTGAAGATTTTACTGGAAACATTAAAGTCTAACTCTGGGAAAATAAGTGGAAAACTTGTGTTTGACTGTACTTAAAAAATTTCAAACCTGAGTACCAGAGCTTTTGCTGGACGATTATACTTGATGACAACTCTGAGTACTGAAATTCAAGATAGTTTAGAGTGGATGAAGGTGAAGTGAATGTACTTGAAGACAGCAATACATCTGTTGAGGTGGCGTTGTACAAGATGCCAGGCTTGGCAGGAGGACTTTCAAGGAATGGCCCAGTTCCATCGTTGTTGTTGTCGATGCAAGAGACTCCAGTATGTGCAGGCATATCAGCTGACTGTCAATGCTTCAGCCACATTAGCTGAGGGAATTTGGTGATCATTAAATACCACTTATAAATTATCATATACAAAACTAATAGTAGTCATTAAGATTGATGTGGTTTGGGATTGGTAAAATGTGGTGTGAAAGAAAAAAGATCAAATAGATTTGAGATTGTGCTATGGAATTATATATAATAGTATTTTTTTAATTTTTTAGGTAAAATGAAGTCTGTTAAAGGTGCAATATGTAAGATTTATGTCCGCTAGAGGCCTATTCAAAACAAAGGCGTAACTTGATGACGGCAAGTTTGAGCGTGGAATCTTGGGACATGTGGTCTTCACCTCATAGCCGGTGGAAAAGAATCGGGATAGGACTCGGGCAGAAATCATGTTCATGGATGTGATTATTAACGTTACTGTAGTATGAAGCAGAGCAGGACCGAGTGTTGTGGGAACTGAACGAGGCTGCTGGAGCGATTGCGCAACACATGCCGCGAGCAGCAGAACTTTTATTATGCCACAGTCGCCGGCGCCGCTTCCGCTTTTCCGGTCATGAGTATGAGGTAACACAGCTCTGTTTATCATATTAGATACATTTGAGAGTGTTGAAAATGATGTTATAATGTTACTCTGTGCGTTCGCTTGGTGGCTGCTGTGAGACACTTATTTGAGACACACTGCAGTAAGCTAGAACGATTTTAGAATATCATATTAAATACTGGATGGCTTGTGTTGATAAATGGCATGGAATTCATTTTAAAACGTATTGTATGATGGAGAAAATGCTGTATTATATATGAAAAATACAGTGTTTTTTTTTTTTTTTTTTTTTTTAAAAACTAAGCATTAAGACATGTTAAACTGTGGCCCATAAACACAATCAAGCCTAGAAAAAAAAACAAACAGTGAACCACCCCTTAAAGCACCATTTTTGAAGAGTGCGCATGTGCGTACTTGCTCTGGTACGTAAGAACGAGCCTATGATTGAATCTGGATATAAAGCAAAATGAGAGTTAGTCCTCAGATTCCATGTTACTAATTTATAGCAAAAAATCTAGCATTAATTCGATCTCAAATGGATTCATTTTAAGAAGTTATTACTCCACCACCTGCGTGACATCAATCACCAGCATGGCTGAATGACAGGTTTGCGACAGTACGGTTTCGTGAAACAGCCGTGACTAGCTAGTTGATTTGTTCAACGATGCATCGTACTATGGTGGGCTATTAGCTAAGTAGAAAAACAGTTGGTGCCGACAGCCTCGTGGACAGCGCACTGACGTGTGGCATTGTTGCGCTTTGAGTGTCCTTGGACCTTTCCCGATCCCATCCCCCTTCTGTCCTATCTAAATAAAAAGGTGCAAATGCCAAAAACAGATCTTTAAAAAAAATAAAAAAAACAAACAAAAAGGTAAAGGTCAAGACACATGGCTAAACATTCGACTACATATTTATATTGCAAAAATAGGATGTTTATTTTTGAGAATGCAAGATAAAATGCATAGCACTCAATGGTGAAATACCAACATCTCAAAAATGAGTCTAAGACTTACAATTAAATTACATAAAACATGAACTGTTCCATAAGAGTTGTGACAAAGTGAGGATCATGACTGTTCTTATGACAACCATCACTTGTAATGGAGCTGGAGCTGGGCCTCTATCATCTCTCGAAGTGCTGGTTGCGTCATTGGAATGTCAGTTTGTTGCCCCGGATCCTCAACAGGAACTGGTCAATCCCAATCAATTCCCCAGTCAGACATATCACCCTATAAGAACAAATTATATGGTACATTAATAATTTGTAAACGGATTTGCCATTATAAAAATTGGTCAAGAATCAACAATGATGTACATCTGGAACTGTCTATACCGCTTCAGGAAGCTGTTTTGGTGCGACAAGTAGCCCTGCCACCCACAGCTGCTGGGGAGACCTGTATAGCCCTCTGAAGACAGGGGATGTCAGTCCCAGGTGTCAGCAAAGAACTTCAGATGCCAGTTCAGCCTCGGAAGCATCACAAAGTGTAGGCATGTGATGTGAACCTCATTGTTTGGGTCAAGAGCTCCAAAGTCCTCTAGGTGCCAGAAGGCCGCATAATAGATATGGATAAGTCCCGCCATAGCCTCTCTATGCGTTGATTATGGACACTCTTGCCCGTGATGTAGCTCTTGCGCTCTAACAGAAAATGGACACATTCAATAATCATAATTTAACAGAAAAGGCAGACTTCCAACAAAATAACTGCAAACAGTGGAAATATGCACTGGAGTTTGTATTGGTAAAGTTGGCGACTAATGAATTTTGTCTTATTGTTGTAGGTGGGTGCTATTGAGGCAAGAGTCGTCCATGTAAGTACTGGAACTGAAACTGTTGACTACAATGGAGTGCTTGTGGAGACACAGATGTGCCATATAGAAGATTCAACTGGCAAGATGTAAGTACAGCTTTGGGAAAGATTAATCAGAAATCTTGTTCTTGGCCATACGTATGGAATAAGTAACTTGAGCACCAGATTATCTCAAGGAAAACCGTATCTGACCACCACACGCTATAGTTAAATCCAAGGGATTGATCCTTGGAGTGACTTGGGATCAGAAATAAACTTCATTGTAGATGGAGATTTGACCACGGTTATGGCCAAGATATGTGCTGTCGAGGCTACTATCTCTCAGCGGTGTCCAATATGCCAGACTTGGCAGCTTGTGTTTGATAACAAGAAGAAATTTCACCGGTGTGGAAGATGCAACAAGCTTCAAAATGTAGGTAGCGTCCAATCCAATGCAACAGTGTCCATCAATCTGGTGGGGCATAGTGAGGATGTGACCCTCTCTAATACTGTAATAAAAAAGTATCTGACAAAAGAGAGTGTGCTTCATTTGCTCATTGATCATCAGGATTTGGAGGAGCATTTCATGGTAAATAAATTGTTCGAAATGAAACTTCAAAACAGTAATGTCATCGAAATAAACAAAGCTGTTGCTGCTGCTGATGCACCTGATGTACGTGATGTGGAAGGTGAGATTTGAACATTAAAGTTTGACCGACGGAAAATGAAAAGTTGCAATTTTCTAGGCCCACATGGCTAGGAACTATACTCTCATTCCGGCGTAATAATCAAGGAACTTTGCTGCCGTACCATGTGTGCAGCAGGCGCAATGATACAGCGCAAGCTATGCTAAAAGTGGTACCGCCAGACCCGGAGATCGGCTGAATGGATTCGAAAACGGTAAAACTCAACTGTTTAACTCTAGGAGAGTTGGAAAATGAGCCTATTTTCAAAAAAAGTGGAGTGTTCCTTTAATGGAGCATTTGTCCCTGCAGGAAGGTCAGGGTCTGTTGCCGCTGGAGGTGGCATTGATGACCCGGGTCAATTCAGCTTCTGCCTGCCCCAACTTCCTGCAGTTTGTGGAGTGGTCTGACAGTCACACTCATTACATCATGATCCTTGAACGCACAGTTCATTGCAAAGAAAGTTTCTGCGAGGAGAATGGTTGTCTGGATGAGAGCTTGGCCAAGAAAGTGCTGGTGCAGCTGATCACCGCACTGAAACATTATCCTGCACAGGGACATCAAGCTAGAGAACCTGCTGATTTCCACAGCTTCCCATGACATCAAGCTGCTGGACTTTGGTTGTGGAGACCTGCTGAATGACTCTGCCTACAGATCCTTTGGTTTGCATTACAGAAGGAAACAGTCTGTGGATGTTTATGAACCTTTGATGATCAAACAAGGACAATTTGTTTGGATTGGAACCATTTCAGTGGATGTATCTGGTCTTCTTCTCATTAACTAACATATTGTACGGTCAGGTAGAGGTTGGCACGTCAAAGTCATTGTACTGCAGAGTGTAAACTAGCATAATGAGGTGCATTTACAACAGGGAAAAGGAACAAGTAATACAAATGAAAACATATAGTGAATGTGTCTATGTAGTCTATGATAAACAGTAAGCGCAAAAGGGTTCAATTATAAACATTACATTCTAAAGCTTGCCCACTAAACACACACACATTCACTTCTCTGGAAATAGTAATTATATTATTCCTATTTTTATATCACAATTACAACAGCTTTACATTTACTGCTCTCATAAAAATACAAATGTAGTAGTGCATACCTAAAAGCCAATAAACTGCATATTTAATGTAGAAAAATGTATGTTTTAGTCAGAATTATTGAGCTGTCATTCTGGGGTCTCACGGTAAAAATCGCTTTCTGTGGGGTAAAATTCGCGTTTTTGGGGGGGGGCTACCCTGGTAAAAATCGCATTCCAGGGGCTAAATATCACGTTATTTTGGGTCGATTCAACCCGCGGACATGAAAAACAACCCGCGGCAACAGTGTAAAAGTAGCCCAATTCCGCGGGAAAACCGCGGACTTGGCAACAGTGCTTATACTGTAGGAACAGCCAGCTGGAGGGCCAAAACAAGGCTTCCTCTGCTGCCCGACTGTTATTGTTAACATAAAATAAGTGGGAAATTTCAATATAATAAAATATATTCTGACAGATTTTGGTCTGAGAGGAAGGTTTCTGACAGGAAACTGTTTTCTGAAGTAATTTTTTTAACCTCAAATCAAGTTATATTAATGATATTAAAAAAGTTAGTGGGAAATTAATAAAAATATATATTCTAACAGAATTTTGTCTGAGAGGTGTGTTACCTTATCTCAAGTTACCCTCTGGGGTGTCAGCACATACTGCTGCCCTCTACCAGTGACACACCTATGTGACAAAGGGAGGAAAAATTAAAATTAGTACAAAAATGTCAATGCCGGACATGATTCAAAGGGGTAAACGTATACTGATTTTACATAAACATGAGTAATTTTATATAGGCTCAGTGAGAGATATTTATGTGCAGAACCACATGGCAACAGCTTTGAGTCATGACAGGTCTTCAGTATAGTTTATTTAAATGATATTAATGAGTATTTTTGTGAATATTTTGCTTCCCCTTCAGAATGGCATAAGGAAGAACCGCACTAATTGTCATGCTGCTACCTACGAAATGGCTTGTGGCAAAATACGATCTGCCACCTACAAAAAAAAAAAAAAACACCATTAGTGCCCTAACTGATGGAAAAAAAAGTGTACATGGCGCCAGTGGAAGGAGAAACACCATCCTTTGCAAAGGGACAGATGCAGGGTCGCCGTTATGGGGGTGCAGAGTATGCCAGGCATATGGGCCCAGGACGCTAGGGGGCCCCAAATTACGACTTTGGATTTACATACACGAACACGTTAACTAATAATATTGTATTAAAATACAATTTAAATCTGTGAATTATAGAAAGTAAGAAGTAAACATGAGCACGCTCTCTCGTCACTTCAAAATACAGCGCATGACATGTTAACCACACAAAATAAAGAACAGGATGGATGAAAAGAAGTGCCTCTCAGGAACACAAAAGCGAAAACGTAAAAAAATAAAAAAAGTAGGGATGAAGACGTTAAAATGAAGTTTCCTTTACGAAATGGGCCCTTACAAATAAGATGTTGGAGATGATTGTTGGTTGCGGATTTGTCGAAAGACCTAATTTAATAAGTCTGTAGCTAGTGCATGCGGTCGTCTGTGTGGGTGCAAAACCGCAACTGAAAAACGTAACTTTATTCTTCAGAGAAACCTTGAATCATTATTCAGTTTGGTTGTGTTGGCTGTGGATATCTCTTTATTATATGGGCTATATATATTAGCTACCAGCGTGAGTTTTTTGAGGCGACCGTTATTTATTTAGGACATTATTTTAGAACGTATTAATTCCTTGGCGACGTGTCATGCAGCCACACAGACAGATACGTATCGCGCTTATTTTATTTCTCCTTTTTATTCAAAATATTGAATGTTAACTATATCATGAATTGTATGATATATTCCGATGGTCAAATAAGTGGAAGTGAATGTGTTTTGTCGTTTAAACACCTTTAATGATCATGTTAGTTGATAGCCTA
The DNA here is from genome assembly GCA_039654765.1 of Mylopharyngodon piceus. Classification (NCBI taxonomy): domain Eukaryota; kingdom Metazoa; phylum Chordata; class Actinopteri; order Cypriniformes; family Xenocyprididae; genus Mylopharyngodon; species Mylopharyngodon piceus. Next base: position 24,447,288 of record CM077454.1, read on the forward strand.
TAACGCACCATGAGTTTGCACCAGAATTCAGAGGATCTGTCGGATTTACATCACGTAAATTTCCACCATTTTCCCCGAAATACATAAAAGTAGGATAAGTGGCCGGCGAAATGGGAGAAGAATAAACTTAGTTTCATACACATCTGTATCTGATATGAATAAAACACTTTTTATTTAACTTTTATTTATAATTTAAACGTCAATTTATAATTGAAAGGATAGCTATGCAGCTTCCAAAGGCATGTGTGTATAGAATTTGAATTTAAAAAACTAATATATATATATATCGCGTTTCGGGGGTGGAGGGGGGGATGTTACTTGAAATAATATAAATGTTAACTAATAAATTATTTCAATTTCTTATTAAACATCAAAAAAAAAAACAAAAAAAAAACATTCATCTGGAAGAAGGGGGCCCAAAATTATGTCTTGCATACCCCCCTTAAAACTCTTCATGGCGCCCCTGGACAGACGTATATTATTAAAAACTTCTCTGTCTCTGTAAAGTATGGCAGAGAGTGTATTTTCTTGGGAGCTACCTCCAAGAAGTTCACATCTGGCCCTCTTGCCATAACAGAGGATATGAAAATCCATGCTGAGGAGATCCTCAATCCTCCATCTGTTGATATGACCAGGGATGAGGATGATCTTTTTATTCGGGGAGGGTATGTTTCCCTAAAAGCCAGAGCTGAAAAAAGTAAGTGATTTAATGAGATTCATGGAATTCTAATGCATTTATTTATTTTGTTAATTGAAATTCTTTCACTTTGATTAACTCTTTTCCCACTAGCGTTTTTTTTTTTTTTTTAGTTGCTAACGTTTAAGATTTTCACAACTTTCATGGCCCCCAGAATATGTTGTTGTATGAATAATAGGTCCCCCTTTAATATATATACCCGTTGCTGAATTTAACGCTTTAACTGCCATGATAAGATTTCCATTTTTTAAGACGCTTGCCAATCAGAGGTTCTGTTCTTTATTTTGATATATGTTTAGATATAATAGCAGTCTGAGAGTTTTGTGAAAATGATCAAAAATGCTGGCACCATCTGGCAACTTAAAAAAAAAAAAAAAAAACTGGTGGGGAAAGTGTTCATCTAGCCTTTGCAATTATATGTAATTGTTTCACATGTATTGCATTAGCAACAATGTTTTATTTAATTGTAGTTACAGATGGTCCGAATGACTCTCTTTTAGTTGGAGTTTTAACCCTTAAAACAAAGATTTTTTTGGGACCCCACTTCAAACGAGTAGGAGTAAGGAGTAGAAATGGGATTGGGCCATATTAGACCAGTGATTCTCAACCCCAGATTTAATTCCAGATTCATTTTTCACTCAGTTTTCATTCTTTAAAATTAAGGTTCTTAAACAGCCATCGACCATTGAGGAGATAGTCATTGAAGGGATTTCTAAAGATGAAAATGGTGATGGAATGGTGTTCTTATCAGAGACCTTCGAAGAATACGTCGTCCCTGCTGCTGTTGCCACGGCCATTGCTGAAGATTTGTTCAGCAAGCCGCCACTGAGAGTAAGTGTGGGACAAACAGACTACAGAATGCACAGCATTCAGCATCTAGAAGAAATGGAATAAGAGTTGTAACTGGTTATTGGTTAATGACTTATAACTGTTTGAATGTGATTTATAATATGTTCTCATATACAGGTGCTGGTCATATAATTAGAATATCATCAAAATGTTGATTTATTTCACTAATTCCATTCAAAAAGTGAAACTTGTATATTATATTCATTCATTACACACAGACTGATATATTTCAAATGTTTATTTCTTTTAATTTTGATGATTATAACTGACAACTAAGGAAAATCCCAAATTCAGTATCTCAGAAAATTAGAATATTGTGAAAAGGTTCAATATTGAAGACACCTGGTGCCACACTCTAATCAGCTAATTAACTCAAAACACCTGCAAAGGCCTTTAAATGGTCTCTCAGTCTAGTTCTGTAGGCTACACAATCATGGGGAAGACTGCTGACTTGACAGTTGTCCAAAAGACGACCATTGACACCTTGCACAAGGAGGGCAAGACACAAAAGGTCATTGCAAAAGAGGCTGGCTGTTCACAGAGCTCTGTGTCCAAGCACATTAATAGAGAGGCGAAGGGAAGGAAAAGATGTGGTAGAAAAAAGTGTACAAGCAATAGGGATAACCGCACCCTGGAGAGGATTGTGAAACAAAACCCATTCAAAAATGTGGGGGAGATTCACAAAGAGTGGACTGCAGCTGGAGTCAGTGCTTCAAGAACCACTACGCACAGACGTATGCAAGACATGGGTTTCAGCTGTCGCATTCCTTGTGTCAAGCCACTCTTGAACAACAGACAGCGTCAGAAGCGTCTCTCCTGGGCTAAAGACAAAAAGGACTGGACTGCTGCTGAGTGGTCCAAAGTTATGTTCTCTGATGAAAGTAAATTTTGCATTTCCTTTGGAAATCAGGGTCCCAGAGTCTGGAGGAAGAGAGGAGAGGCACACAATCCACGTTGCTTGAGGTCCAGTGTAAAGTTTCCACAGTCAGTGATGGTTTGGGGTGCCATGTCATCTGCTGGTGTTGGTCCACTGTGTTTTCTGAGGTCTAAGGTCAATGCAGCGTTATACCAGGAAGTTTTAGAGCACTTCATGCTTCCTGCTGCTGACCAACTTTATGGAGATGCAGATTTCATTTTCCAACAGGACTTGGCACCTGCACACAGTGCCAAAGCTACCAGTACCTGGTTTAAGGACCATGGTATCCCTGTTCTTAATTGGCCAGCAAACTCGCCTGACCTTAACCCCATGGAAAATCTATGGGGTATTGTGAAGAGGAAGATGCGATATGCCAGACCCAACAATGCAGAAGAGCTGAAGGCCACTATCAGAGCAACCTGGGCTCTTATAACACCTGAGCAGTGCCACAGACTGATCGACTCCATGCCACGCCGCATTGCTGCAGTAATTCAGGCAAAAGGAGCCCCAACTAAGTATTGAGTGCTGTACATGCTCATACTTTTCATGTTCATACTTTTCAGTTGGCCAAGATTTCTAAAAATCCTTTCTTTGTATTGGTCTTAAGTAATATTCTAATTTTCTGAGATACTGAATTTGGGATTTTCCTTAGTTGTCAGTTATAATCATCAAAATTAAAAGAAATAAACATTTGAAATATATCAGTCTGTGTGTAATGAATGAATATAATATACAAGTTTCACTTTTTGAATGGAATTAGTGAAATAAATCAACTTTTTGATGATATTCTAGTTATACGACCAGCACCTATACATATTAAAAGCAATGCAGCGCCTGAACACAGAGACCTCAATACTTGGTACACAATACTGAACGACGGTAACATTGGATTGATAGTTTTTGAGTGTGAATGTGCCATTTTGAGTAGAAAATGAACTCCAAATGTCACAAAATGGCAATTTACTAAACCTAACCACAAAAGCAATGATAAAACAGCGAAAAATCAACCTCATTAATTATTCAAGGCCCAGTGCATGATGGGAACACCAATATCAGAAAAGTGTAGTAGTTTTACTTAATTTTATAACGTTGATATATACGCTTTAATTTCGACAAGCTTAAATTGAGTACTAATATAGAATTTATTCTTGCCTGAACTAACTTTTTCATGTAAAAAATTACATTTGCTTTTTTCCGTAGTATTTACTTCACCATAAAATCTTTTTTCTTTTTTTACTACAGTGCAGTATTGTGACAACACTGCTCAAGATAACTGAGAATCTTTACAAAAAGGCCCACAGTTTAATTTTTTTCCAGGAGACCCCTATTTTAACATTCAGAATCCTTAATGAAAAATCAGCTGTTAAGTTTTTAATAAATGCAACAACAGCTCAAATATTAAAATAATAGCATTAACAACTATGGCCAGATTTAACTTGCAACATAATGTTATGTTGTATTACATGTTTAAATAAAGTACTGACCAAAATTTAAAAAAAACAAACAAACGATAAACCTAATATTCCTTTAAACCGTTTTTAAGAAAGAGTCAAAAAGATTATTTAATCAGCTCAATTAATAATTCTAGATACCTTATTATCTGAATTAGAATCAGAATTGTTTTAGAATGCACATTAGCTTATTTTCCATTAACTTTACTTAACTTCTAAATGTACAACAGCGCTTTAAAATGTGGACTGAGTTTCGCAAACAAAAACCGCAGACAGGCTGAATGAAAATGTAAATCCATTCTCTGTCAGTAAGTGGTGCTTTTTCCCCGGTAACCCCATAAACAAAGCAGAGCTGTGCTTATAAACACTACGCCTTACACAGAGGGACGATGAAAAGAAAATGCCATCAAAACTTTTCTAAAGGCAGTCAGTTCCCTTCAGAGATGAAAAAGAGTTGGAGCAACTCCAGAGTACTGTAGGACACTTTGAATAATTTGAGGTCCAGGTGTTTGAGCTGGTCTGAATCTTGTCTCTGGTGGTGAAATATGAGGCTCATCTGGGGTTTGCCATCGATCATCAGTGCTAGTGGAAACGCCAGTAGAGCCAGATGAAGATCTTCCTTCCTGCATCTCTCTCCCACTGCTTCTCCCTCTTCCTTTGTCTCCATCTCTGCCGCAAAGGTTGATGGTTGGCATAGTTCATCAAGTTGTCAGTCCTCATCAAAAGAATCATCTGAATACCTATTGCAACAATTTATAGAATGTAAATGTATATAACAATAATATTGTGAAATATTATTACAAATGAGAATAACTTTATACCTGTGATGGCAACGCTGAATTTTCAGCATTATTACTCCAGACTTCAGTGTCACATGATCCTTCAGAGATTTGTTTATTTATTTATTTTGATCCCCATTAGCTATGCCCAAGAGCACCGCTAGTCTTCTTATGGTCCATACAACACATAAAAACATACATTATTTATTATCACATACACAAAAACACAAAATACAACCATCTGTAGATGAAGAAGAAGAAAATAATGATGAACAACCCTTGGCAAAATATTTTGTACGCAAAATAGGATCACTGTCAATAATGTACCAATGTTTTTTAATTATGTCTTCAACATCTTTGGCTAATAGAGAGTAATGGATAAAACAATTCACTCGCTATTCTTTATTCTTAGATTTAAAATATCACACAAAACATTACATTCAAAAAATGGATTACACTCTGGATTTATACCACCTGTTCCTTCAACTATATTCATGGCACGCAAGGTGGAAAAGGCATGGACTTGGTGACATTTTGGTCAACCGACTGGGGCATGTCCCAAAACAGATTCCAGAAAGAGGACAACTTTTCCCTGGTGGCCGAGGTTTGGGAGAAATTCGTTCAGAACAGCATTGCTTGCTACAAGCCCAGTGCCGACACGGATTGACATTTTTTTAGGGTGATGACATCATTAAATATGATGATATACATTCAAAGCTTAATTTTAAAACCTCAATAGAAGCTTTTAATGTAAATATGACATGATAAAAACGACATTCGGTACAGTCTAGTATGAATGGTCAGAGTGACCGCTATGGCTAAGTGCAGGTTCCTGTTTTCGTGGTGTTTTTTATGGTCCCCGGATCCTTTCTTTGTTCCATTTGAGTTTTTCTTGTGTTGACCTCTGGTCCCAATACTATCTTTTTTGTGTTCATCCATGTTAACTGATTTTTTTTCAGGAACGGCCTGCACTGAAACCCAGTCAGTCGATAAACAGTAATATGTATTAATTTGAAAGGTTTTAAGTGTTAAATACAAATGTAAACAAAGCTTTATATAATGTAGATTACATAACGCACCCAAGTAAATCAACTTAAGAATGTCTGAGGCCTGCCATTTATATAAGCTGTTGCACCCAAATATTGAGAAACTGAAACGGATTTAGGGATGGTCCAAAATTGGTCAAGAGTCTTATAAGCAGCTACCTAAAACATTTGGTGGAGCTTTTTTTTTTTTGCAAATTAAATATATGTTCAAGTTACTAAATGTAATGATTCACTTCCTTTCTCCACCCTGCAGTGTAAATGATTACTTAAAGGGTTAGTTCACACAAAAATGAAAATTGTCCCATGATTCTTGTAAGAAAAATATCCATATTTAAAACTTTTTGAACTAAAATAACTAGCTTCCGGCAGACAGCCAAAGCAAATCGATTTGCAGCGGAAAAGTAACCCCTGACCCGACACATGATGTATTAACAAACGCAGAAGCACAGAGGATAAACACCGGTCACAAATTTGAAGTCTAAAATGATAATTTTCAAAGAGAAATGTCAGAGGATTTCAATATAAGAGAAGAGGAGCTTGAGTTTGTTGCCCAGCCCTATTTGTTTGGACCATAAGAGGCATCTAAGCTTACGATACTCCTACATCCTACGTCATACATCGCGTCAGAAGTTACTCTTTTGGTGCAAGTTGATTTGCGTAGGCCCTCTCCCAGAAGCTGATTATTTTAGTTTATAAAGTTTTAAATATGCATATTTTTCTTACAAAAACCATTGCTTCGCTTCAGAAGGCCTTTATTAACCCCCTGGATTACTTTTCTAATGGATGGATGTGCTTTTTTGGACTTCAAAATCAGGAGTGCCATTCACTACCATTATAAAGCTTGGAAGAGCAAGGATATTTTGTAATATAACTCTGATTGTGTTCGTCTGAAAGAAGATTGTCATATACACCTAGGATGGCTTGAGGGTGAGTAAATCATGGGATAATTTTCATTTTTGGGTGAACTATCTCTTTATTTGTACCAAGTCCAGATTACATTCAGTTTATATCCTTTTATTAATAAAGAAAATTTAACAGCAAGATGATTGTTTATTTATATAACATAATGATTCTAATGTATCAGACAAACTAAACTTTAAAACTCCACACAAAATACAGAAATAGAGTCTCACATCTGAATGGCTTTTTAGATGTATCTGTAAGTGCGATAGCAAAAAAATTAAATGGTTCTGAATCTGCAGGTGATTTTCTAAATCTCGTCACACTGAGGAACGTCGCAATTTCTTTCTAGAATGAGTTTTCAAATGACGTTTCAGGTCTGTGTGATTTGTGAAACTCTTATCACACTGATGACACGTTAAAAGCTTCTCTCCAGTGTGAGTTGTTACATGATTTGCAAGATGATTCCCGTCTGTGAAACTCATTCCGCACTGATGACATATAAAATTGTTCCGTCTTGAGTGAACCCTCATATGGACACTAAGGTTTACTTGACGTCTGAAACTCTTTCCACACCGATCACATGAGAACGGCTTTTCTCCAGTGTGAATTCTAACGTGGGCTATAATTGTTGATTTATGTGAAAAACTCTTTCCACAGTGAGGGCATGTGTAAGGCTTCTCTTCAGTGTGAACTCGCATGTGGCTTATAAGGCCGCTTTTTTGAGTGAAACTTGTCCCACACTGTTGGCACGTAAAAGGGTTCTCTCCAGTGTGAATTCTCATGTGGACTTTAAGGTTTTGACTTTGAGTGTAACTTTTCCCACAATGTTGGCAGGTGAAAGGGCTCTCTCCAGTGTGAATTCTCAAGTGGGCATCAAGGTTTCCTTTTTGAGTGAAACATTTTCCACACTGTTGGCAGGTAAAAGGCTTCTCTTCAGTGTGAACTCGCATGTGGCTTTTAAGGCTGTTTTTTTGATTGAAACTTTTTCCACACTGTTGGCAGATGAAAGGCTTTTCTCCAGTGTGAATTCTCATGTGAACTTGAAGGTTATGATTTTGAGTAAAACTTTTTCCACACTGTTGGCAGGTGAAAGGCTTCTCTCTAGTGTGAGTTCTCATGTGTATTTTTAGGTGTCCTTTTCCAACGAAACTTTTCCCACACTGTTGGCAGGTAAAAGGCTTCTCCCCAGTGTGAACTCTCAAGTGCATTTCAAGGTTTGCATGCTGAGTGAAACTCTTTCCACACTCTTGACAGGTGAAACGTCTAGATGCTGGTTTCCGAACTCTTTTTTGTGTGGAAGTCTTTTTTGTCTGTGAGGAACTAAAAGATTTTTCTTCAGTTATTAAATCATGATGCTTCTCTTCCATTCCATTCAGTTCTTCACTCTCCTCTTTCAGCACCATCAGGTCTAAGGTGAAAAAAGACAAATACAAGTTAACACCAGTTTAATAGTACAAAGTGAAAGACATTTTGTGACATTTCAACCAGTGGATAGGGTTATCAACCGTTCCATATAATAGCATCGTCCCATATTTAGGATATCACAGTAGCGTTCCGTTTTCTACCCATAAAAAACACAGACTGTAGTGAAATGTCACTTGCTGGTGTGCTGAGCATCAATAAGTGTAATACTTAGTTTATAATCGGAATATAGTCACTTAAATAGTCAGGCACAGCGTTAATTTAGTTATTCAAACGTAAAACGACATAAAAAAAGAAAAAGACGTACCTCAGTGTTCCTCCTCGGCTAAATTCAATTCGACCATCAGTTTTCACACTTTTGTGTGAAAAAATGCATCAAAAATTAAATATTTATTTTGCACTTTAGTTAGATTCATTGAATAAAATGTGAGTTTTCACAAGTGTGCCAAAATCATTGAGCTTGCTCTGCACTGACTGACAGCTGCTGTGATTACAAAGGGAAAGCGCAGTGCTCACTTTCTGTGTAATCCATTCACAGTTTTTCATGAGATTTTGTGAGTACTTCTTACTTCACATTGACAAAATGTATTTTTAAACCTAGTTATTTTATAATGTTTAATTTTTATTCAAAAGCGAAACTAAGTGGAAAAACTATTACAGGAAATGGCTAATATATGCGCAAATAAATGCTACTCTGCCGCTACCTGCTGGTTATAGTGGTAATTAATGTCTTTTTTTATTTTTAATTAAGTGTTTTATATCAAATGTTGGATTTCCTACATTTTGAAACATTCGGTTTTACAAATGGAGACAATCTCAGAGGGATGAACAAGTAATGTTTGTGGTCATCACATTAAAAATAACATTTGAAGTGCTGGAAAAAATTGTGTATGCATATCTAATTACAGCATTTCTTAAACGGTCCCAATAGCTTTATTGCAATCAATAAAACTGGTTTATTGGCAAATTAAGTAAATGTGATAACTGCATTAAAATATGAATACAACATTAAAAAGTCAACCACTGATGGTTTTGTGTCGATGTACAGCGAGTACAGAATGAACAGCTAACAGTTCACCGGAAATGCCCAAACTGGCTTAACGACAACCAGGAAGTAACCGTGTAAATAGTCAATTCACATAAACGTACATGAACAAATAAACTTACTGACATTAAAATTCAAAATAATCTTTAACATCAATATAACCACAAATACTAAAAAGAAATATTAAACAATTCATTTCCACATACACAAGCAAACATTCAAAATATACACACACAATGAAACAATGACCTCCCCTCTTTACTTGGGCTAGTTAGAAGATGCCTACACTACCCATAAACCTTCTGGACAGGATAAAATAGGGTTGTTAGAAGGGATATATCTACAACCAGAAGTGATGCAAAATCTGGCCATAAAATAACAAATTAAATTTGCTACTTTGCTATTAACGTCTACACCTACCATTTCCATAATGCAAATACAGTAATTATTATGCAATATTGATGTGTGCAGTAGGACAATCTGTATCCCTTCTAACCCCAATCATATTATAGGGAACAGGAAGGCCACACACATCCTCAAAAACCCCACCCCTGGAAACATGCTGCAGCGATGAACCCAGAGACAAAGGTAAAAAATTGTTGATAAAATTTAAATTAAGATAATAAATAGGTGCACTAATTGACTAACAACAGGGGCTTTCGCACCGAATAGTTCTAGGAACTAGCCACTAGGATAGTTCCCCGGGAACTAATTTCTCCCCCGGGCCATGTACGTGGTTGCATTCGCACCGGGAATAGGAACTTTGAAGCTGCCGACAACGGCTTCTTTATTCTTTACAAACACTAAAAACCGGTGAATGGTGTGGATGCTGTGATCGGAGATGTGTGTGTTGTGTGTCGTGGGTTTCATGATAATGGAAATGGATGTAAACGCATGATATATACAACTGAAAGAGCAAAAAGTGAGGCTAAGAGATAAAATCTCCAATGACAACTTTCAGTATTGACGAGGGAGAAAAAAGAAGACAACACTGCAGACAACAAATAGGCTAAACGCCATTATTGCTGTTTTCCATGTTCGTGAAGTAAAATTTTTTACACAGCTTTTAAAAATGCCGGGTGCCGGTGTTTGACATGCGTTTGACCAATCAACATAAACTCACGTCACTGATAGTTCCTACAGTGCTGGTTTAGACCCTACTCTTAAGTAGGAGCTAATTTAGTTTCCCCATAAGGAGTTCCTAGAACAAAAATTACTCAATGTTAAAATGTTTTTTACGGGCGTGTGATTTGTACACGAGACGTGTTGCGACGTTCGTTGTAATTACGCTGTCACTGCATTGTCGTTATCGTGACGCTAGGCGATGAACGGCTGTGACACGACCCATTTTTCCCGCTCCTAGCCCTCACACTGTGCCTGTCCCTAAACCTACTCTTAATCACAGTCCTCTTTTATACACCCCTACAGGCTGCACACCACCATGGAAAAAGAATTTGAGTTCCAACAACGGGAAACCTTATTCGGGGCATGCGAGGAAAACTGCAACCTGACCGACGCCTTCTACGCACACAACACTGTAGAAGAGTTTCTATGCAACAAAAGCATCAGGATCCTAGTCTTCCCCACAACTCTCCAACAGCTGAGAGAGACGCTCTTGTTTGAGTTTGACCTCGACGGATTCATCTTACAGATGAACACTTTGATGGGGCTGAAGGTGGGACTGCACTACCTGTTCATGGGCACAGCCTCAAAAAACACCTGCCCCTCGCCGACTACAGCACCGCAGGGGTATCCATGCTGACTAAGACCTGTGGTCACATCTTGGGCTACATCGACGGAGGATACCAACTCAACATCAGCTGCATTACGGCAGAAAGGTCGCATCCGCACCGTCTTCCAATTGGAGGTCTCAGCCAGGGCCAATGCCACTCGTCATCAATTCCGTCTTTGCTGTCTTCGTGAAAAAGCTCAAGGTGCTGCCTCTGGCAGACATGCAGCGTCGCAGCACCAAGATTTTCTCCTAATGTTGATAGGTAGACAGTCAGGGGTGTTGTGCTGCTTTGCTCTGACAGGGCAGCTTCCTTAGTATTGTCATCTCTGAGGCTTCTCAATGCAGTAGCTGACCGTGGCCTCAAGGTCATCAGAAAAGCTTCCCTTAGACCGGGATCAACAAAGCTTGTCCAGTCCATCACCTTTTTTGCATCTTCAGTGTCCCTAGACTCAAGATCTGACTTCATTAACCTCTTTAGGTCTTTGGTGAGGGCACAGTCTTCATTTTTCGCCTCAAGAATGTCTGAGACTTGGCACCAGCCTCAGGGCTGACAGGCTTACTCTGCTCTCTGAAGCCAAAGCATCAGTGAAAGCACTGAGTGGTTCAAGGATTTTTAAGATTTGCTCAATGAGGGCAATATCTGTATCCTTTGGCATCAAATGTACATGATGCCAAAATTTTGTTGTATCAAGTGTCCAAAAGACCACTAAATTCAATGATGTCACCATCTTTTTGTCCAAATTTGCTCAATTTGAGCATGAACTCCACATTGGATCCATTGTGATGCATCGTGGTATCAAATCGAATCGTAGACATGAATTGTAATCGAATTGAATCTTGAGGCCAGTGACGATTTACAGCCCTACTTCTCTCACTGAGATCACTGATTTCCAAACAGCTGTATATATTAGATGTTTATTGGTGAAATAAAGGGTTAATAAATAAATGTTAACTCACTATAGAAATTATACTATAATTTTGGGAGTTTTACACAAGTGTATTGTGTTAAAAGCTGCTTACAGTGGCCATGCTGGAGCATTTCTGAGCCTCAGCCTGATGAGTGAACAGTGTCCACTTCATAGCACAGAAACCGCACTAGTGAAAGTTACTAATGATCTGCTTATGGCAGCGGATTCTGGTCAGCTGACTTTACTTATTTTGCTTGATCTGAGTGCAGCCTTTGATATTATACATCACATAACATCCTCCTAGACAGGCAGGCCTCTCTTGGAGTTATGGACACCTGTCTGTCTTGGTTTAGATTGTATCTTTCTGGTTGCACTCAGTTTGTACCATTAAAAAAAACTTCAGATCTAAGCCATCGCAAGTTACCACTGGTGTTACCCAAGGCTCAGTCTTGGGCCCTCTTTTATTTATTATTTATTTACTGCCACTTTTATACTAAGTGTTGCACTGTTTTATATGCGTGGAGTGCGTCTCAGCAGCTTGGTTAAACTCCATTTCTGCATATTCTGTGAGCTTGGGCTGCTTAAAACGTTCAACGATATGTGCACAATTTCATCAGATTTGTAACATAAGCCGCTAATAAACCTAAGCAAACACAGGAGAATAGATACGTTTCTATATATGCAAACTGTTCCTTGTGATTTTAAAATAAGTTTCAATCCTTGCTCTGAGTTTGTATGTTTTGATGTCCACACGTTCTTGTTCAAGAAATTACAGTGGCTGTCGTAAAGAAGTGGCCAAATATTAAAAATTAAGTAAACGTGGCCAATATTAAGGATTTGATTTGATCTGCTGCATAACAACAACAATCACTAGGCCGTTGGCGCCACCTTTTTATAATACATAATGCATTTTCTATTTTTATTACCACAAAAAAATCTCGACTAATCATCAAAATAATCAGTAGATTACTCTTTTACCAAAATAGTAGTTAGTGACAGCCCTACACAATATTACTGTTTTTTCTATATTTTTGAACAAATAAATATAATTTAAAATATAATAGGCCTGTACAAAATTTTGTTCAAATGCTGTGCAATAATACATGCATGACATCATAAAAATCATGTTTTCTGTTAAGAGTGGACATTATATTAACATTAATACAATAGTTGCTATGATCCTGTTATCAGCATGCTCACAGAAGGTTTTTTCTTTATCTCACAGATTTGAAAATCATAGTGACCATATACTGGCCCACATTGGACATATTCTGCATGAGTTCATCTTGCACTTTATGACCGTTTACTGAAGCGTCATGCTGGAATTGGTGATCAACATTCAGCAGCTTCTGTGAACATTAAGCCTGTCTACTTTAATTTGATTGGCCATCTCAAACATTTTGACACTGATGAGCGATGTTTGACCGTTGACAGATCAGCCTCAGATGAGAAGCAAATTCAGTTATCTTGGCGTTGTGCAATATATCCGTGCAGCACCAAAGTAGAGTTAAAGGGTTAGTTCACCCAAAAATGAAAGTAATGTCATTTATTACTCACCCTCATGGCGTTCCACACCCATAAGACCTTCGTTAATCTTCGGAACAGTCAGGAAGCTTCGGAGCGTTATGAATCAGCGTGTCGAATCAGCGGTTCGGAGCGCCAAAGTCACGTGATTTCAGCAGTTTGGCGGTTTGACACGCGATCCGAATCATGATTCGATACGCTGATTCATAACGCTCCGAAGCTTCCTGAAGCAGTGTTTTGAAATCGGTCATCACTATACAAGTCGTTATTTTGGTTTTTTGGAGCACCAAAAATATTCTCATCGCTTTATAATATTAATATTGAACCACTGTACTCACATGAACTGATTTAAATATTTTTTTAGTACATTAATGGATCTTGAGAGAGGAAATGTCATTGCTGGCTATGGAGGCCTCACTGAGCCATCGGATTTCAACAAAAATATCTTAATTTGTGTTCCGAAGATTAACGAAGGTCTTACGGGTGTGGAACGGCATGAAGGTGAGTAATAAATTACATTATTTTCATTTTTTAAGTGAACTAATCCTTTAATATTAGGGAATTATTTCACAACCTTTATTATACAGGCTATACCTCAGAAAAATACAGAGGTCTGTGCCCGGTTGCATAAAGCACCTTAAATGTAATTTTCCCTTAAACTTAAGGGTGTTGCAGAAAATAACCGTTAAATGTTACTTAAGGGTTTCTTTAGGTGAAACGTCATAAACCCTAAGAATTTCCCTTAAAGTATATATTTTTCACTTAAGTAATCCCTTAAAAAATGATAAGTGTTGCATTTCCATAAGTATAACATAAGGTTCGGAAAACTTCACCTTAAGTGTTACACGAAGTGAGCAGGTTCAATCCAAGTCTTCTAACGAGACACGATCGACTGCTTTATATGATAAACAAATTTTAATTTAGGCGTTTATTCACAAAGACATGATAAAATTACATATGTAGCACATATCTTATATGGTCAACGAAAGCGCAAACGTGCGTGCATCACACGCAAGAACAAACCTCATTGGTTCTTGCGCGCACATATGAGGTTTGGGTTTAATGTTACATGAGGGACCAACTCAATGTCAAATAAAACTGCTTTACTTAATGACACTTGCATGACATTCTTAAAAAAATATATTAATTTCTGTAGATCTGTACATTTTAATAAGGATCAAATGACTGAGTTCAGCTTTGGGAATGAAACCAACCTGTTTGTTCCTCAGTATCTTCTTGTTTCAGGCTGAATACTTCTTCAATCTTCATATCTTCACTCTCCTCTTTAATAAATGCCATCTTTGTTTGTTCATCTGTATCTTCATGTTTCAGGCTGAATACTTTTTCAATCTTCATGTCTTCACTCTCCTCTTTAATAAACGCCATCTTTATAATAGCGTCATAAGGATCTCAGTCGCTTTACCAGGAGTTTTTCTGTGTGTTTAGACATATCATCATGTTTAAGATGAGAAGAATTAACAGAAAGAAATATAATTCCAAACTAAATCTCTGGGTGCGTCTCAATCTCCCTAGTTCAGTAGTCAGCACACTAGTAAGGGAGACAGTGTGATAGTTAACTAGTGGTTAGTCAAAAACAAAAACAAACAAACAGTAAAAAAATTAAAACTGCCACTACAAATTCATGATCATAAATTTACAGACACTTCATATTTAGTTGTGATTTTTATTTGTATATTGATTAGTAATTTACATTTAATATAGTGCAAATTCATGGAAATATCTGATATTGGTTTGTGAAAATTGTCATGTTTGTTTTCTCTTTGCATGTACACTGTTTTGACCAGCATGTGTCGTCAGTGCGCGGGGATTCGAACCAATTAATCATTTTTGAAGCAATTCATTTATTTGACTCGGAAAAAAGCTCCGTTTCTCCATCACTATTTGCCAGTGTCCGAATTCGTGTTTACGATAAACTAATTCACGATATTGGGATCATGTCACTCATGTTTGGGGATGCGCTTTACTCACACACATTTATGTTCATTAATGTTGAATAAAGCATTGCATTGAATATAATGTTATTTTCAATAATAAATCACTTATTTTACATCGCTAGTAAAAGAAAAGAAATTTATTGAAACAGTTTGTATCGACTGAAACACTTAAAATGCTTAAAACCACAAACCTTTCTTTAGCCGAATCACAACAGATAGCAGCGCGGCGCCGCCTTATGACGTCATACCGCCGCACCAAAATAAAAGTCCTGTTCACACGCTGCTGTCTAAAATCACAAACGTGAATAAAAAAACACACACACACACATAATAAAACATGTCAGAGATATTCATATTTGAATTTTTATGACAGGCATATTAATATACATGTTGTCCAATGGTGTGCCGAAAATAACTAACAATGAAAGAGTGAGTATCACATCTAATATGTGAGATTCTGTCTAGAGACAAAACAGCGATGTTTGTGTGCAGAAATCATTTATACCTGGGAACAGTTTAGTTGTTGTTGCCACAAAAAAGCTACATGTGTTTGTAATAGCAATTGCATTCTGTCAACATTAGCATGATTAATAACTTTTTTGTAAAGTATTAAATACATTTGTAAAATATCTGACCTTGTAGGGTTTTTAAAGTCATTATGAAATCAAAAAGAACAATTCTAAAATAATAATAATAATAATTGAATATTGCAGTGGTTTTTGTAAATGATTTATGTGTCCACACCATTTATTTTTAATTCATGTGCCCTCATAATCTTTAATAAAATAACTTCTCCTCCCTCTTGCACGAGGGCGGGACAACCTGTCACTCACATGACATCACAGTAAAAGCAAACCATAGTCATCCAATCAATTCCTGTCCTACTTTTTATTTTTATTTATTTATTTATTTTTTGTAGTTCCATAACCCATTTTACTCAAATATACATCACAATAGGGAAGAAAAGACTTTTGCAACTTCCATTTCATGCCGACTTTAATCCAGTAAGTTCTTATCAATCTTTTCCAAAGGTCAGCATGTGTCGTTCCAACTCTTTCTAATCTCTTAGAGTGACTAGTGTTGCTTCAGACAGACATATTTCTCATATATCCTAATGTAAAAAAAAAAAGGGTTCAGATTTTAATTGACTGATGAAGTTTATTGATAATATACAACAGAAAGACAAATAGAAAGCCAAATAATCATTGAAATTACATTAAGTTATTTCAATTAAATTATTCAATTATTTCATTAAATTATTTAATAAATTGCTGATTACTTTGTGCAGATATGAAACATTTGGAGAATTACCCATTTAAATTATTTTAAATATTTATTTAAAATGAATACTAAATTATTCATTTATTTAGTAAAAATATTTGTATATCTAAAATGTTTAAAATTTAAGTCTGAATTACACTGCTGCTACTTTCTTTGACTGCTATAACTCAAGGAAATTATTTTGCATTGACTTAATGTTATTTATTAAATTGTTGATTAACTTTACGCGATGCTAGTTGAATAAACTCTGTGTTTAAGAATAGGTTTAGTGTTGACGAAACAGATCCAACTCGGTTTAGATCAGGATCAGCGGGTTCACAGTGCTCGCCATAAACATTCAGGGTATGATTAAAGGAACACTACACTTTTTTTGAAAATAGGCTCATTTTCCAACTCCCCTAGAGTTAAACAGTTGAGTTTTACCGTTTTCGAATCCATTCAGCCGATCTCTGGGTCTGGCGGTACCACTTTTAGCATAGCTTAGCATAGTTCATTGAATCTGATTAGACCGTTAGCATCTCGCTCAAAAATGACCAAAGAGTTTCGATATTTTTCCTATTTAAAACTTGACTCTTCTGTAGTTACATCGTGTACTAAGACCGACGGAAAATGAAAAGTTGCGATTTTCTAGGCTGATATGGTTAGGAACTATACTCTCATCCAGCGTAATAATCAAGGAACTTTGCTGCCGTACCATGGGTGCAGCAGGCGCAATGATATTACGCAGCAGGGGGTCACAGGCCTAGAAAATCGCAACTTTATAAGATTTTGTGATGCCAAAGATACTGCGATGCTGACTAATTATGTGAGGACATCTTGCCACCATTACCTCGATGCCTCAAAGAGAGTCAATTCTTGATGGTCTATTGCCTTCTTGTTCTTTAGGCACATCTCAAGTTCCTTCCATTTGAAAATGGATTTTGTTTTGTCTAAGCTATTGTCGTGACTCTTGAGACTCTTGCTGAGGTTGAACCACTCACAAAAACCTTCCCTTGACAGGTTTGTCTTTGATACTGAAGTTTACAAGCAAAACAAAACACAGTTTTTCTGCTTTGAATAAATGAGCCAACATCTTATCAACGTCTCTGCAATTGAGAGTATGCGATAGCATTGCATACAATTAAATCCTCGTCCATCTTTTGTCTTCTGTCAATCATAAGCCACCCATCGGGCCGAACGGTTCTTACTGCGTAACCGTTCCATTCTGGGCCAGCTGGTACGGTTACGGTACCCACAGAGGTAGCAGTAATCAGTCACTATGGATAATAAAATAAGTCAATTTATGAATGCCAGACTGGTATTAGAGGGACTAAATGCCATGAGTAATGGTGAGTCTGATGGTGGGGAAATATCAGAGGTGAGTGATGCGTCCTGGGTCGGCTCATTATCTGACGGGTCATCTGACATTCTTCAGAACAGGACTAACATTACTAACGTTACAGGAGTTACAGAAGGTGAGCATAAATAAATATCGGTTGTAAAATATTTTTCTTTTCTGACTACTATAGGTGCTTTTCTATATAGTTTAGTTAGAAGAGGCTTTCTTCTGGGACAGCCATGCAAGAAGGTTTTCCTTCCTCTCCTGGTGGGTCACCACATCTTTGTCAGATCAGACAACATGACGGTGGTGTCCTTCATAAATCGCCAGGGTGGTCTCTCTTCAAAGCCCCTCTTCACTCTAGCGAAAACCATCCTAGAGTGGGCCCAGTGCAACCATGTTCTTGTTGAGAGCAGCACACATACAGGGCGTGCTGAACATAGGGGCGGACATGTTGTCCCGGAGCAGCCTTCCCTCAGAGGAATGGTCACTCCACCCCCACACAGTTCAGAGAATTTGGGACATCTTCGGGAAGGCAGAGGTCGACCTCTTTGCCTCAGAAGACAATCATCGCTGCCCAATATATTTCTCAAAAGCCAGGGACATGCTGGCCCAGCCTCCTCCTTTATGCTTTTCCCCCGATCGCGCTGATTCCCCAAGTAATCAGACGAGTCAGGGAAGGTGCTCACAAAGTCCTCCTGGTGGCTCCTCTGTGAAGGACCCAACCATGGTTCTCGGAGCTATCTCGGCTATCGCCCCTGGAGCCATGGCCAATCCCTCTGAGACGGGACCTCCTCTCTCAAGCGAAAGGGACAATAATGGCACCCCAGACCCGAGCTGTGGGACCTTCATGTGTGGTTTCTCAATGGGAGCCTGCAAGCCTCCCTGAGAATGTCTTAAACACTATCTCTCAGGCCAGAGCTCCGTCTACAAGAAGTCTCTACTCCCTGAAATGGGCCATCTTTGCCGCCTGGTGTACAGCCCGGGGCGAGGACCCATTGACTTGTGTCATATCCCAGATATTGTCCTTCCTTCAAGACTTAATGGATAGAGGCTGTACTCCCTCTACCCTTAAGGTCTATGTCGCAGCTATAGCAGCTTCTCACGCTCCTATAGCAGGGCAGTCGATAGGGAGAAACGACCTTGTTGTTCGCTTCCTCAAGGGATCCAGGAGGTTGAATCCCCCTCGTTCCCTTACGGTTCCTACCTGGGATCTTTCTGTGGTTCTTAGAGGCCTTAAAGGCCCTCCCTTTGAACCAATCCAGACTGCCGACCTACGACCCCTGTCGCTGAAAACTGCCTTGCTGCTAGCTTTAGCATCAGTTAAGCGTGTGGGAGATTTACAGGCGCTCTCTGTGAGCCTCTCGTGTCTTGAATTCGGGCCTAACGACTCCAAAGTCGTCCTGAAACCGAGACATGGATATGTCCTGAAAGTCCTATCTACCCCCTTTAAGGCGCAGATGGTCGTTCTCTCCGCTCTTCCTCCTTCTCAGGATGAACAGGAGTTGAACCTACTCTGTCCTGTCAGAGCCCTGAGGTCTTAAATTGACCGTTCCGCCTCCTTTCGTCAGACGGAACAGCTTTTTGTCTGCTTCGGTGGCCGCACAGAAGGTCTTCCGGTCACGAAGCCCAGACTTTCCAGATGGATAGTCGACGCTATAGCACTCGCTTACTCCTCCTTAGGCCTTCAATGCCCCTTGGGTGTGAGAGCGCATTCCACGAGAGGTATGACGTCCTCGCGGGCGTTGTCCTGTAGCATTTCCATTGCCGACATCTGTGCGGCGGCCGGCTGGGCCTCACCGTCCACATTTGTCAGGTTTTACAATCTGGATGTCCCTACGCTTCAGACGCAGGTCCTTTCTGCATGAGCCTCCCTGCTGTGTCCAGCTTATGGCTTTCCATTACGACCCCTACCACGTCTGGGCATAACTATGTTCTGTGTCCTCTATATATGTACCCTAGGCCCCTCTGGTGCCCTAGTTATGGGCTTGGGTGGATGACTACAGTGTTTCAGTCCCCGTTGTCTGGGCTACCCTGTCTTGAGTGTCTGTCGTGAGCCCATTTTCAAGTGCTCTGCACTGATGCTCAGTCGTCCCCCTGCGTAGCACGGCGTGATTGTACTGTCCCCATTGCGTCTTGTCTTAATAATCAATATTAATTAATAAGACGAACGACGCAGTACTCGTGTAGTATTGCAAGGGAACGTACTCGGTTACTAACGTAACCTCGGTTCCCTTAGATACAGAACGAGTACTGTGTTCTTTGCCGCGAGATGCATCATGCCATCGCTTCAGTCGAATTTAATCGATTTGCCATGGTGAGACAGCCGCTTATATAGCCCGAGACCCCGCCCCTTTTGGCGGGCTCACTCACAATTGGCTTGCGCGTTCCGCGCCAACATTAGTTTGTTTTCTTTAACTTCACAAACCAATGGCCATGCAGTTTAAACTGCGTGATTGTATGAAGGCTTCAGAAACGGAGAAAAAGGAGTTTTCCCCATTGCGTCTGGTCTTATTAATAATCAATATTAATTAATAAGACGAACGACGCAGTACTCGTTCCATATCTAAGGGAACAGAGGTTACGTTAGTTACGGAGTACGATTAGAACTCTGATTGTGTTTGTCTGAAAGAAGATAGTCATATACTCCTAGGATGGCTTGAGGGTGAGTAAGGGGATAATTTTCATTTTTGGGTGAACTAATTCTTTATTTGTATTCAGTAGAAAAACAGTCTGATTACTTCATTTTTTCATGATTATAAGTTACATTAAGGTCAGACCACAGATTTGGTAATCAATGCAGAAATTAAGATATTATGTAAGATTTCACAAAATTGTTCTTACCACTGTAGATAATTAGACAGTTTAGCTATTATGCAACCCACAGCTGGAATCAGCTTCCAAATGTCACAAAAGAAGAGCCCAGATCGAAAAGTCCAGATTTCATTCAGTTTATATCCTTTTATTAATAAAGAAAATTTAACAGCAAGATGGTTGTTTATTTATACAATATAATGATTCTGATGTATCAGACAAACTAAACTTTAAAACTCCACACAAAATACAGAAATAGGGTCTCACATCTGAATGGCTTTTTAGATGTATCTGTAAGTGTGATGGCAAAAAAATTAAATGGCCCTCTTTTAGAGTGAATCTGCAGGTGATTTTTGAAATCTTTTCTAAATCTCGTCACACTGAGGAACGTTGCAATGTCTTTCTAGAATGAGTTTTCAAATGACGTTTCAGGTCTGTGTGATTTGTGAAACTCTTATCACACTGATGGCACGTTAAAAGCTTCTCTCCAGTGTGAGTTGTTACATGATTTGCAAGATGATTCCCGTCTGTGAAACTCATTCCACACTGATGACATATAAAATTGTTCCGCCTTGAGTGAACCCGCATATGGCAAATAAGGTTTACTTTACGTCTGAAACTCTTTCCACACTGATCACATGAGTACGGCTTTTCTCCAGTGTGAATTCTAACGTGGGCTATAATTGTTGATTTATGTGAAAAACGCTTTCCACAGTGAGGGCATGTGTAAGGCTTCTCTTCAGTGTGAACCCTCATGTGGACTTTAAGGTTTTGACTTTGAGTATAACTTTTCCCACACTGTTGGCAGGTAAAAGGGCTCTCTCCAGTGTGAATTCTCATGTGGACATTAAGGTTTCCTTTTCCAGTGAAACTTTTTCCACACTGTTGGCAGGTAAAAGGCTTCTCTTCAGTGTGAACTCTCATGTGGCTTTTAAGGCTGTTTTTTTGATTGAAACTTTTTCCACACTGTTGGCAGGTGAAAGGCTTTTCTCCAGTGTGAATTCTCATGTGAACTTGAAGGCTATGATCTTGAATATAACTTTTTCCACACTGTTGGCAGGTGAAACAATTTTCTCCAGTGTGAATTCTCATGTGAACTTTAAGGCTTTGACTTAGAGTAAAACTTTTCCCACACTGTTGGCAGGTGAAAGGGCTCCCTCCAGTGTGAATTCTCATGTGTTTTTTTAGGTTTCCTTTTCCAGTGAAACTTTTTCCACACTGTTGGCAGGTAAAAGGCTTCTCTCCAGTGTGAACTCTCATGTGCATTTCAAGGTTTGCATGCTGAGTGAAACTCTTTCCACATTCTTGGCAGGTAAAAGGCTTCTCCCCAGTGTGAACTCTCATGTGTATTTTAAGGTTTGCATGCTGAGTGAAACTCTTTCCACACTCTTGGCAGGTGAAATGTCTAGATGCTGGTTTCTGAACTCTTTTTTGTGTGGAAGTCTTTTTAGTCTGTGAGCAACTAAAAGATTTTTTTTCAGTTATTAAATCATGATGCTTCTCTTCCATTCCATTCAGTTCTTCACTCTTCTCTTTCAGCACCATCAGGTCTAAGGTGAAAAAAGACAAATACAAGTTAACCCCAGTTTAATAGTACAAAGTGAAAGACTCATTTATGGACATTTCAACCAGTGGCTAGGGTTGCCAACCGTTCCATATAATAGAATCGTCCCATATTTAGGATATCACAGTGGCGTTCCTTATTCAACACATACAAAACACAGACTGTAGTGTAGCAGGGTATACGCAGGCATACCACCTAGTTTTAAAGAGTTTTTGCATATACCCACCTGGATATAGGAGATGACTGCTCCCACTTTACAGAAAGTGGGACTCAAGCTAACGTGAAACGATTAGTTCACTTTCATATTAAAATTTCCTGATAATTTACTCTCATCTCATAATCTCATCCAAGACGTTTATGTCTTTCTTTCTTCAGTACATACCTGCAAACTCCAAGGTGGTGAAAAAGGTTTACTAAGTAAATAGTAGTAGGGGGGTCTGGGTGCATCCTCCCCCAGGAGAATGTTTTTTGTGATTTTAACCAGTGTTAATTTTGACAGCAAATTTTGATTTAGTTTTAGTCAGTCTTTTGACTAAAATGTCATTTAGTTTTAGTCATATTTAAGTCATCTGAAATTGTTTTAGTCTAGTTTTAGTCGACTAAATATCATAAGATTTTAGTCGACTAAATCTACAGTAGCAGGACAGAAGAGTCCACTAGGTGGCAATACGCACAGTACTGAGCACAGTGTGCAGTCGTCGAAGAAGAGTGTGGAAAGAGCGATTTAAAAACAACACGCTTGAAACAAAGAGAAAAACACGACAATGGACAACGAACTTGACGAGCGTTTGTGCGAAGAGATTAGAAAGTACCCACATCTGTACAATTCATGTTTGAAAGAGTACAAAGACGTGTTTAGGGCAGCAAATTCATGGAGGGAGATAAGTAATATTTGAACAATGAACAATGCAGTTCATGCTGAATACTGTGCAATAACACTTTTGCCATTAACAGGGGCGGCGCCAGAGAATTTTGAACGCAGGTGCTGAGGGGGCGCTAGATCATTTACGGGGAGCTGGGCAATTACTTGTAAACATGCGCAAAAACGTTTTTTTTTTTAATATATATACTATTAAAATAAATATGAGGAAAACTCACCCACTCGATTTTTAACATTTCATTACATGATTATTTGACTCAGCACAATTTAAATAAAAAGTTTTGAAATTTAACAAGCACATAGATCAGTCAGTTCCCTTTTTTTTTTTTTTATAAATAGGCTGACGTTCACTGAACAAGCATTTCGGAATTTCAGTCAATGGCAATAAAACAACAAAAAGCACTGGGATATACTTGCTATTAAAGTCTCAAACAACTTTGCTCTCTATGGCCAAATGTGCCAAGCTGCTGTTTCGGACATCCCCACAGTTGCTTATATGTCTTCAAATGTCGGAGACAGGACAAAGATCTCTCATACATAGAGAGGAGTTTGTACAAGTCAATAAAACACATCTTTATATGGTCCAAAAAAGTAAATTAGTGTTAATGCGGAGGAGTGTGGAATCTAAAGTATTAGCGCGCTTAGGTAGGAGGCACACGTGCAGTCTTTTTTTTTTTTTTTTTTGAGTCAGAAAGCACTATAGTTTAAATATGTTTTAAATAGTTTAAAATGTGTTCTTTTCCCCCCAACACATTCATAATCATTACTTTAGCCAGTGCTTTGCAGCAAGATTTGCGCGAGCTTGAGCGCGGAAGGTGCTCATGCCTATAGCTAGTAGGGCGATTTCTCGATTTTAATCGATTCTCATTTTTACGAACCGATATCGATTCTTAAATCCCAAGAATCGATTAGTCTAGTCTGTTTTCAGTTGATTAATGAACAGAACATGTAGCGCGCCTCCCATCCAATAAATAACAATATTCTTTGTGCTTTGTTACTTTTGATATGAAGCAAAGTCTCAGATTTCAAATGATGTCCATCTTATTATGAGATTCAAAAAATAAGTACCGTTTTGGCGCTGTTTAATGTGACGTGACAGATCGCTTTAGCGCCTAGTTAAAGAGAAGCGGCAGCACAGAGCGCATGTGAACATCCTCTCCTCCGCTTTAATACCAGTTACAGCGCGAAATAAACATGACTAAACATCTGAAGGTATGTTAAAATATACAGTACAACTTACCGAAATCCGTATCATGTCTTTTGTAATAGCTCAATCAGTGTTTCAACCTCGGAAAGACTTCAATAAAACAGCTTGTAAACAATGTTACGCAACGTCAAATTTACCTCAGAAAACCATATTCAGTGACCATAAACTTAGTCAGCTAGAAAAATAGAAAGCAGCATTCTGATAAATATAGCTATGCACCTTTACATATTCATTATAATTTTTAATGTTCTTCAATATTTAATGCATGTTTGAATAAATCAGTTATGACAGCCACGATTTAAATGTTTATATTTCAAAAAAACGAATTGGAGTAGAAATATGATTATGTAATTCTAAACTTTATTTATAATAAAAAACATTGAGTGTAATTTAAGTGTTTGTATATAAATAAGTTTTATATTTAATAATAATTTTATATTTAATAATACTGATTTAACCTTCAGTATTATTACAGTAGTACCAACTGACTCCCATTAGTTGAGAGATTTTTTTTCTCTAGAAAATTTGTATGTAATTTGCATGTACTGTAACTGATATATTACATCCAAAATAATCGATATTGAATCGAATCGAATCGAAATCGAATCGCAAACATGTGAATAGTAATCGAATAGAATTGTGAAAATTGTCTCAATACCCAGCCCTAATAGCTAGACAGGTTATTAAAGGATGGTTTAGTAGACTACTTGTTATATTAATTCATTTATATATAAACGTGTGACTAAACGATTAATGACCTAAACGAACGACTACAAGAAAAATCTTTAGTCGGGGGCAGCTCTTGGCACAAGGAACCATCCCACTTTAAAATAAAACGCAATGACATTACTAAAAGTGCGCCAGTAGCTGCAAGTCACGTCCTGCATGCGTAATGAGTCAAATGTTTTTATTTTGTTTACATTTGTTGTTTTATTATTAACTTATTTATTAAATATAACACAGCCTGTATATAATTGCTGAAAAATTTGTGGGGGTGCTTTGGCCTTTCTTGGGGGTGCTGAAGCACCTGTTAGCCCCTCCCTAGCCATTAATATGTTTATTAGCAACTGAATAAAGCACAAATGTCAGGGCATGTCAAGACTACTCCAGGGCCCCAAAAATCCTCAGACCCCAGAGGGTTAAATAGGCTTATTTATGATTGCACATGTATTGAGCAATATCAGTGTGTAATGTATATTATAATATGCTTTGTCTGTTGTTGTTATACTGATGTTTTTAGAAAGATTTGTAAGGTGACCTTAGGTGTCGTGAAAGGCACCTATAAATAAAATGTATTATTTTTTATTATTATTACTACTACTACTTTTTTAGCAATCTGAAAGTAATTACTTATTCAATTACCTACTCGAGAGTATGCAATTTCAGACGCAACCACTGTTAATGATTTATGAGGAATATTAAAAAGGGAGTGGATGGATTTTTACCATCATAGGGTGGTTGTTCACACACTGCTGACACAAATTTATGTTCAATTAAAAAACAAAACCCTATTTGATACAGTGAGCACTATACCAGCTCTAACCAGCATAAACCAGCCTGGACCAACATGGAATTCATGCTGGTTTATTCTGGATTTTTCTGCAGGTTCGGGTTAAATGTTACACAAGGGACCCACTCCATGTCAAATAAAACTGCTTTACTTTATGACACTTACATGACATTCTTAAAAAATATAATTCATTTCTGTAGATCTGGACATTTTAATAAGGATCAAATGATTGAGTCAGCTTTGATAATGAAACCAACCTGTTTGTTCCTCAGTATCTTCTTGTTTCACACTGAATGTTTCTTCAATCTTCATGTCTTCACTCTCTTCTTTAATGAGCACAATCTTTGTTTGTTCCTCTGTATCTTCTTGATTCACTCTGAATACTTCTTCAATCTTCATGTCTTCATTCTCCTCTTTAATAAACGCCATCTTTATAATACTGTCACATGGATCTCAGTCGCTTCACCGGGAGTTTTTCTGTGTGTTTAGACATATCATCATGTTTAGGATGAGAATAATTAACAGAAAGAAATATAATTCCAAACTAAAACTCTGGGTGCGTCTCAGTCAGCTCTCTAGTTCAGTAGTCAGCACACTAGTAAGGGAGACAGTGTGATAGTTAACTAGTGGTTAGTCAAAAACAAAAACCACTTAAAACTGCCATTACAAATTCATGATCATAAATTTACAGACACTTCCTAGTTAGTTGTGATATTTATTTGTATATGATTAGTAATTTACATTTAATATAGTGCAAATTCATGGAAATATCTGATTTTGGTTTGTGAAAGTTGTTGTTAACATGTTTGTTTTCTCTTTACACTGTTTTAACCAGCATGTGTGACTCGGAAAAAAAGCTCAGTTTCTCCATCACTACTTGCCAGTGACCGAATTCGTGTTTACGATAAACTAATTCACGATATTGGGATCATGTCACTCATGTTTGGGGATGCTCTTTACTCGCACACATTTATGTTCATTAATGTTGAATAAAGCATTGCATTTAATATAATGTTATTTTCAATCATAAATAACTAATTTTACATCGCTAATAAAACCACAAACCTTTCTTTAGCCGAATCACAACAGATAGCAGCGCGGCGCAGCCTTATGACGTCACACCGCCGCACCAAAATAAAAGTCCTGTTCACATACTGCTGTCTAAAATCACAAAAAGTGAATAAAAATAAGAAACACAAATAATAAAACATATGTCAGAGGTATTCATATTGGAATTTTTCTGACAGGCATATTAAAATGCATGTTGTCCAATGGTGTGCTGAAAATAACTAACAATGAAGAGTGAGTATCACATCTAATATGTGAGATTCTCTCTAGAGACAAAACAGTGATGTTTGAGTGCAGAAATCATTTATAGCTGGGAACAGTTTAGTTGTTGTTGCCACAAAAAAGCCACATTTTTGTAATTGTAATTGCAATTGCAATTTCATAAAAAATAAAAAAAATTGAATATTGCAGTGTTTATTTTAAATGATTTATCTGTCCACACCATTTCTTTTTAATTCACGTGCCCTCAAAATCTTTAATCAAAATAACTTCCCCTCCCTCTTGCAGCAACTTCTCCTTTCTTTTCTTTTATTCTCTTCTCTGACAATGTGTTTATAGGCACAAAGGCAGGACAACCTGCATGACATCACAGTAAAAGCAAACCACAATCATCCAATCAATTCATTTAAGAATAGGTTTAGTGTTGACAAAACAGTTTAGGTTCAACAGATTCACAGTGCTTGCTATAAACATTCAGGGTATGATTTACTCTGGAGCGCATTCACCTGAACTTGTGACATCTGCAGTGAACAGACAATCACACTGAACGCGAAGACTGTCAGTTTGATTCACTTCTCACGAGAGAGTCGGCAAAATTTACTTCTCTGCTGAAAACTAAGGCTGTGTCCCAATTCAGAGGCTTCATCCTTCGAAGGCTGCATTCCAAGACAGAATGCGTCACACCATTTCAAATACTCCTTCAAATGGCCTAGAAATGTGTCCTGCTTTCCTCGGGCTGCAAAAGATACAATGTGTGGATCCTTCGCAGACTAGCCTATCCCAAGATTCAATGCAGGCTGGTATCGACTGGATTTTTCAAACAAAATGGCAGATTGTGCTTCTGTGATTAAAACACAATACTTACTTTTAAATGTGTAACTTACTTAAATATCTAAAAATGTTTGTAGATATTTTTTTGCAGATATACAAACCGTAAACAATACAGTGCTTGTTTACCATCTTGAATATCAATCACGCTGATCAGTTTCTTCATTCCAGGTGGCTCATGTTGTTATGAAAATGTTTGCGAGGTGGAATGCACAAGTAAGATAACATCAAATATTAGAACAGCCTTGTGTAGGGCCGCTGCTGGCAAAATGGGTGCCCTAAGCAGAATCAAACCATACAACAATGCATATCAAAAACCTAAAAAAAGCCACTTCTTCTGCAAACTACGAACTTCGTTTTGGCCTGATATGATTCGAAATTACGTCACATCAGTTCGTTTTTTGATTTCATTTGAAATATATCGGGGCCTTTATTGTTTGTAATTCTTTGCACTCTGCTTTCTCATCTTACATCACTCAAGGACTGTGAAATGGACATGATTTAACAAGATGTTTCAACACTGCGTAGCTGGTGAAAAGAATGTGAATAGTTTCTGCACATAGCCAACAGAAACCTTTGATGCCTTTGTTGCATCTGCTAACATGAGTTTCATTGAATGTCCTCCACAAGGTACAAACAAAGCTCTTTGGTTTTGCTTTAGTAGTCTGTCTTGCACTCCTTGGCTTTTACCTTTCATATTAGTTTCTAAAGCCAGTATCACAATCGACAGATCCAAGCCAGTAGTTTCCAAGACCTTTATATATCCTAAAAACTATTCTTTAATCTCTGGTGTTGGTTCCATTGGCAAAGTCATAAAGAACACAGTTGTATCTGGGGTGCAGTCAAGAATAATGGAAATATTATTTTGCCTGATAAATATGGGACACAATGGTCTTCAATATTTTGTTTGGATTTGCTGTCCAATGTAATGATTGCGAGTTTTGTCCATCTCTTCCATCACAGGATCAAAAAGTGCAAGAAGCTCAACCTTATCCTCTTTTGTAACAAATTTCAGCATTAACCCTGCATTAAATGAATAATGCAGAAGATATTAGTCATTCAAGAACACTCATGACAAAGTTTTAGCATATTGGGTTAGTTGGGTTACTCTGCATACTGATTCTAAACTACAACCAACAATTGAATTTAACACAAAAGAAGATTAAGTAGTTTTTGTTACTTACAAAGAAGAAAACACCGTAGCCATAGGCCCTATTGTTATGCCACACCATGGATTGAAAAAAAAAAAAAAGTTAGACCACAAATATCTTTACCATGGTTCAAAATGCAATGCAGAGCACATTAAAATAATTGGAATTATGTGACATAAGTTGGATATACATTAAATCAAATTATTAACGGCATTAAACATGCTTAATTAATCTTACCCATTAACTTCAGTAACCAAAAATATTCAGTTTCACAGGCTTGTGAACACACCTGAAAGTGATGCGTGGGATTCATCTTGTTTGTTTGTTTTTTGCTCATCAGCGCCAGACAGCTTTTTATGGAAGCATATGGGTAGCAATATTCAATTTGAAATGTAATATGCAAAATGGCAATGCAGTATGTAAAATGACAATGCATTTCTGTATTTAAATTTACATTTTTCATACCATATGTGCAATGTTTGGAGCAAAATGACTTTTCAAATTCAATAATATAATTTACATTTCCTCTTCCCTACAGTAGTTTTAACATATAATTTAAACATATTTTAACACTTTATAAATTGCAAAATTAAAATGAAAATGCATTACAGAAATGGTTATACACTATATTGTCAAAAGTATTGGGACACCCCTCCAAATCATTGAATTCAGGTGTTCCAATCACTTCCATGGCCACAGGTGTATAAAATCCAGCACCTAGGCATGCAGACTGCTTCTACAAACATTTGTGAAAGAATGGGTCGCTCTCAGGAGCTCAGTGAATTCAAGCGTGGTACCGTGATAGGTTGCCACCTGTGCAATAAGTCCATTCGTGAAATTTCCTCACTACTAAATATTCCACGGTCAACTGTTAGTGCTATCATAAGAAATTGGGAACAACAGCAACTCAGCCACAATGTGGTAGGCCACGTAAAATCACAGAGCGGGGTCAGCACATGCTGAGGCGCACAGTGCGCAGAAGTCGCCGACTTTCTGCAGAGTCAATAGCTACAGACCTCCAAACTTCGTGTGGCCTTCAGATTAGGTCAAGAACAGTGTGTAGAGAGCTTCATGGAATGGGTTTCCATGGCCAATGCAAAGCGTCGGATGCAGTGGTGTAAAGCACACCGCCACTGGACTCTAGAGCAGTGGAGACGTGTTCTCTGGAGTGACGAATCACGCTTCTCTGTCTGGGAATCTGATGGACGAGTCTGGGTTTGGTGGTTGCCAGGAGAACGGTACTTGCCTGACTGCATTGTGCCAAGTGTAAAGTTTGGTGGAGGGGGTTTATGGTGTGGGGTTGTTTTTCAGGGGTTGGGCTTGGCCCCTTAGTTCCAGTGAAAGGAACTCTTAATGCTTCAGCATACCAAGACATTTTGGACAATTTCATGCTCCCAACTTTGTGGGAACAGTTTGGGGATGGCCCCTTCCTGTTCCAACATGACTGCGCACCAGTGCACAAAGCAAGGTCCATAGAGACATGGATGAGCGAGTTTGGTGTGGAGGAACTTCACTGGCCTGCACAGAGTCCTGACCTCAAACCGATAGAACACCTTTGTACGGGAAGGTGTATTTTGCATGTATGTAACTGTCCGTAATTTATTTATTTGCCAAACGACAGTAATTTTCTTTAAATCTGCCAGTTACGGAGACTTCCGGGTAAGCTGATCTACAGCAGCTTTTGCGCCTTTGCGCGCTTTGTTATGGAGCGTCATCATTGTCCCGCGTTCTCATTGGTTTGCTGGCCTATGGCGGATTTCATAAGCAGGATAAGCTGTGAGCTCATAGCTTGCCCAAGAGGAAAAATGAGCTGCTGCCAGATCTCGATCAAATCACATTGTATTTGATACAAAACTAACTAGACTTAACCAAATGGGGGAAAAATCATAACTAAAACTATTTTCATAGTATTTCATTTTCTCCATAGGGATTTTTTAATGAAAACTTATAAACTGTTTAAGACAGTCCTATTAGGCCTATCAGAGGATGTTAATCGATAGTCTGTGCGTTTGTTAAAGTCATCAGTTTGCATAATTTCAACTTATTTTTTGAAGAATACTGATATTTTTATTTATTATAGCCTACTTATATTTATTATAATTACATTTTATTTTTTATTTATAATAGGCTGCTAATACTAATTATGTTATACTTATTTTTAATTATTCATTTAAAAAGTGCTTCTGGCATACATTTAAATTGACGCCATGTTGTTTTTTATTTGTCATGTCTGATTTAGACCTGTGTCCTAAACTGATACATTTAAAGGTGAAGTATGTCGTTTCTGTGACACTAGCGGCACCTAGCGGACTTACAAAAATACAGCATATTTTGCAAATGCACCTTTCGCATGTTGCGCCTCCGTCGACTCAAACATCACAAAAGCTCTTACGGTTGCTTGTGAAGGCACGTAAATATGGAACAGGGTATAATATATATATATATATATATATATACACACACACACAGTATCTCATCATCTTTATGTAGAGCAACAATTCTTTTTTTTCAGATCCTCAGAGAGTTCTTTGCCATGAGGTGCCATGCTGAACTTCCAGTGACCAGTATGAGACAGTGAGAGCGATAACACCAAATTTAACACACCTGCTTCCCATTCACACCTGAGACCTTGTAACACTAATGAGTCACATGACACCGGGGAGAGAAAATGGCTAATTGGGCCCAATTTGGACAGTTTCACTTAGGGGTGTACTCACTTTTGTGGCCAGCGGTTTAGACATTAATGGCTGTGTGTTGAATTATTTTGAGGGGACAGCAAATTTACACTGTTATACAAGCTGTACACTCACTACTTTACATTGTAGCAAAGTGTCATTTCTTCAGTGTTGTCACATGAAAAGATATAATAAAATATTTACAAAAATGTGAGGGGTGTACTCACTTCTGTGAGATACTGTGTGTATGTGTGTGTGTGTACAGTGCATAATAAAAAAATTCTCTCCAAACATAATTCTCAGATAATGGATAAGATTTTTGAAGTGAGACAGTGGCATTACATCACCACCTAGTGTACAACAGATAGTAGCAACCAGGTTCATTAAAATTATTTAACACATTCAAACATTAAAATTCATGTTTTAATAAATTCAATAACAAAATTTTTGACTATTTCAATAATATTTTTGGGGGGATTGACACAGACAATCTATTACTATGTATAACCATTATACAAATGTACATAATACACAGTGTTAACATAAAACATTATAAGTGAGTATAAGTGAGTGGAAGAGAGAGAGAGAGAGAGAGAGAGATTTTCTCTTCAAAAGTACAGAATACGTTATGTAGAAACCTAAATAAAACATTCCACAAGCACCTGTCCAGCAGAGACCAGTGATCCGGCCTTTCATACTTCCTTCGATCAGTTACTTTGGAACTCACAACCTTCTTGTCTTGTTAACCTTTGCTTTATTTTGAGCCTGACACTAATTTGTGAGAAATAGCAAAGGTTTTAAATCACACATCTTAGTCGATTACCTGCCTTGGTCTGAGGACAATGGCTACATTAGAATTTCATGCTAAAAGATTCACTTTAGCAAGATTCACACAAATGCATAAAAACAAAGTTGCTGGGATCTGTAGGTCCCTATGAAAATTATTTTTCCCCTTGCAAATTATCAAAAAGCATTTGCATGTGTAATTAATTGAAACCATGAAACTACAATTTGACATTGCAATAGTTTAATTGCATTTTAATAATCAAAAAGCATGTTTAATTATTTGAACTCATAAAACTTTAACAATTTATTACTTGTTTTTACAGTAATAGGGCCTCATGAAATGTTTCAATTATTCAGAAATTCTGTGTTGTTTTAATTTTTCTTGATTAATGATTTAATACAAATTCATTATCAAAACCAGTTGTAATCAAATGAAGGTATAAAACACTTGATTCCACAAGTCCATCCGCGTTTTCCACATCACCGAACTCATAGGGCCCTGAATCTCTGCTTGGCCCAGGGTGCCAGTCAAAACACATCACAGGATTCAAAACAACAATTATAAAAATATACAAAAACACAATATTAAATTTACTAATATAAACATAATGTATATTAAAATATATACAGTTTAAATTAAATTTGGTTTTCAAAAATAATTTTCAGATAGCCTAGTGGTTTTCAAGCTGCATACATTCATAACATTGTGCAAATTGATTGTACATATCAGAAAAATAATGCACATTGTGGTTATTTAAATTAAACGAACGTTGTTTTCTCAACATGAACACAATTATTCAGCATCTAACTTGTAAGGGAAAGCTTAGCAAATCAGTGACGCATAAGTGCATTTAAATATGTCCTTGATTTTACAGATCACTGATAATTTATTTATTACTCCCACGGGGAGTTTTATTAAAGCCTTACATACACACCTACATAACAGATATAACAAAAGGCGAAAACAGACAGATTTGATATCTTCGCTTAATCAGATAATGCAGCATAAACATTGATATTATGACCAATAAAGTTTGAAGGCAAAGTTCATTAACAACTGATGTTTCATATAAGATTGCTGTAAATGGTAAAATGTATCAACATTATGTTTATGTTATTTATTCCATAGAGTCAATGTTTAGAGAGAGGTCTGATTTTCAGGATATACAGTGCATCCAGAAAGTATTCACAGCGCTTCACTTTTTCCACATTTTGTTATGTTACATCCTTATTCCAAAAGGGATTCAATTCATTATTTTCCTCAAAATTCCACAAACAATACCCCATAATGACAACGTGAAAGAAGTTTGTTTGAAATCTTTGGAAATTTATTAAAAATAAAAAAATAAAAAATCAGTAAGTATTCACAGCCTTTGCCATGACACTCAAAATTGAGCTCAGGTGCATCTTGTTTCAACTGATCATCCTTGAGATGTTTCTACAACTTGATTGGAGTCCACCTGTGGTAAATTCGGTTGATTGGACATGATTTGGAAAGGCACACACACATGTCTATATAAGGTCCCACAGTTAACAGTGCATGTCAGAGCACAAACCAAGCCATGAAGTCCAAGGAATTGTCTGTAGACAGGATTGTATTGAGGCACAGATCTGGGGAAGGGTACAGAAAAATTTCTGCAGCATTGAAGGTCCCAATGAGCACAGTGACCTCCATCATCTGTAAATGGAAGAAGTTTGGAACCACCAGGACTCTTCCTAGAGCGGGCCACCCGGCCAAACTGAGTGATCGGGGGAGAAGGACCTTAGTCAAGGAGGTGACCAAGAACCCAATGGTCACTCTGACAGAGCTCCAGCGTTTCTCTGTGGAGAGAGGAGAACCTTCCAGAAGAACAACCATCTATGCAGCACTCCACCAATCAGGCCTGTA
Organism: Mylopharyngodon piceus; assembly: GCA_039654765.1. Lineage (NCBI taxonomy): Eukaryota > Metazoa > Chordata > Actinopteri > Cypriniformes > Xenocyprididae > Mylopharyngodon > Mylopharyngodon piceus. The sequence goes on from CM077454.1 coordinate 24,481,704, forward strand.
TGGTAGAGTGGCCAGACAGAAACCACTCCTCAGTAAAAGGCACATGACAGCCCACCTGGAGGACTGTCAGAACATGAAAAACAAAATTCTCTGGTCTGATGAAACAAAGAATGAACTCTTTGGCCTGAATAGCAAGCGTCATGTCTGGAGGAAACCAGGCACCGCTCATCACCTGGCCAATACCATCCCTACAGTGAAGCATGGTGGTGGCAGCATCATGCTGTGGGGAACTGGGAGACTAGTCAGGATTGAGGGAAGGATGAATGTAGCAATGTACAGAGACATCCTTGATGAAAACCTGCTCCCGAGCGCTCTGGACCTCAGACTGGGGTGAAGGTTCATCTTCCGACAGGACAACGACCCTAAGCACACAGCCAAGATAACAAAGGAGTGGCTACGGGACAACTCTTTGAATGTCCTTGAGTAGCCCAGCCAGAGCCCCGATTGAACATCTCTGGAGAGATCTGAAAATGGCTGTGCACCGACGCTCCCCATCCAACCTGATGGAGCTTAAAAGGTCCTGCAAAGAAGAATAGGAGAAACTGCCCAGAAATAGGTGTGCCAAGCTTGTAGCATCATACTCAAAAAGACTTGAGGCTGTAATTGGTGCCAAAGGTGCTTCAACAAAGTATTAAGCAAAGGCTGTGAATACTTTTGTACATGTGATTTTTTCGTTTTTTACTTTTAATAAATTTGCAAATATTTCAAACAAACTTCTTTCACGTTATGGGGTATTGTTTGTAGAATTTTGAGGAAAATAATTAATTGAATCCCTTTTGGAATAAGGCTGTAACATAACAAAATGTGGGAAAAGTGAAACGCTGTGAATACTTTCCGGATGCACTGTAGATTTACAGATATAGACAGAACAAACATACCAGCCACATAAATGTCATGCCTTATTAGTTATGCTCCAATTACATTTTTCTATCATCGATACAAGTAATGTAACTTCATCTTATTGTTTTACAAGACTGAAAAAGAATAACAATCCTTTTTTGTCATATGCTTATTTTAGGCTTATGAGTTTATTTATACTTGATGATAATCATAACTTTTACTTTTTTTTTTTTTTTTTTTCAGTCCAATATATAAAGTATTGTCCACGGCCAGCCCAGGCTCTGTTGGTGCCATAGGCGAGATTTTAGGTTTTTATACTAATTTTATTGTTTCAAACTTTTTGAAAATATGGCACCAAATTAAGAAGGGAAGCAGATTACCTGACCCTGCTATTTTTGCCTCAATATATAGCAATCAGGCATTTCCCCCTTCTCTTTCAGATGTAACATTCAACATGTGGAGGCTAAGTGTTATTGTTACCTTGGAGGATTTATATATTAACAAACATTTTGCTTCTTTTTCTCAATTAAAAGAGAAGTTTTCTCTTCCCACAACATACTTTTTTCAACATTTACAGATTACAAATTAAATTTCAATTTCAGTGAAAGGTCCCATTCTTTTTCGGATCTGAGTTTTGCTGTTATAGAACAAATATCACAACATCGAAGAGGGGGTCATATGAAACGTAAACCCTTACAAAGAGAATGTAAATAGAGTTTCAATCTTAAGTCATTATATCCTTTAGGCATGAACTGTGGGAGATTTAAAATATGTCCAGGAGGCAGATCTTGTTAGTATCCTTGATTGTGAGGATTAAAGCTTTTTGTAAGTATATTTAATTGTGAGTTGTAAAAACATTAAAAAATACTATATTCTCACAACATAATAGATCAGTTGTATTTTAGTTTTGCCTACTGATTTTGAAAAGCTTTATAACAGCAAAACGTTATTGCAGGCCTAATTCCTATTATGTGTCTTCTATCCAGCTGAAAAGGATGCCAATGAGATTCATTATCTGCCTACCAGAGCTGAGCCAGAAAGATGTATAGAGGAACGATGCCATGCAGAGACCATTCATCTACAAGTATGTGTGATAAAATGTTTTGGCTGAATAAAAAAAAAAAACAGGCTGCATTTTCTAATTATTACTTTCTTTTGTCTTTTGATATTTGAGCTGAGACAAACAAGCCTGAACAATATTGTATTGGATATTGTATTGTTCAGGCATCATTTAAACTGAATTTACAAACATGTATCACAATAATTAATTTATTATTTTTGTACGTGGATTATATTTTTGTACCTATGTTTTGTATATTTTTGTGGGAATATGTATATTGTTGATATTTGTATGTATTTGTGGTATATGTGTACAGAATTTTATACATACAATTAAGTTTTTTTATGGATGTGGAATATTTTTATATATGTTCTATTTGACATAGATATAATTATGACAAACATATAACATATGATCTAAGCACATGGTCTGAAGTGCACGGCGCAATCCACTTTTGCTAGTTTAACGACGGGAAAAATGGTCGGCACACGGTCTAAAAGGGTTGTACAGTCTCTTAATGAGTAATGGGTGTGTTTTGGGCGTAAACCAATAAACCAATCAGAGTCTCATCTCCCATTCCCTTTAAAAGCCAGTTGAGCTCTTGACATGGCGGATTTGCTATTTACACGGCAGAATTTGCAAGCAGAAAAACCAACGCTTCTCTAGTGAGGAAACGGATCTGCTCGTGCGCGAGCTTAAAGCGTGTGAGCAGACCATCTACAGGAAAAGCCGGATTCCACCAAAGCATTTTTATCTTTATGCACACAATAATAATCTTTTACATTGGATACCCTATTATTTTTAATATTTGGCATGTTTGTGTGCTGCTGTGTGTGTAATAAGCAGAGTGAACGCGCGTTGTGCACCCGCATATAGGCGCATATTACTAACACACTCTTTAAATAACAAAAAATAAATAAATATTGCGGCATTGACTTTAGACCAGGTTTCAGTTGGTCAATGGCGCAGTCTATTTCAGTTGCCTCAAAATAGCAACGCGCCAACAATGCACCTGAACACACCTCGTTTTCAGACCAGCACACCCATGGGCGCACAAATGGGCACAAATGCATTTGCTATTTAAACAACGTGGCACTGGACGTGAAAATGACTGCGTTGGGCTGAAACTAGCAAAAAACGCTTGCGTCGAATCTGGTGCCGCATTCCGCCGGGTGTATGATAGGGCCCCACATGTGATAATGACTGTTCTAGTATTTGTTGTGCCTAAATGGACTCAGATGTTTATCTGCAATCATATGTCACTGATGAAAAGTTAATTCCAAAAAGGTTTTTGCACGTCTTTTATGTGGCCTCTATTGAAGCATAATAAATGAACAGTTGGAGAGCCTTTGCCCTATTTGTCATGTGCGTTTCCTTTTTCTACTTTTTGGTCTCTTAAAGCAACCAATTTACTCTGAAACACTGGTGTTCAACTAGGTCCGGTAGTCCTCCCTGCTGCATTTTAGCTCTGGGGAGACACTGTTATAAGACATTACTGTACAACTGCTGTAATAGTTATCTTCCAAATGCAGTATTTTCCACTGCAGGATGTTGTGTTTAGCGCTATTAGCTCTGCTTGTGATGGGCACCCTTTGCAGTAACATGGTGTGATTGGACTATGTTTCCCATATAGCGTCATTGATGACGCAACATTGAGAGACTGATACCAAAGACTATAGAATAACACAAGACGCGTCACTAGTATTGTTTTGAATGGGAGAAAGTGCAACGTGCAATATGGCGGAATAAGTCCCACCTTCTAAATAAGAGCCAATCACCGATCGGTAAAGTCATCGCGTCACTGCAGCGGCCGTTAGAAGCTCCGGTTCTTATAGGAACAGTCAGACGCGCGCCTCCGAAATGAGGCACAAGAGACGCGCATTTAGGATTGCGCATGCGCATTAGCTTGATCCAGCCTGAATAATACAGTTTTTTGTCATGATACGAGCGTTTAGAAACAAAATTTATGAGACAGTTGTCAGATTTCATTGGTGATTTCAAATATGAAATTTAATCAAAATCTTGGCAAACAGCTTTAGAGAATTTGATGTTTCCCCATTCAAAGAGATAGGAGCTGCACTTGAATGCCCAAGAGGCGTTTCAAAGATGGCCGCCGAGTGAAATGACTTGTCTTAAAGGGACTTTGGTGATACTAGCTTCGTCCCAATTCAGAGGCCAGCATCCTTCAAAAACCAGCAAAGGTTGGGACGATCGTTGTTGACGGTCTAGCCTACGGAGAATTGTTCTTGTCGCCTAGCAGCTGTGACAGCTGCAGTTGATGAGTGGCAATAATGTTTGTACTGGACTGTTTTGAAAGTTATATTCAACTGTCTGAAAAGAAAACATCATTCACAACCTGTCTAAATATGTTCACCATGGTCCATTTCTGTATATAATAAAGAGCATAATCTATATATAATCGCATCTTAGTAAGATATATGTCTACATTTGAACTGCTTTAAATGTTTTTTTTGTTACATTTGTATGATATTTTTACATATGATATTTGAGTACGTTGAAACTAAATTTTGCAAATTTATCTCAAAAAAATCCTGTCGTCACTGGCGCGCAATGAATTCTGGGGTAGGTAAGGCTGGGAAGGATCCATCTGTTGTATACTTCATTTAACAGGAAACAAAGGACACATTTAAAGGAGCCTCTGAATTGGGACAGCCTTCGTCGCGCCGCTGTGACACGATCGGCTTTCGAATGCGGCCTACAAAGGATGCATCCTCTGAATTGGGACGCAGCTACTGAAATGAAACATCTCCTGTTGCTGACATAACCTTGGGTCCTTGAAATGAGGGAATGAGATGTTACGATCATGTTGTGTTACTTATGCTCAAGGTTTTTCATTTATTGCTTGTCAGTCGAAAGATTCTGATGAAAGGACGTTATCGAGTAAACACTTACATGTTAATGACCTGTAATAAATAAATGATAAGCGATCCGTAAAATCAATGACGCATTTAAACGCACTTATACAATGCTAATTTGCTGAACTTTCCCTTAAAGTTAGATGCTGAATAATTGTGTTTATGTTCGTAAAAAGTGTTTGTTTGATAAAGTTTAAATTACTGTCATGTGCATTATTGTTCAGATATTTACAATCAGTTTGCACATAATGTTATGAATGTTTGCAGCTTGAAAACACCTTGGCTATCTGAAAATGATTCCTTTATTAATCATTACCTTATATTTTTGATAACCAACTTAACTTAAACTGTATATATTTATATATGATGTTTATATTAGTATTTTTAATATTGTGTTTTCATAAATTTTTATAATTATTGTTATTAATATTTTTGTGGACCACACAGCATATGTGCAGGATTTTTTCTCTAAGGTGTCATGGCATCATATCACTGATATTATAAATGTACTGGAAAGCTTCATTTTTTTTTTTATTTTAATACTTTTTTTAAGTATAGTTTTAAATATTTATTAGACCTCAACATCTTTACACATTGGAAATAAGAATCTTTCCTCATAAACAGCAGCAGTTACAGTTACTTTGATATCCCTATTTATTTAGTTTTATTGATAGACAACATTTGTTTTGTTATGTAATTACAAATGGAAGTCAAATCGGGATGCAGAAAGAAGGTAAGGTAGCATATCACACTGTCCCTTATGTGGAAAAATTCTAAATAAATCCACTGTATTTTGCCAGTAATATAAAAGTAACTAATCAAAAAGAAGTATGAAATGCTGTATCACTGGTCTCTGTTAGACGGATGCTTGTGAAACGTTTTATTTAGGTTTCTAAATAACATATTCTGTACTTTTAAATAGTAGATCTCTGTCCTTCTCTCTTCCTTTGACTTATGTTTTATGTTAACACTTAGATTTTTATGATGGTTATAGATAGTAATAGATTTTCTATCAGTGCAAAAAAATATTATTAAAGGATTAGTTCACTTTCAAATAAAAATTTCCTGATAATTTACTCATCCAAGATGTTCATGTCTTTCTTTCTTCAGTCGAAAAGAAATTAAGGTTTTTGAGGAAAACATTCCAGGATTATTCTCCTTATAGTGGACTTCAACGGACCCCAAACGGTTAAAGTTCAAAATTACAGTCTCAGTGCAGCTTCAAAGGGCTTTAAACAATACCAGACGAGGAATAAGGGTCTTATCTAGTCATTTTCTAAAAAAAAAAAAAAAAATGTATATGCTTTATAAACACAAATGATCACCTTGCAAGTGCTTCCGCCAGACCGCCATTCCGTATTCTTCAAAAAGCTTACGCTGTATGTCCTACACCTTCCCTATTCAACTTACGGAACTAACGCAGCGCCAGTTCCGTTTTTCCATAATTTGAATATGGAAGGCGATCTGGCGAAAGCTAGATATTTTACTTCATAACTTGTTAAATATGGATGTTTTTCTTACACAAGTGCATCGTTTCGCTTCAGAAGGCCTTTATTTTCCCCCCCGGAGCCGTGTGAAGTATGTTTATGATGGATGGATATGGATGGAGACACTTTCTTCAGCTCATACTCGTGGGTCCCGTTCACTGCCATTATAAAGCTCAGATGCGTCAGGATATTTATTAATATTTCTTCGATTATGTTCATCAGAGAAAAGAAAGTCATATACACCTAGGATGGCTTGAGGGTGAGTAAAGCTTGGGCAAATTTTCATTTGAAAGTGAACTAATCCTTTAAAATAGTCAAAAAATTTGTTACTGAATTTATTAAAACATTAATTTTAATGTTTGAATGTGTTAAATAATTGTAATGAACCTGGTTGCTACTATCTGTTGTACACTAGGTGGTGATGTAATGCCACTCTCACTTCATACAAACCTTGTCCATTATCTGAGAATTATGTTTGGAGAGAAATGTACTATTAATATGCTTTTTTATTATTATGCAATTTATTACATAATTTTATTATATATTTTCCATGTGCTAATTTTAAATCTAAAGTATGATTTACATCAATGAGTGTGTTCTGACACGTGTTGTCTAACTCCCAAATTTTAGAGACATTCTAAACTCTATTGGGAGTCCAGTAGTGTTTAGAATGTCTCTAAATGCCAGTATCAATGCATCTTTTTCATTATCTTCATGAATATTAAAATCCCCAAACAATTAAGAGTTTATCTACAGCCAGGACTAACTCAGAAAATCAATAAATTCTTTAATAAAGTCTTTTTAGATATTGGAATCCGTGTCAGCCATTGAAAAAGCTTTATTGATCAACCAGTGATCTTGAATGTATCCATTTTTTGTTGAATTGATAAATCAGCTTTAGCAACTGAGAGCTTCATGGGAAAATCTGCCACAATGCATCCCATTAATCCATCCACTAACCACTCTAGTACAAGGTACTCGAATATTGATTTTACAATATAAGGTTTGTTAGATAACAATTAATATCTGCTATCTTTTATCTCCCTTTTGTGTTTGATAGGCATAACTTATGGACGTCACAATTACTTCACAAAAAATTTGTTTCACAACAAGTTTAGCACAAATGGAAAGGATGGATTTCATTCAAATTCATGCAGTAGATGTTTAAGTGAGGACAAACAAACAAACAAAAAATGTTTATGAGACTTGTTTTAAAGGGTTAGTTCACCCCAAAATGAAAATTATGTCATTAATTACTCACTCTCATGTCTTTCCAAACTCGTAAGATTTTGTTCATCTTCGGAACACAAATGAAGATCTTTTTAATGAAATCTGAGAGATTTCTGTCTCTCTATTGACTGCCTTTGCAACGAACATTTTGATGCTTCAAAAAGTTCATAAGGAGATCGGAAAACAAACTAATCCATATGAGTCAAGTGGTTTAGTGCAAATTTGTTGTTGTCTACATGTGAGTAAAAGCCTAAATTAAATCTATTCATCATAAAAAGCGATCGAGTCTCTTCAGATAATTTGGACTAAACAGCTCGATTCATAAGGATTAGTTTTCCGATCTCCTTATGAACTTTTTGAAGTGTCAAAGTGGTCGTTGCAAAGGCAGTCAATGGAGGGACAGACATCTCTCAGATTTCATCAAAAAGATCTTAATTTCCAAAGATGAACAAAAGTCTTACGAGTTTGTATCAACATGAGGGTGAGTAATTAATAACAGAATTTTCATTTTGGGGTAAACTAACACTGTAAATGTTCATTGTAAACCCAGTGTTTCTTTAAAGGGATAACTAATATTAGTCCAGATTATAAAAACTTGACACTTGGCTCGTTTTGTTTTGATTAAAATGAACCCTGGGGCCTCATTTATAAAATGTTGCGCAGAAACCGTCCTAAATTTGATCTTACGATAATTTCTCAGATGTGCGTACGTGTGATTTATAGAATGAACGTACACACAGAAAAACGCCTCTCTTTCAGATGTGAAATCTATAAATCACAAATAATCTTGAACTTGTACGCAGCTGAATGGTTTGAGTTCCCCGCGTTGTAAACAACACCTAATTAATGTCATTTACATATAAAAGATCATCGTCCAAATGCTTAGCGAGCTGCAAGAATAGCTTAGTTTCCAAAAACCTGCAGTAATCTGACAATGAAAAGTGTGTACGTCTGCTCAGACCCTGACGTGGCTTTAAGCACTTTTCCACGTCAAAGACCATTTTTATAAATACGAGCGTTGGCGTGGATTTAAACGTACGGACACTCTTGTTACGTGACGTGTGTATATGAAGGCACAAGGACGAAGGAGAATACGAGGAATAATATTTAATAACAGAAACAGGCAGGAACTCACTATACACAACTAAACATCAACGAGAACAGACGAGGAATGAGGGAGAACACGGGGTATATATACACGAGGCAAACAAAGGGAACTTAACAAGATAATTAACAGGACACAGGTGAACGAAATGACTAATTAAACAGAATGGGGGAAAACTAGGTCACAGAAAACACAAGACATGTGACAACTCTAAGATCAAATCTGTGCGTATGCACGCTTTATAAATGAGGCCCCTGGTGCGATTGCTCTGTTAGTGTGGTTCATTTGAATAAGTGTGAACGCTGCCATCCGAACTAGGGCTGGGTGATTTTTCCGATTAATTCGAATTTAATGTTTTGCCTTGATTTTATTATTTTTTTAATCGAGAAATTGCGATTTTGAATAAAAATTTTAGCAAGTGTTACAATTAGACATGTTGACAATACAGCAATGATAACCATATTAGAAGAAAAAAATGATCTGACCACATGATGGCGCCGGCGCGCCGGATTAATCGCTCTCATGTGACGCTCTATGAACGTAGAACACATCACTTCTTAAGCGGCTGTTCATTCAGAAATGCGTTATTGCGTTATAAAAATGAAACGCGAGCAGTGGAATAAGGGGGAAAAAAAGGCAAAGTTATTAAACGCGAGTCGAGCTTTTTTTTTTTCTTTTTTTAACTTGACCGCCGTGTTTTTTAGAATGCCGTTTCATGGGTGAGACACTGCAAAAGACGCGAGACACGAGTGCAACACCTAAACATGTCCGCCAAACATAAAAACAATAGGACAAATAGCGCAATGGAATACAAAAACCTGTAAACCTGTTTGATATTTCATGTTTGCATGATGGTGACAGGCTGAAAGCTGCTGTTACTTTTTGGCTAAGAAATATTTAGCATTTTCTTATTTTATATTATTTCTGAGTATATAGAATGTGTTTAAGATAAGTTTGTACAACATTAGTCTTCATATTTCAGGCATATTTCTGCAAAGATATTTAACAAATTGTTTTACATTTACACCATGTTGATCACTTCATGTGTGGTGCACTTGGAATGGAACTTTTTTTAACCAGATTGTTAATAAAGAGAATGTTACTTAAATCATATTGTAGTTAAGTTTTTAAGTTGATTAGTTAAACAGTAAAAAAAAAAAAAAAAATCGAAATTGTGAATCGGTCAATCGTTCTGAAAAAATCGAGATTTTATTTTTTTGCCATATCGCCCAGCCCTAATCCGAACCGTGGTGTACACCAAACAAGTAGACCGAGACCGCTGAAAATTTGGGTCTTGGTCCACTTCCAAACGAACTCTGGCGCGGTTTGAAAAAAATATGAACGCAACACAGACCAAAGACATGAAAACAATCCAAAAACGGGACATGATGTCACAATATGCGACACTAAAAAGGACAGAATACTCACGCATACCTGTTTTTTCACATCATATTCGCAATGTTGCCCATCACAGTTCGGTACTGGAGGAACCGCATCTCTTCACAGCAGATCTTTGTTTATGTTTGTGACGGAGGGATTCTTGTCACTGTTTTGACTCCTTTACACATTTTATAAGATCTTCACAAGTTCATGTGTAGGCTAAGCACATACAATGAGCGCATTTATCCCAGCACACAGCATTGTTTTGGATGTTCGGTAAGTTCTGATGCGAAATATATGTAATAAAAGTCGAGCAATCAGGTTGTGAACATATCCCTATGCCTTTAGGTTTGGTATCTTTAGGTTCCGTGTTAAAAAGCCAGTGTAAAAGCTAAGTGGGCCAGGACTACTTTTTGGGGGGGAGGGTTCGGATCAAATGAACCAAGCAAACTGAACTACAAGTGTAAACACACCCTTAATGACAGCCATAAACTGTATCACTAGTTGGATTAAAGTTAAACTGCATGATTGTATAACTGATATGATTGAATAATTGACACTCTTGTATAACTGCATAACTGATTGTGTAACCGACACCCTTGTATAACTGTTGTATAACCGACAGCAGTGGTGGTTATAAAGAGCTTTCCACACTCTTCCCCACTTGCAACTGTCATCATGAAGGTTGTAGAGGCATTTCTTTCTCTTAGTTTGTTGGCTGTTTTTTGGAGCTCCAGTAATGCAAAGCAAAGGAAGTTCAGGAATCCTGTCCATCAGAAATCAGCTTCTGTAATCTCATACCAGAAGGTCTGGGAGAAATTCAGAAGTCAAACTGAAGCTGAGCGTGATGAGTTTCTGAGTGGCTCATTCCCAGTTGATTTTGAATGGTCTATCTCCAGTGAGAGTTTCAAAGTGGAGGGTGGATGGGCTGAAGACGGGAAGGGTGAGACCATATGGGATCGTTTTAGCCATGAGGGTCATGTCTTTCACAACCAGACCACTGATTTGGCCTGTGATAGTTATCACAAGGTGGACTATGATGTGTATGTGCTTAGGGGCATGATGGTACCTAATTATCAGTTCTCAATTTCCTGGGCTCGCATTTTCCCCACTGGACGGAAAGAAAGTTTGGTTGACGAGGGAGTTGCTTATTATGACAAGATGATTAACACACTTCTAGAATCAGGCATTGAGCCCACTGTTACCCTGCATCATTGGGACCTTCCCCAAGCTCTGCAGGACTCAGGAGGCTGGAATGACGACTCTATTGTGGAAGCTTTCAAAGAATTTTCTGACTTTTGCTTTTCTCATTATGGAGACAGAGTCAAAACATGGATCACTTTCGGCAACCCTTGGGCAGTGAGCAACTTGGGGTATGGAACAGGGGAACATCCCCCACGTATAAAAAGCCCAATAATAGCCTCTTACAAGGTGTGTTTGTCATTCAGAAAAAGTACCATCTATTTTATGATTTTAGAAAGAGTACATTGACAATGTTTTGCTTGTTTTTGCAGGTGACGCACAATATTCTGAGATCGCATGCTGAAGCCTGGCATATTTATAATGATAATTACAGGAAACTGTACAATGGAAAAGTGGGCATTGCTCTTAACTCTGATTGGGCAGAGCCAAGAAATCCCTTAAGTAATCAGGATGTAGCAGCAGCTGAGCGCTATCTGAACTTCATGCTGGGCTGGTTTGCTCACCCTATATTTGTAGATGGAGACTATCCTGCCGTGCTGAGGCAACAAATAGAGAAAAAGAAAAAAGACTGTGGTATAGAGCTGGCACGACTCCCCGTCTTCACTGAGGCTGAGAAACAAAGAATCCGAGGCACAGCTGATTTCTTCGGACTTAACCACCACACTTCCCGACTGATTAGTGAGAGCTTGGGTAGATGTGATGCTGGACCCAATAATGTTGGAGACTTCGAGGCTTATACTGACCCCACATGGCCCTCCACAGCTTCTGACCAGATCCAGTCTGTTCCGTGGGGGCTTCGGCGGTTATTGAACTACATCTTTTTAGAGTACACATCCATCACAAAGGTGCCCATCTATATCACAGGAAATGGAATGCCAACTGAGTTCATTGGTGATGTGTTCAATGACAATCAGCGTGTGGACTATCTCAAAGCTTACATTAATGAAGCAATGAAAGGTAAGTATTTTAACTTAAAACTATGATTATATTAATATTTTTAGTGATAACAGGTCAGTCTGCGTGAAATCAGTGAGTTGGTGACCTAAATCCTTGGAAATTATGAATTGTTATATGAAAATGTTAGACTCTGCAATAATTTTATGGACCTTAGTTTTAGGTCACCAACAACATCAGATCTGACACAGACTGACCTTAAAACAATCTTCTACCAGTATAACAAAACCCTTGCCATACATTAAAGGAACACTCCACTTTTTTTGAAAATAGGCTCATTTTCCAACTCCCCTAGAGTTAAACAGTTGAGTTTTACCATTTTCGAATCCATTCAGCCGATCTCCGGGTCTGGCGGTACCACTTTTAGCATAGCTTAGCATAGTTCATTGAATCCGATTAGACCGTTAGCATCTCGCTTAAAACTGACCAAAGAGTTTCAATATTTTTCCTATTTAAAACTTGACTCTTCTGTAGTTACATCGTGTACTAAGACCGATGCAAAATGAAAAGTTGCGATTTTCTAGGTCGATATGGCTAGGAACTCTCATTCCGGCGTAATAATCAAGGAACTTTGCTGCCGTACCATGGGTGCAGCAGGCGCAATGATATTATGCAGTAATACGGCAGCAAAGTTCCTTGATTATTACGCCGGAATGAGAGTATAGTTCCTAGCCATATCGGCCTAGAAAATCGCAACTTTTCATTTTCCGTCGGTCTTAGTACACGATGTAACTACAGAAGAGTCAAGTTTTAAATAGGAAAAATATTGAAACTCTTTGGTCATTTTTAAGCGAGATGCTAACGGTCTAATCGGATTCAATGAACTATGCTAAGCTATGCTAAAAGTGGTACTGCCAGACCCGGAGATCGGCTGAATGGATTCGAAAACGGTAAAACTCAACTGTTTAACTGTAGGGGAGTTGGAAAATGAGCCTATTTTCAAAAAAAGTGGAGTGTTCCTTTAACATCAGACTATATATAGTTATACAAGATCACTATCTACTAACTACTTCTTTCTACTACAGCTGTGCATTTGGATGGTGTTGTCATCCAGAGATTTACAGTCCAGTCTCTTATGGATGGTTTTGAGGGTCCTCAAGGCTACACTCATCGATTTGGATTGCACTATGTGAACTTTGATGATCCTGACAGACCAAGAGTCCCCAAAGCATCAGCATATTACTATTCAAAAGTGATTGAGAGTAATGGATTTGCCGAGACCCCAGCAAGCCCTAAGATGCAAATCTATGGAAATAAATTTGAGAGCACAAAACTTCCTAGTCTGCCACCATCTGAAGTTCCTTCAAATTCCAAGGTTGTTTGGCAAAAGTTCTCCCCTCAGACCAAGTTTGAGAGACAGCTTTATCACTATGGAACATTTTCAGAGGGATTCCAATGGGGCGTCTCATCTTCAGCATATCAAGTTGAAGGTGGCTGGAATGCAGATGGAAAAGGACCAAGTGTTTGGGATACTTTCACTCAACAACCTGGTGCTATCCCGAACAATGAAAATGGTAATGTTGCATGTGACAGCTACAATAAAATAGCCGAGGACCTATATATGTTGAGAGCCCTTAAAGTGAAGACTTATAGATTCTCCTTGGCATGGTCTCGAATTTTTCCCAGTGGCCGTAAATCTTCTCTTAACCAGAAAGGAGTGGACTACTACAACAGGCTCATTGATGGTCTCCTGGCAAACAATATCACACCCATGGTGACTCTCTACCATTGGGACCTGCCACAGGCTTTACAGAACATCAGTGGTTGGGACAACCCAGAATTGATTAACATATTCAATGAATATTGTGACTTCTGTTATGCAACATTTGGAGACAGGGTGAAGTTTTGGATCACATTTAATGAACCCCAGACAATTGCATGGTCTGGATATGGCCTAGGTCAGATTCCACCTAACGTGCAGCAACCAGGAGATGCTCCATACAGGATTGCACACAACCTTCTGAAAGCTCATGCACAAGCATATCACACCTATGATGAGAAATACAAGGCATCTCAAGGAGGTCTTGTATCCATTAGTCTAAATGCTGAATGGGCAGAACCCCTCAACGTCAACATCCCTCGAGAGGTGGTGGCAGCTGATCGAGCCCTTCAGTTCCAACTAGGCTGGTTTGCACATCCTATATTTAAAAATGGCGACTACCCTGATGCCATGAAGTTGCAGGTTAGCGACAAGAGCGAACTTCAAGGCTTGACAGAATCCCGCTTGCCTTCTTTTACTGATGAAGAAAAAGCCTTTATCCAAGGAACAGCTGATGTGTTCTGCATTAACATATACACAACCAAAGTTGTGCGCCATGTGACCAGCACACTTGAAGTTGTGTCTTATCTGACTGACCAGGATGTTGAGAAGGACTTTCCAGAAGGCTCTGAAAATACCGCTGTTCATGACCAGAAAGCTGTTTCTTATGGACTCAGGAGACTTCTGAACTGGTTAAAGGAAGAGTATGGAGACCCTGAGATTTATATAACAGAAAATGGTGTGGCGACAGGCCCGGCCATGACGGTTGATGACACTGAACGAATATTCTTTCTTAAGACTTATGTTGATGAGGCTCTTAAAGGTATGTTAACAATTGTTCTTACACAATGCGTATTTGTCTGTAAAATATTCTTATAAATGTTTTTAAGTACAAATTATAATTTATCAATAAATTTGCACTAAAATTTTGAATCAACTATATGAAAAAATGATATTACAAAAAAAGTAAACTGTACATTTAACACATTTACATGTATTGTCTTCTTAGCGCACAACCTGGACGGAGTACGTATTAAGGGTTATATTGCTAGCTCTCTGATGGACTCTTTTGAGTGGCTAAATGGCTACTATCCTAGCTATGGACTTCACCATGTGAACTTTGGACTCTCAAGTCGCCCAAGAACTCCAAAGCGCTCAGCTCACCTCTTATTTGATATAATAAAAAATAATGGCTTTCCAATGCCAAAGGAGGAAGAAATGTTATACGCACAATTCCCAGAGGGATTTATGTGGAGCACAGCAACAGCTGCATATCAGGTACAATCCATTTCATCAAATTCATTTATGTTTTTTTAATCATATGTTTGCTTAAAAATTATGTTTGTTTCATGTTATGCTCCAACACCACAGATAGAGGGCGCCTGGAGAGCAGATGGAAAAGGTCTCAGTATTTGGGATAAATATGCACACACTCCTTCAAAAATGTCTAATGACGACAACGGTGACATTGCCTGTGACAGCTACAACAGGATCGCTGACGATGTCGATATTATCAAAAAACTGAAGGTCGGCCACTACCGATTGTCTGTTTCATGGCCCAGAATTTTGCCAGATGGAACAACCAGGAAAATTAATGAAGCTGGACTCAACTACTACAATAGGCTTGTAGATGCACTTGTGGCAGCCAATATCCAGCCACAGGTAGACTATTTTTGAAATAATTTGCATCCCCCCGGTAACCTAAATGATTTTGATCAAATTCTGACAGTCTGTGAATCATTTTGATCTGGCAGGTGACCTTGTACCACTGGGATCTCCCACAAGCACTCCAGGATGTTGGTGGCTGGGAGAATGAGACTGTTGTCGAAAGGTTCAGAGACTTTGCTGATGTTGTATTTAACAGTCTGGGGGACAGAGTAAAGTTCTGGATCACTTTAAATGAACCCCTCAATGCTGCTTTGGCAGGATATGGCTATGGAAATGCAGCACCAGGTATCATTCGCCATTATACTTTTATTATACACTAATATTGGTAGGCTAAATCATATTTTACAAAAATTAACAGTTAATAAAGCAAAATAAGGTTATTGATGGTCTATCTGTGTCTAGGTATAAATTCCAGACCAGCCACTGCACCATATGTTGCGGCACACAACCTCATTAAGGCTCATGCTGAGGCCTGGCATCTGTATAATGACAAGTATCGTGCAAAACAAGGTGGCGTTATTAGCATTACTCTAAACTCTGACTGGGGTTATCCAAGAAACCCATACAAACAGGAAGATGTGGATGCTGCCGAGCGTTATGTTCAGGTACAGATCTGCGATTCAACCATTCATTGAACAGTGTGTAACCATGTGCATAAATAAACAATAAGCCACTGCTCTTCTTGAAACAGTTCATGCTGGGTTGGTTTGCTCATCCTGTGTTCAATGGAGATTACCCTGATGTAATGAAAGACAGAATTCGAGAGAGAAGTTTAGCAGCCGGCCGACCTCAGTCAAGGTAATTCATATATTATCTTGTTTTTGAGCAATTTAAAGCTTTGTTTTCAAAAGTTTCAGTGCTTATAAATGCTTTTACGTTCTTACATCTTTTCAGGCTTCCAGAATTTACCCCTGAAGAAGTAGCAAGGATTAAGGGTACTCATGATTACTTTGGATTCAACCACTACACCTCTGTCTTAACCCATTACTTGGACTACAAAGACTTCGAGGACTATGATGCAGACCGGTAGCCTTTTAGTTTTATTCCGTAGTCATTCTGTTTCAGCTCCAATTTGTTTAAAGGATTAGTTCACTTTCAAATAAAATTTTCCTGATAATTTACTCACCCCCATGTCATCCAAGATGTCCATGTTCTTCTTTCTTCAGTCGAAAGGAAATGAAGGTTTTTGATGAAAACATTCCAGGATTATTCTCCTTATAGTGGACTTCAATGGCCTCCAAACGGTTGAAGGTCAAAATTACAGTTTCAGTGCAGCTTCAAAGGGCTTTAAACAATACCAGACGAGAAATAAGGGTCTTATCTAGAGAAACGATCGGTCATTTTCTTAAAAAAAATGTAAATGTATATGCTTTATATAAACAAATGATTGCCTTCCAAGTGGTTCCGCCAAAACCGCACTTTTGTATTCTTCAAAAAGCTTACGCTGTATGTCCTACGCCTTCCCTATTCTACTTATGGAAAAAAATGGAACTGGCGCTGCGTTCGTTCCGTAAGTAGAATAGGGAAGGCGTAGGACATACAGCGTAAGCTTTTTGAAGAATACGAAAGTGTGGTTTTGGCGGAACCACTTGGAAGGCGATTATATAAGGAGAATAATCCTGGAATGTTTTCATCAAAAACCTTAATTTCTTTTCGACCGAAGAAAGAAAGACATGAACATCTTGGATGACATGGGGGTGAGCAAATTATCAGGAAAATTTTATTTGAAAGTGAACTAATCCTTTAAAGGAGACCTATTATGCCCCATTTTACAAGATGTAATAGAAGTCTCAGATATCCCCAGAATGTGTCTGTGAAGTTTCAGCTCAAAAGATCATTTATTGTACCATAAAAAAAATCATATTTTTTGATCTTATCACAAAACCATGGTGTTAATGAATATAATATCTCAACATCTTCATGCCTTATAGTCACATTTAGAAGATTAGTGCTTTGTGATAATATACTTTACATATTGTAACAATACAATGACACGGTTGAGATTTTCTATATAAAATATATATCAACCTGAGTAAATATACTGCATGTATGCAGATAAAGTTTAACATACTTATATTTTAAAATTTTTGTCAATTGTTGGGCAATAATATAGTTACATTTTACAGTGAAACTTAAAAAAAAAAAAAAAAAAATTATGTTGCCATCTATTCCAGGGGTGTAGGAGTTCAGTCAGATCGTACATGGCTGGAATCTGGATCCTTCTGGTTGAAAGTAATTCCTGGGGGATTCCGAAAAATTCTGAAGTTTATTAAAGACGAATATGGAAACCCTCCACTTTACGTTACAGAGAATGGTTTATCAGAACGAGGGCCAATAGATCTGAATGACGTCCACCGCATCCACTACTATAATACCTATATCAATCAGGCCCTGAAAGGTAAAACGATTGAAAAGGACAGCATTAAACAATAGATTTCTGTGATGCATTAATATTATTTTAATATTATTGTTTGTTTTCATTTTAGCGTGTTTGCTGGATGGTGTGGACCTCCGTGGCTACACTGCCTGGTCACTAATGGACAATGTGGAATGGGGGGCAGGTTTTGAAGAAAGATTTGGCTTTTTCTATGTAAATCGATCAGATCCCGCTTTACCGCGTATTCCCAAGGAATCTGTCTGGCACTATGCTAAAATAGTTACCTGCAATGGATTCATAAGACCAGGAGAAAGTCATGAATGTCAAGCTCGTTGAACCTGAAGGTACAATATCTGTCTATCTATCTGTCTATCTATATCTATCTATCTAAACTAATTCCTTTCTGGTTTACAGTGACTCTGGGTCAGGAAGTGTCATGCTGATACAAGAATCAAAAACATCCAGTAGAGGAACGCACTGACTTTGAGAAAACTGACAAATTCTGAACAGGAAGATATGAACTGATCATAAACCAATGAAGAGCTATCCTTAACAATGACTAAACATGTTAGTACATGTTTGAGAGTTTGAGAGAGGGGTAAACTAAATCAATAAGTACTTTGACTTTGAATTAAACATGTGAGTTAATGCTGTTATACTTGAAACTGTAATATCATAATCTGCCATCTGCAGCTTTGTGACAAATAATTGGAATGGCACATGATTATTTAGCCATTAATTACATAGATCTGTATAATCAAACGTGGAAAATAGACTAAGAACTACCACTAATAAATTTAAATTTGATCTAAACCAACCTGTGATTTTTATTGTTCATTTATGTTTAGTCATAACTACTTTTCTTCCTAGGACTAGAGTATGTAGGGTTTGTTTCTAGTGGGACGCACATTAGTGGCGCACTATAGGTGCTTGTGTTCCTAGTGTAATACTGCCATTTTAATCTAAAAAATGTTGACTGCTTTGGTAAACTGTATTTATAATTAAAGACATGTTTGCATGTATGTTGCTTTGGGATTTTTCGGGAAGTTATGTACAGTAATTAACTGTATTTTTTGTTGTTTAAATGATTATGTTTTGATTAGCATTAACTTATGGACACACCCTATTTTACATGTAAATGTGCTTTATGGGTGTCTTTACAGGAATGTGTATGTTTAATTATGAAAAGAAAAAAATAAAGACTACAAATAAATATTAACTTTGGTTTTTGTTTTTTTCAACTCATTCTGTCATGACTTTACTTGAGGGGGCACGCAATTCATTCACTGTTAACTACTTACTAAATTCAGCTCATGATTTATCATAAACTTACTATTAAATGCACATGTACTAGTTCAACTACTATTCAGCCCAGTAAAGTGATGTTGTGTGGCTTTTTAAAAAGCCAGAGAGTGGCGCTATGGTATCATCATGGCCTTAGTCTGCATGGAGAGTGAACTACTGATCCCAGCAAACATTCCCCTGACCTTAGTTCACGTTTCTTGTTTTCCGTCACAGTAGGTTGAGTTTGATGGGAAAGAGAAAAACACAAAACAGATTAAAAACTTTTAAGATCTACGTTTGATGAGGATCAGTGAAAATAATGACAAGCTATTCCTGTGCCATTCAGTATGTGTATGACGAAGCTGCAGATGTCGATAGTTCAAATAGTGGAGCCGGATTAATTTAGTTTACCCCTAAAAGTTAATTAATGTGTTAACTATCAAACATGTACTAACATAGTTAAAGAGATAGTTCACCCAAAAAATGAAAATTATCCCATGATTTACTTAGCCTCAAGCCGTCCTAGGAGTATATGACTATCTTCTTTCAGATGAACACAAAATATCCTTGCTCTTCCAAGCTTTATATTGGTAGTGAATGGCTCTCCTTGTTTTAAAGTCCAAAAAAGTGCATCCATCCATTATAAAAGATATTCACACGGCTCCAGGGGGTTAATAAATTCCTTCTGAAGCGAAGCGATGCATTTTTGTAAGAAAAATATCCATATGTAAATCTTTATAAACTAAAATAACTAACTTCCGGCAGACGGCCTATGCAAATCAACTTATGCCAGAAGAGTAATCTCTGACCTGACGCACTGACAAACACAGAAGTGCATAGGATAGAGCAAAACAAACAAACAAACAAAAAAAAAACACTAGTCACAAATTAGAAGTCTAAAATGAGAATTTTTAAAGAGAAATATCAGAGGATTTCAATATAAAAGAAGAGGAGCTTGAGTTTGTTGCCCAGCCCTATTTGTTTGAACCATGAGAAGCGTCTTGTGTTGACTTGTGTAGGCCATCTGCTGGACACTAGATATTTTAGTTTATAAAGTTTTAAATATGGATGTTTTTCTTACAAAAACCCATCGCTTCGCTTCAGAAGACCTTTATTAACCCCCTGGAGTCATATGGATTACTTTTATGATGGATGGATTTTTGGGCTTCAAAATTATGAGCGCCATTCACTGCCGTTATAAAGCTTGAAAGAGCCAGGATATTTTGTGTTCATCTGAAAGAAGATAGTCTTATACATCTTGATGGCTTGAGGGCGAGTAAATCATGGGATAATTTTTAGTTTTGGGTGAACCATCCCTTCAAGGCAGCTGTTATTCATGTATGAATCCATGCAGGAAGATTCTGCAGACTGTTGTACTTCACACAGCGATGCTTGGGTTTAATTTTGATCCCAGAGACAAAACCGTGCAAAGTCGTAGAGGAAGCATTGTCATCAGGATCATCGTTGCCTTGGTCAGGTACGTCCAGTGCTGTGGTTTCAGTGACTCTGGTGGATGGAGTTGTTGTTAAACAAATGTCCCCGTTTATTTCTCTTGTTCACAGCTTTGAGAAGGAGTAAGATTTGGAGATTTGTACTTGAGAAATGAGTCTGTCCCACAGGGTAAGCTTTATTTTCCTGGTGATGTCGCTGATCCATCTCTTTCAGTTCGCATTCCTCTCCATTGACGCGCATGATTTTACTAACCTCAGCATGGGGTAGAACTTTGGATTCCAACTCGCCTACCTGTAAGTCTCAAAAACCGAAAAAAGTTAGCTGCTGAGTAGATTTAACAGTAGCGAATGGAACACTTCAAGCTTACCTGACCAAAAAATTTATATAATCAATCTAGTGTTCAGCACTGTGTACTTGCTATGTACAGTAACATGCATTATTGTAGACTTGTAAACTTACCGGTATGCTTGAAGAGGGCCATTTGCCTGAGGTAATGAAGGCCCTGGAAGTTTAAGCCATTCTTTCTTTTCTGCTCATCAGAGCTAAGCTCACATCTTCAGTCGATGAGTGAACCCTACAAATGTGATGGAGAAGGGATTTCCACCTTTTGATCAACTCCTGATAAATATGAAGGATTGTTTTGATATTATGCAAGTTTAATATGATTAGAAACAATGGAATCACAGGTAATGTAACACAATCACTCAACTTACATCAGGGTCACCTCCACAAGATTCACACGAAAACCACAAATCGTTGAAGTTCTCTGTTGTCATTATATCTGGATATGGACATCAATTTCTTGAGCATTCCTACCAAAAGAATAAGACAACTTTCATCTTTATCAACAACACCATAGTCATTAGGTGTGTTTGTCTTAAGCCGCGCACACACTTAACGATTGTAAGGCCGATTATGAATGTAAATTGATACTTATGATTGATCGTGCTCAAACGCGTCCAGTCAGAGCCAGTTGCATTCAGTCTGCGATTACAGTCGGTGTTCAAATTCCATGTGTAAGTATTTAAATCTGCTTCAGTCACAGGAAACAATCGCTGTATGTTGTGCACAGTCTTAGAATGTTTTAGCTAGTCGTTAAATGTGTGCCCGGCTTTAAAGAGGCGCTGCGCAGACCAATTTGTGTATGACATCACAGTACTGCAAGAGAGATTCGAAGCATGGAAGCATGAAGTGCTCTAAAACTTCCTGGTATACGGCTGCGTTGACCTTGGACCTCAGAAAACACAGTGGACCAACACCAGCAGATGACATGGCACCCCAAACCATCACTGACTTTGGAAACTTTACACTGGACCTCAAGCAACATGGATTGTGTGCCTCTCCTCTCTTCCTCCAGACTCTGGGACCCTGATTTCCAAAGGAAATGCAAAATTTACTTTCATCAGAGAACATAACTTTGGACCACTCAGCAGCAATCCAGTCCTTTTTGTCTTTAGCCCAGGCGAGACGCTTCTGACGCTGTCTGTTGTTCAAGAGTGGCTTGACACAAGGAATGCGACAGCTGAAACCCATGTCTTGCATACGTCTGTGCGTAGTGGTTCTTGAAGCACTGACTCCAGCTGCAGTCCACTCTTTGTGAATCTCCCCCACATTTTTGAATGGGTTTTGTTTCACAATCCTCTCCAGGGTGCGGTTATCCCCATTGCTTGTACACTTTTTTCTACCACATCTTTTCCTTCCCTTTGCCTCTCTATTAATGTGCTTGGACACAGAGCTCTGTGAACAGCCAGCCTCTTTTGCAATGACCTTTTGTGTCTTGCCCTCCTTGTGCAAGGTGTCAATGGTCGTCTTTTGGACAACTGTCAAGTCAGCAGTCTTCCCCATGATTGTGTAGCCTACAGAACTAGACTGAGAGACCATTTAAAGGCCTTTGCAGGTGTTTAGAGTGTGGCACCAGGTGTCTTCAATATTGAACCTTTTCACAATATTCTAATTTTCTGAGATACTGAATTTGGGATTTTCCTTAGTTGTCAGTTATAATCATCAAAATTAAAAGAAATAAACATTTGAAATATATCAGTCTGTGTGTAATGAATTAATATAATATACAAGTTTCACTTTTTGAATGGAATTAGTGAAATAAATCAACTTTTTGATGATATTCTAATTATATGACCAGCACCTGTACATGGAAAATAAAACTGGTCCCAAAATTTATCCTTGGCTGCTTTCCAATCCACTTTAAGACAGGCACTCGCAAACTTCCCTAAGCACATGTGCTCATTCTCGCATTGTAAGTGCTCCTCAGGATCAACGTAAAACCTTTCTCTTTATGTGGCGCACTGTGATAAGCAGAGAGCACCCAACCAAATGGGCAAAAACTCCTGTGTGGCAAAACCTCTTTCAGAAAAAGACTTTAACAGGTTCTGAGAAAGACATGTTCTGAGCTTAATTTAGCAAGTCTATGTTGCAGTTTCTTATAAAACTATGCATTTTTTTTGTGCTACTGAAATCAGCCCAATTCATCACTACACTGACTGCCTGTTAGTTTTCATATGAATTTTAAATTTCTGCTAATTACTAGGGGTGAAACGGTTCTCGGTAAAAAATCGAACCGTACCGTTCTGCACACTCGGTTCGGCACGCCCTTGCACCGCGGTTCATCTCTATCTGATGACGCATACACATCTATAATATGGTTTGTAGAAAATAAATAAAACAGACAGAGTTAGGCTAATGTATGTTTCTGTTGATGGATACGCATTCTGGCTTCCTCTAAACTGCCGCATGCTCTATATGACCAGTCATTTACGCCGTCATCACCCGGGTGTCGATAGCGCGCGAGCGCAGGTGAGACCTGAACATCAAATGTTGCTATCTGTGTTTAAACTAAACTCATTTAAGCCTTGCCAATTTAAACATTCGAGTGCAAGGCACGAAAGAGAACTTATGTGCGCGCTGTGAGAAGATTTGGGCACTCATCCGAAGCGCACATGCGGAAGCACGTGTACAGCGTGTAAATATTGAGGTCTCTTTCAAGTCTTGTGCTTGAACGGACAAATTCACACAAAATTATGTCAACATGTCCGTCTTGGCGAGTATCCTAACAAGCATAGTAGGTTATGTCTTATATGAACTTATACACTCGAGAAAGAACGCATGTGTTCAGTATCAGTGTACTGATCCGTGTGTTATGTCTTAAAGAAACAGCATTCCTGCTGTCTGAATGTGATTTTAATGTTAATCAAACAACGAGACAAGGAAATCACTCATTGCTCATGACTGTTTATACAGTTAAGATTATATGCAATGTTGTTTTGCATTTTTTAGCTACTTTATTCAATTTTTGTACTTGAAAACTGGATAAATGAAAAACCCGAAAAGCCCTGACAGTGCTGCTGGATCTGTTGAAAAAATTAATGGTGATACAGATGGGGTGTCACAATCGAGACCCTGGTATTTCTTTTCTAGCTGGTGTGCGGTACATCATGCAGAGTGGTCTCCAGAGTGTTTCACATGCCTTGTTCCACTGTCCACAGAGTCACTGAGAAGGTCCACTGACGGCAACATAGTGTCTGCCCAGATCCGGCCCACACTGTGTTGCTGTCTGGGTGGTGGCCATTCGCCAACAAGTAATTCACCTCCCGAACACCCCAGAGGAGCTGGAGGCAGTTTGCCGTGGGTTTGCAGGGCTTCCAGGACACAGCTTTCTTGAAAGCTGCAGGAGCAATCGACGGCTGCCATGTCCGCATCAAGCCACCAAGCGGCCGCTTCATTGACACCTACATGGGCTGGCCTGGGTCAGTGCATGACACACGAGTGCTCCGCCACAGCCCACTGTACAGGAGGTCAGTGTACCCTCCTTCAGGGCACTTTATCCTAGCAGACGGACGGTACCGTCCTCCATTATAGAGCGTGCTTTTGGGATGATGAAAACCAGGTTCAGAGCCATCTTCCTGCAAATGTACTACACTTTTGTACCTCACGCAAGTGAATTCCAAAGACATTTTTAAAATACTGAAAAAGAATAAACTCAACTTTTATCAGAAGATACGATTTTGTTTCTTTTTTATCATTAAAATAAGAACAATTTATTTGCATTAACAAACTTCAATTAAAATGTATAAAAGATTTTGTTTCATATCTAAATTATACCTGTCATCAAAAAATAAACAATGTACAGAACAATTCCTTTTATAAATAATGTATACAACAACTTAACTTGGATTACAAAAATAAATTGTACATAAATTACTTTTTTGGTTTCATTTACAAATTAGTGGCATTTTCCGCCCTCATTGCTCCCTAAAACAAAACGAAATATTAGCAGAAGTTTTGCCTTAGACAACCCAACAAATAAAGCTGTGCAGTGGTAATGGAGTTAAATTTTTAAGAAAGAAAAACCTGTGGCTTTTAACACTTGTTTCGCTTGCTATTCAAGTAAATTAATACTTACATTTATAAGTGAATTCGTCGGCCGCCACAGAACTCTCACTCGCCATTTTCTTTTAATAAAAATCCTGTCGTCATTGGCACGCAATGAATTATGGGTTAGGGTAGACCGCGAAGGATCCATCTGATGTATTCTTCGTTTCACGGGGAAACGAAGGGCACATTTAAAGTTGCTTTCAAATTACGTCAGCCTTTGTAGCGCTGCTGTGATGCAATCGGCCTTCGAAGGATGCAGCTTCGAATTGGGACAGCCTTCATCGTGCCGCGGTGACGCAATCAGCCTTCCAATGCGGCCTTCAAAAGACGCAGCCCCTGAATTGGGACACAGCTTACTTGTGGTTAACATATCCTTCCTACCTCATACTTCTTCTCTTCTCCTTTTTATGCTCACTGACTAGAGCGTCCCCTAATGACAGGATTTAATATAGCAAGTACAGAAAGCTAATGGGACACAAGTAACAGTTATGAAGGCTTAATTCTTCGTTTGCCACCACAGAGATGTTTTCATATTTTTTTATTACCTCCTGAACTGTCCTTTTTACACCTAGATTCTGTGCAGTAATTTTCTCAGTTATTTCTTTTTTTTTTGGCAGCAGTTACAATGGGATTAAGTTTGCTTTTTATAATTGCTTTTCTTTTCCCATATTCATCAAGAAGTTGTCAGGTCTAGAGCAACAGTTTAAACTTGCATCTTGCAACTTAGTTTTGGCCAGCATTATGAAGTTGAAATATAACACCATTTTGTCTAGTCAAATTAGTACCCTTTCCTTATAGATTAAGCAAAAACAATTTGAATAAGTGGTGATGAAATATTTTATTTATCCTATAGAAAACAATTGTAGAATTAGTTTGCTTACTATAAAAGCCAGAAGTGTACTGAGGCCTCATTTTGCTTAGTCTGGGATTTTTCCTCTAGACAACAGGTGGCTGTGAAATGAATAAGACCACTGTCACTTCTGATCAAATTGCCCCCTTATTGTTAATGATGTTCAAAAAAGTAAAGTAAATATTTTAGCTCTAAAATATCCAGAAGATTTTTTTTTGTCTTTAACGTATGTAGGTTTATGAATATTGTGTATAAATGTCAGGGAAAACAAGGAAGCATTGCTATTTTAGCCTTGGATACTCATGAGGAGAATTTACATAAATATATTGGACCAAAGAAGAATTTGGCCTGACAAAACTTTTCCTCATGGGTTAAGATGCTGTATCTATGCCCATCTGCTTCAGTTCTCACAAATAGTGATAGATCCGCCCGCCTTTCTCCTTTATCGTGGCACACACCAGGAATGCCCACTAAGTCCATTATGTTTTGCCATTGCTATGGAACTCTTGACAATAAGTATAAGAAATCATCCTCATATAGCTCCTGTTAAGATGTGAGGCGTGGAGCATCATATATCCCTGCTGTTCTCCTTTTCCTGTAAAAGAAATAACATCATACTGATTTGTAATAAGTGAAGATGGTAATGCTGTTTTTGGAATTGTTTAATCATTCTTTACTGAGATCTTGAAAGATTTAATGTGTTATTTTATTTGCAGTTGATTTCATCTAAGGCTGTGTAGCTGTAAATCAGTTGTAGTTTCTGATTGTCTCTTCTCTTTTTATGTTCTTGTTCATCTTTCCTTCAGTGATTCTACTTGTTAACAGCAGGTGTTCATCACTAATGCTCAAACATGACTCGATTAATCAATTATCTCATTAACTTAAACACTACTTCAGTGTTATTTTAACACTCTAAAGTGGGACATTATGTACACTGAGCAGTGTTAATTTAACTCTGAGGATTTTGCTCTGTACATGAGCTTTTTGGTGAATGTGAATTAGTTTATGCATTTGTTAATCATATTTTATTAATACATTAATTCTGAAACTAATATAGCTCCACAGTTATAACATTTAGCTTAAGGCTGTAACATAAAATCCATTGTTTATAACCTTTATTTTAATTTGTGTAATTTCATAGCAAGATGAAAGAGTTACAACTCTACAAAATCAAAACTACTTTCACAAAGATGCATATTTTCTGGTGCCATTTTAAATTGGTCTTGTTCCAGAGTGAGTGTGCGAATTGAAACTGCTCTATTTTGTAAACCTCTTGCCACGCTGAACAGAATGAGTTCTCAAATGACATTTTAGGTCTCTGTGTTTTGTGAAAATCTTCTTACAATGAAGACATGTGAAAGACTTCTCTCCAGTGTGAAGCCTCTTATGAACCTCAAGGTTTCCTTTAAGTGTGAAACTCTTTCCACACTGAGGGCAGGTGAAAGGCTTCTCTCCAGTGTGAACTCTCATGTGAGCCTCAAGGTTTGCTTTATGTGTGTAACTCTTCTCACACTGAGGACAGGTAAAAGGCTTCTCTCCAGTGTGAACTCTCATGTGAACCTCAAGGTTTGCTTTGTTTCTGCAAGTCCTTCCACAGTGATGGCACATGAAATGCTTCTCAATGATGTGAATTTTTACATGATTCTTAAGATGTTTCGTGTCTCTGAAACTCCTTCCACACTGATGACATACAAAACAGTTCCCTCTTGTGTGACTCCTCATGTGGTTGTTGAGGGATATTTTACATCTGAAACTATTTCCACATTGATCACATTTGAACAGCTTCTCTCCGGTGTGAATTCTCATGTGGGCATTAAGGGTTGGCTTATGTGCAAAACTCTTTCCACATTGAGGGCAGATGTAAGGCTTTTCTCCAGTGTGAATTCTCATGTGGCTATTAAGGCTTCCTTTTTGAATGAAACTTTTTCCACACTCTTGACAGGTGTAGAGGCTCTCTCCGGTGTGAATTCTCTTGTGAACGTTAAGGTTTCCTTTTCGGTTGAAACTTATTCCACACTGTTTACAGGTGTAAGGCTTCTCTCCAGTGTGAGTTCTCATGTGGGCATTAAGGGTTGGCTTATGTGCAAAACTCTTTCCACATTGAGGGCAGATGTAAGGCTTTTCTCCAGTGTGAATTCTCATGTGGCTTTTAAGGCTTCCTTTTTGAATGAAACTGCTTCCACACTGTTGGCAGGTGTAAAGCTTTTCTCCAGTGTGAATTCGCATGTGGATTTTAAGGCTTCCTTTTTTAGTGAAACTTATTCCACATTGTTTGCAGGTGTAAGGCTTCTCTCCAGTGTGAGTTCTCATGTGGACTGCAAGATCTCCTTGTTGATCAAAACTCTTTCCATACTGAAAGCAGGTGAAATCACTTCTAGTTGTTGTCTTCTCAGTCTGTGAGGAATTAAAAGATGTTACTCCAGTTGTGAAATCATGATTCTCCTCTTCTGTTTCATTCAGGTCTTGACTCTCTTCTTTCAGCGCCATCAGATCTAAGGTGAACAGCGACAAATACAAGTTAAACCCAGTTTAATGACACAAAGCAACAGACATGAAAAAAAATGTTGACATTTCAAGCATCAAAACCAACCACAAAAAAAAAAAAAACAGCTTAACTCAAGAGAACTGGTCAATTATAGACAGATCTCAAATTGGCCTAAAATAGTGTTCTTTCAACCATGTTCAGTTTTTGATGAGACATCTCTTTTTACACAAAGGAAGTATGGAGTGCCACATGGCTTTGTATTAGGTCTTGTGGCAACATAGACCACAACATTCTCTTGGAATTATGTTTGCATTTATGGAGAAGCATCAGAAGAGTTTAAATCATATTTATCTGACTTTTACCGCTTGTATTTGATGAGTCTATTTATAATGCATTCTAATGCATTATAATACATACAGACAACCTTATATGTTGTATAATCTGATAAATAATAATAGTTACAATACATTAAATACTTCCCTATTTGTGGTTATAACTTTTAAGAGTACAATGCATTATAACACCAGATGAAGTCTGCATTTGTTTCATAAATCGGGTGAGTCAATTATTCAGTGATCCATTCATGAAGAGTTATTTGCTTCATTGAACAAATCAGCCTTTTTGAATGAATTGGTTGAATGTATGATTCAATGACTCACTCATTAAGACAAGCAGAGAAACACATCTGTCCGACAGTAGGTGGCACTATTATAAGGCTATTTGTGTTTTTATCATAACTTTTGGAACCCTAAATTATTTGCATCTATAAAACTTTTCTGCCTTCTGTTCTATGGCAACAATACCCTTTTTTTAAATAGGGTTGTAACGTTATATCGTTATGAACATGTACGATTATCATATTATGCAAATTTGCTTATCTACGGTATTGGGGGGGAAAAATTAGACGGAAAATCTCACCTGCGCATAAGCAGCTGCTTTCCACTTTGACTAGACTCGAAACTTGCTCGACCCACACGTACAGCGGAGAAACTATCAGAGACAGAGACTTATCTCTAACCTCTATCCCCCGTCAAAAAAGTTAAAATTTGCAGTATGGGAATACTTTGAGGATAGATATCCAATTTGCAAAAAATGTGGATTCAAAGTGGCTGCAAAAGGAGGAAATACATCAAACATGTTCGCCTATATTCGAGAACACCATCCTTCCATGCAGATAAAGCTGTCCTTGTTAATAACTTAAGGCTGTATGATTTGAGATGCAGACGGAATCGCGGAATCTAGTAATAAAAATGTAATTTACAGTAAAACGCTGATGTCACGTAAAACACGCAAACTGATGAATGGATGGATGGATGAATAAATTAAAAGTAGAGCTGTACAATAAATCAAATCACAACATGGTCTGTGAATATTAAAGCGCAAGATTGCTATATAAATATACAATCTGCTTGTTCTGCGCGTCTATGTGTAAATGAGATGTGCCGTTTCGTCTGCTACATACTCAAGTGCGCGTGACGCTCATGGTGTTTTCAGTGTCTGCCGTCTCACAATATGAAGACGTGAACAAATGAACATATCCAGAGCTGCTCTGAGAGAATGCTTCATGAGCATTTTATCACTTTATTTGAGAAAAACCAATGTCAAGCACTATAAAACTATAAAACTACAATAGAATGTACTTCTTAAAATAATAACAACAACAATAATACAATATTTAAACATTAAGGAATATATTTTGTCCATGTTTTAGTTTTGTAAATCACTGTTGTGCAGCACTTTGCCAAAAAAAAAGAAAAAAAAAGTTTAATTTTCATTTGGTTACCACTGTTTTTGATAAGTTAATTTTCTGAATAAGATGCATATCAAGAGACTCTGTTACATATATTTATATTTCAATAAAAAAAAAATCAAAAATTAATACATTATTAATGATAAAAAAATAAGTTGTTAATCTAATCCATAATCAATTATTAAATTCAATTGATTAGACATATTTTTGATTATTGAAATGTGAATAAACAATACAAAAATGGTTTCAATTTCGTCATAATAAAGCATTTATTCAACCTTTTTTCATTAATTTAACTGATGATAATAAGTTGTTATCATAACAACTTGTGATAATAATAAGAATTGATTGTTTAATACCGTATACTGTGGAACTGATATTTTTTGAGACGGTTATCATACTGTGAAAATCTCATACCGTTACAACCTTATTTTTAAATACTCAAGAAATGGCATCAACCACCAATTGGACTTCCCTTTATAAATGCAATCAATGGCTTCAAATATTTGGGCATAGATATTATTCCTACAATTAAGGGAGGATATTTCACCGATATGAAAATTTTGGCCGATATGATCACCGATTATTCTTTATATTTGAATGCAGATAACTTATACATTGGCTGATAAATCTAAAAATCCAATTTTTTATCCAATTTTTTGAGAGCCTTGTTTTTTTTTACAAAAACAAAAGGCTCGCCATTAAAAGCCATGTCCCAAACATGCAGTACAGTAGCCTAGTCTGAACCAGAGTAAATTATTTAACTTTTAAAACCAATTTTAAACTATGACCATTCTTTGTCCCAAAAAAAAAAAAAAAAAAAAAAAAATTACCTTACAAAGAAATAAAATAATGGCTATATAATGCAAACAAGTCATTGGACAACATTACTTACACAAAAAGGATCAAAATGCATGTGCCATAAATAAAATGGAATAGCCTCCACATGGACAATAATGAAATGATTTTTATTAAACCATATACAGGTGCTGGTCATATAATTAGAATATCATCAAAAAGTTGATTTATTTCACTAATTCCATTCAAAAAGTGAAACTCGTATATTATATTCATTCATTACACACAGACTGATATATTTCAAATGTTTATTTCTTTTAATTTTGATGATTATAACTGACAACTAAGGAAAATCCCAAATTCAGTATCTCAGAAAATTAGAATATTGTGAAAAGGTTCAATATTGAAGACACCTGGTGCCACACTCTAATCAGCTAATTAACTCAAAACACCTGCAAAGGCCTTTAAATGGTCTCTCAGTCTAGTTCTGTAGGCTACACAATCATGGGGAAGACTGCTGACTTGACAGTTGTCCAAAAGACGACCATTGACACCTTGCACAAGGAGGGCAAGACACAAAAGGTCATTGCAAAAGAGGCTGGCTGTTCACAGAGCTCTGTGTCCAAGCACATTAATAGAGAGGCGAAGGGAAGGAAAAGATGTGGTAGAAAAAAAGTGTACAAGCAATAGGGATAACCGCACCCTGGAGAGGATTGTGAAACAAAACCCATTCAAAAATGTGGGGGAGATTCACAAAGAGTGGACTGCAGCTGGAGTCAGTGCTTCAAGAACCACTACGCACAGACGTATGCAAGACATGGGTTTCAGCTGTCGCATTCCTTGTGTCAAGCCACTCTTGAACAACAGACAGCGTCAGAAGCGTCTCGCCTAGGCTAAAGACAAAAAGGACTGGATTGCTGCTGAGTGGTCCAAAGTTATGTTCTCTGATGAAAGTAAATTTTGCATTTCCTTTGGAAATCAGGGTCCCAGAGTCTGGAGGAAGAGAGGAGAGGCACACAATCCATGTTGCTTGAGGTCCAGTGTAAAGTTTCCACAGTCAGTGATGGTTTGGGGTGCCATGTCATCTGCTGGTGTTGGTCCACTGTGTTTTCTGAGGTCCAAGGTCAACGCAGCCGTATACCAGGAAGTTTTAGAGCACTTCATGCTTCCTGCTGCTGACCAACTTTATGGAGATGCAGATTTCATTTTCCAACAGGACTTGGCACCTGCACACAGTGCCAAAGCTACCAGTACCTGGTTTAAGGACCATGGTATCCCTGTTCTTAATTGGCCAGCAAACTCGCCTGACCTTAACCCCTTAGAAAATCTATGGGGTATTGTGAAGAGGAAGATGCGATATGCCAGACCCAACAATGCAGAA
Organism: Mylopharyngodon piceus; assembly: GCA_039654765.1. Lineage (NCBI taxonomy): Eukaryota > Metazoa > Chordata > Actinopteri > Cypriniformes > Xenocyprididae > Mylopharyngodon > Mylopharyngodon piceus. Next base: position 24,514,032 of record CM077454.1, read on the forward strand.
GAGCTGAAGGCCACTATCAGAGCAACCTGGGCTCTTATAACACCTGAACAGTGCCACAGACTGATCGACTCCATGCCACGCCGCATTGCTGCAGTAATTCAGGCAAAAGGAGCCCCAACTAAGTATTGAGTGCTGTACATGCTCATACTTTTCATGTTCATACTTTTCAGTTGGCCAAGATTTCTAAAAATCCTTTCTTTGTATTGGTCTTAAGTAATATTCTAATTTTCTGAGATACTGAATTTGGGATTTTCCTTAGTTGTCAGTTATAATCATCAAAATTAAAATAAATAAACATTAGAAATATATCAGTCTGTGTGTAATGAATGAATATAATATACAAGTTTCACTTTTTTAATGGAATTAGTGAAATAAATCAACTTTTTGATGATATTCTAATTATATGACCAGCACCTGTAGTTGATGAAAATATGAGAAAAAAAAGTGCTCGTTATAATTAATAATGCATCAACATTTTTGACAAAGAAACATCTAAAATTAATATTAGCTACTGTTTAAAATAATAGCACTGATCTGCATGCGCTGAAGCTGGAGAGCTTCTTGAACTAACTTGAACTGCGTAACTTTACTGTTTACACCTGATATTAAGATGCATTTTAGTCATTTGGCTCACAAGTGGACGACACTAAATACAGATGTAAACAGGGTCTAAAACATTTTTAGCTTCTCCACTTTCGACCACTTCCAGAGGTAGTCGAAAATGCATTCGACCGGATTGCTTTCATAGCATAAACGCTCATGTGGTCGAATGTGTTCAAACAACCACAAAAGATTGCCTGCTCTCCGACTACTAACCAAATGTGTAAACAATATGGGAAAAGTGCTAGCCAGATGGGAAATATATTTGTCATTATAACAATAGTATTATTTAACTATAAATAACAAACAGCACTCACTCACAGAATCATATACAAGCTACTTTCAGGATCAAATGACTGTTCAGCTTTGAGAATGAAACAAACCATTTTGTTCCTCAGTATCTTCTTGTTTCAGACTGAATATTTCTTCAATCTTCAGTTCTTCGCTCTCCTGTTTAATAAACGCCATCTTTATAACAGTGTGTCATGTGGATCTCAGTCGCTTCACCAGGAGTTTTTCTGTGTGTTTGGACACTGTCCTGTTTAAGATGAGAATAATTAACAGAAAGAAAAATAAATCCACACTAAATCTCTGGGTGCGTCTCAATCAGCTCAAATTAAGGTATTTAAGGTATATAAAGGCATTTATAATTTATATTTGGTATTTAATGATTTGTAGATCACATATAATCGAACACACTGGTGATTTGTTGTATTTACACGGTTTTGACCAGCACGAGTCATCAGCTTGAGTTGATTCAAGCTATTCAAATCATTCTAGTTTTAATTGACACGGAATTTCCTCATCTTGCCACTGACCTATGAGAAACTGATATATGCTGCCTTCACGTGCTATCGGAAATGTGAGAGTGTTCATGTTCAATTTTTAACTAGGAAACTCATATTTACCATAATTCCAAGAGCACATGAAGGCAGCAATAGTTCACGATAGGGAACGAAATGAGACACGCCTTCTCTGTTACTCATGTGTGGATGCACTTTTATAAAACAAAAAAGTAACGTTTATTAATGTTAGATAAATCATACCAATTGTATATTCAATAATAACAATTAACTTATATAAACTATAAAATATAATGAACAGTTTGCAACTTTTAAACGCTTAATAACAAACCTTTCTTTAGCCGAATCAAAACAGAGGCAGGAGCACGACGCAGCTCTATGACGTCATATCACCACACCAAAATAAAAGTCCCGTTCACACGTTGCTGTCTAAAATCACAAAAGCGCATACAAATAATAGAACATATGTCAGAGATATTAATATTTAAATTATATAAATACATATTTAAATACGTTTAATTGTGTACTAAAAATAATGTGTAGCACATCTAATATGTGATATTCTTTTTTTTTTTTTTTTTTTTTTTTACAAAAGCACAGCAGTCATGTTCTGCATTTTTGTTTGATGCAATTTTTCCCCAAAAGAGCTATATCAAAAACATATATTTTACTATTATACAATAAATAAGGTTTGTCAATACAACTAAATCTAAAAACACAAAAATAAACTATCCACAGAAAACAGTTAATTGTACAGTTACAGTTGATTTTTGACTCTCACTTTGAGTCACCTGCATCAAACTTTCCAGTGTTTTGATTCACTTCTGCTTCAGGATGAATATCACGAGGTGACAGCAGGAAAACAAATGAAATGATGTTAGTGTAGTGATATTTATTTTTATAGTGCAGAATTCATTTGCTAAGAATAGAGTACCTCAGGGATGACGTGTTTTTGTAGGCAAAACCCGGAAGCGAGTTAGCATTTTAGGACTTCCAGTTCCATCACCCCGAAGTCAATGGGATTTTTGAATGGGTTTTTGCTAAATCGCCTGAAATAAGGTCTGTGGTTAACAAAGTCTCTAAATATTTTCACGTTTTGATCTATGACATAAAACACACCAGTTATAACCCACTTGTGATTTTTTTTTTTAAACCTTTATTGTGTCTTAAAAACGGCGGTTGCTAACAAGTTGCTAAAAGGGACTACTTCCTTTGGCGGGGACTTTAGACATCATCATGACAAACAGGATATTTGGACAGCATTTCTCATGAAAAAGTGGATAAGTATTCATACACAGCGCAGATCATAATCAGCGAGCATGTTTTTAAATAAAGTTGTTTTTTAAATAAAGTTTGAGGAAACTTGGTGGTGGTGACGTTGATCCGCGACCATAGTGTGCTGTAGTCCGTTTATAGCCTACTGTTAGCTTTTTATATCTGACAACTTTATTTGGGCTTCAAAATGTATAAATGTTGTGTTAACTTGTAAAGATTATCTTGATAGACAAAACGTGTAAGTGTCATAACCCTTTGTTAAACACAGAGCTTATTTTTTGCGATTTTCCAAAAGTCTATGGGAAAAATGCATTGGCTTTCGATCGAGGGAACCTGTGCGCCGCTAACTTCCGGGTTGGCCTACAAAAACACATCATCCCTGAGGTACTCTATTGGGTTTTTGTATGATTACAGTACGGCTGTTGATGTGAAAGTACTTTTCTGTTCATTGAAGGATATTTAAGGGAAAGTGTGAGAGTGCATGAAGATGAAACAGATGAACAAACACAATGACCTAAATCCTAAATGAGTTCAGAATCAGAAATTATCAGCAAAACAAATGTAAATTTCAGAGAGGTGTTGACTAGGCAAAACGTAAGAGATTTTATTTCATATATCCATGGTGCACTACACGCATACACAGCTCTTCCAATGAAGCAAACACTTTTTCATTCTTCTTCATCTCAAGAGCACCATCTACATCAGGGGTGCCCAGACTTGCTCATGGAGATCTACCTACCTCCAGAGTTCAGACACAAGACACCTGTCTGTAATTATCAATTATGCTCCTGAAGATCTTAATGAGCTGTTTCAGTTGTGTTTGATCAGGGTTGGATCTGAACTCTGCAGGAAGGTAAATCTCAGGGAACAGGATTGGGCACCCCTGACCTACTGCATAATAAGGTTCCTCTACAACAGGGGTGTCAAACTCCGTTCCTGGAAGGCCACAGTCCTGCTGAGTTTAAACGCACCTGATGCAGCTAATCAAGTCCTTCAGGCTTATTTGAAAATGACAGGTGTGGTGGAGCAGGGTCGAAACTAACCTTTATAGAACTCAAAAAAAATTGCCTTAATTCAATTAAGTAATCTTAACATAATTGTATCAAGTGTAATTTAACGCAGGAGCCGGACAATGAGTCTGCATTCTGATGTAGAACCTGGAAGCGCTGGACGTAAACAACGTATGAGAATGACACAGAAGAGAAGATATTGTTGAATAAAGTCGTTATTTTTGTTTTGTTTTTGCACACAAAAAGTATTTTCGTTGCTTGCAGTCACGTCATCTGTTTCAACCATGTCTTTAGTACCTTTCTGGATCTTGAAAGTGGTGATTATATTGCTGTCTATGGAGTCATATACCTCTCAGATTTCATCAAAAAAAAATGTAAAACTCAGTTCCGATACATTGAACCAGTTCCAATATGTCTTGGACAGAATGAGTCAGGAATGCTTTGTCCAAATTGTACGCATTTCAGATACACTCTGGTCACTCTTTCTGTGTGAATCAGTCAGGCAACAAGCATATGCCCATAAGCAGCAGGTGTTTTCCTCAACTTGCCCAACGGACACACTGGAAGACATATGGGATGGTAGGACTGTTGCAGAAAATGCATTGTTTCAGTCTGATCCAAAGTCATTGGGCCTAATCCTTTATCAGGATGCCTTTGAAGTGGCTAATCCATTGGGATCAGGTTGGAGGAAGCATAAAGTTCTTGCTGTGTACTTTTCACTGGCAGATATGCCACCACACAATAGATCAAGCGTGGATCAAATGCAGCTGGTTTTATTTTATCGAGAGCAGGATTATAAATACTTTGGCACTCTGTGTGCAATCGCTGGTGATAATTTGGGATCACATAATATTGGTAGTTTTAGTGAAAACTTCAGCAAGAACATCACTTCTGCAGATTCTGTGAGATTGATTGTGAAACATTCACTTCTTTCACCTTGGAAAAAAATCAGGACAGCTGAATCCTACAATGGCCATGTGCAGCAGTTGGCTACAGCAGAACCTGAACTGCCTCTTTGTTTAGGCCATGATCTGTTTGAAGGTGTTGTGTCATGTGATCTGGCCCTGTACATCTGCCATCTTATTACAGAGCAAAAGGAGTTCAGTTATTTAGTGTTAAACAGTCATATACGTAAATCACTTTTGGTACCTTTGCAATGATGCTAACAACAAACCAACTGATGTAAATTCTGGAAGTGAGAAACTAGGTGGGCATCCTGTGCAGAACTGGTGTCTCCTGAGAGTTCTGCCAATCTTGATTGGGGACAAGATTCGTAACCCAGTGGACAATGAAGTTTGGCAACTGGTGCTGCAGCTCAGACAAATAGTTGAGATGATTTGTGCTCCAAAGATAACCACTGTTCAAGTAGGTTTGAACAGAAAGAGGAGTACTTACTAAGCAGAAAGGAGACTTTTCCAAGTCGGCCACTGAAACCCAAACACCATTATTTGTCTAATTACCCAAACCTAACTATTCGCTTGAGCCCTCTTATGGACTCTACGATTTGAAAGTAAGCATACATATTTCAAACAGTGTGCTTACAAACAGCACAACTACAAGAACCTCTGCTCCACTCTTGCTGAAAGGCATCAGCTTCTTCAAGCTTATCACCCCTTTGTTGCTGTTGAAAGAAGCACAGTATTTTCTGTGATTGCGGGTAACCTGGGAGCTCACTCAGTCGGTGGGTTTGTTGAAAGTTTCAGTGGGTCCTACATTTGCAGATTTTGTATTGGAGAGCGGTCCCAATTTCAGGAAATTGAAGTGAGGATAGGAGCATTCCCTGGTAGAACAAAAGAGCAACACCAGTTCGATATTAAAGCAGCATTGGCTAGTGACACCCATAGCCATGAAGCTAAAAGGCATTGTGCAATTACTCTAAGATTGAATCATTTTCATGTGACAACAGGTTACCCACCTGATATAATGCATGATTTACTTGAGAGTATTGTACCTGTAGAATTGGCAGTGTGCAAAGAAGAGACATTTCTCGCTTGAAGAGCTCAACAGAATCATCAAGCATTTCCCATATAAGTGGAAAGATAGGACAAATTGTCCCCAAGGTATACCACCAACCTTTGTCTCTCGTAAAACCATTGGTGATAGTGCTTACTGAGGCTACTTCCACTTATGATTGGTACCAAAGTACCAGAAGAGAAACAGGCATGGAAGTTGTTAATGACCCTCAAAGATGTTGTTGAGTTGGTTATCTCACCTAACCATACAGATGAAAGCATTGGTCACCTTGATAGCCTGATTGCTGAGCACAGACATAGATTTTGTGGTCTTTTTCCAGAAGGGAAATTTATTCCAAAACACCATTTTGTAGAGCATTATCCACAGCTCATTAACCCTGCATGCAGGTCTGCAGGTGGTGGGTGAGGAGCTTGTAAGGATCCTGCTCTGCGACCTGTATCAAAGGGACGACAACTTGCCTGGGGAGTCTCTCAAAGGGTCTACCTGTCCTTTTGGCTGGCTGGTCGACTGTCGGATGGTGACGGAGTTTAGCAGGGAAGTTGTGGGGAGGAAGGCTTTTGGGTATCGCCATACATATAAGTGATTTTTACAAAAAACATGCTTTATCTCGAAAACGAAAGGTCCGAACTGCTCGGCCCTCCTGGTGCTGAGGGGTCCCTGTGGTGGTGAGCTCACTGGCACCGTTGTACTGTGGCTGCCGTCGCATCATCCAAGTGGATGCTGCACACTGGTGGTGGATGAGGAGAGACCCGATATGATTGTAAAGTGCTTTGGGTGTACAGTAGCACATATGAAAGTGCTATATAAATGCCTCATTTATTCATTCATTCAACACAGCAGGCCTGGCTGATCCACCTGCTAATAAGCATGTTGGGAAGAAAATCAAAAGTGTGGGATCATTTTAAAAAAAGGATCCTCGCCTCTGATTCTGGTGTCCTTAGCCTTCTGGTCCTCTTGGACCTGAGCACAGCTTTTGATACCGTTTGCCATTCTATACTCCTATCTCATTTGTCTGCGTTCACACCAGACGCGAATGAAGCGTTAAGCGCGAGTGATTTACATGTTAAGTCAATGCAAAGACGCGAATAGACATCCGGCGGCGCGAATGACGTGATTTGCGCGAATTGAGCGAAAAATATACAAGAAATATACAAAATATACAAGAAACCCTGGTTTGGGACTATCCTGCCGAGTTTGGGGCCACTGCGATTTACGGTCTCTGACACCCAAAAAAAATTGTATTATAAAAAATTTATCTGGTAGATGCAAAATGCACCCCTAATGGACTATATGCTCGGTTACTTCCTGGTTTTCACAAAGCCAGCTTGGGCATTTACGGTGAACTGTTAGCTGTCATTCTGTACTCGCTCTACATCGACACAAAACCATCAGTGGTTGACTTTTTAATGTTGTATTTATATTTTAATGCAGTTTTATAAAACGGTTAGTTCCTGTCCTTGATTCTGATTGGTCAATAGCTGTTTTATTCACGATAAAACATGGCTATGACCGCTTCACCCAACGGTTCTGTGTATCACTACACAACACCCTTAGCAACCACTCTTAGCAGAGTAAACTGTATGTTCTCAATTGATATTGTTAATTGATGCTTACTGTATTATGTAGAAGAGTATTGTGAGAAAGAGATCGAGTGAGCGAGTTCATTACCTGCATTCAGATTTAGCATTTTCCTTCAGGTCAGTCCTATGTTCAAAATAAAAAATCTGTTTAAATGTCCGCTGCAATATCTTGTCCTTTTAACAGTTAAGGGGTTTTCCCGTAACTGACAGCGCTAGTCAAAGCATTTGTCAGTTGCGTCTTGTTCCGTGTTCACAACAATTCAGTCTTTTCAATGTAAAAGTCTTCGCTACTGACTGACACACTCATATAGACCGTCTTTGCCGCCATCTAATGGCGTAATAATGTAACTTCTGTTGCTTTTCAAGGTCAAGGACTATTTTTCCGGCGGAAGGAAGGCTTTTAGTAAAAGTTTACTTCATGAAAGTTGCCTTGATACATATTTTTGGCTTTAATATTTGTATTGTGTGGTAACTGTTTTATAAAAACAATAAGGTACTCGAGGCTAGTGCTGTATCGTGAATAAGTCACGGCTGAAGGGGTTGCAGGCACTCCACTTCGCGTCATGCCTAACAACGCCCTTGACTTATTCACGATACAGCACAGCTTCGAGTACCTTATTGCTTACATCACACTTGCCTAATTTGTCAATAAACCAGTTTTATTGATTGCAATAAAGACGAAGCTAATGGGAACGTTTGAATAAGAAACAAGGTGTCTTTAATTAGACATGCAACATTTTTCCAGCACTTCAAATGATATTTTTGATGTGATGACAAAAAAACATCTGAGATTGTCCCAACTTGTACACAAGATGTAGGAAATAAAACATTTGATAGAAAGCACTTTCATTTAAAAATAAAAAAAATTAATTACCAATATAACCAGCAGATGGCAGCAGAGGAGCATTTATTGGCTCATATTAGATATTCCCTCTCATTTTTTTCCACATTTTGCTTTCAAATAAATATTAAACATTATAAAATCACTAGGTTTAAAAATACATTTCTTTTGAACATTTACAACTTTTCTTGTGAATGTATTACACAGAAAGCGAGCGCCGCGCTCTCCCTCCCTTTATAATCAGCGCGCAATAAATACTTCATTTATAAAAATTAAGGAAAATTGAAGAGAAACACTGAGGGACATGTCTTTTTATGTTGTCTTACGTTTGAATAACTAAATTAATGCTAGGCCTGGCTATTTAAGTGACTATTTCCTAATTATAAACTAAGTATTACACTATTGATGCTGTTAAATCTACCTCAGGACGTTGAAAATACCGACACACCAACAAGTGGCTTACATTGAGGACCCACTCCCAACAGTAGCCATATTAAAGTCACGACTGAATGATCAAATAGTCAAATAATTCAGTGCAATGTTCATTATTCCATTATACACTATTTATTCACTTTATGTATATATATTTATTTACATTGTGGCATTTTACAGCAAGACAGAAGCTTATCTAATATTTTGATTGAGTGAATTAATTAAATCCCCTTCACACCTCCAGAGTGATTTTTGAAATTACTCTTTTGCCATGCACAGATCATTCCAGTTTCTTGCCAGAATGAGTTTGCATATGACGTTTCAAGTCTCTTTTATATTTAAAACTCGTTCCACACTGAGGGCAGGTAAAAGGCCGCTCTCCTGTGTGAACTCTTATGTGAATCCTTAGGGCTCCTTTTAATGCAAAACTCCTGTCACACTCAGGGCAGATGTAAGGCTTCTCTCCCGTGTGAGTTCTTACGTGAACCTCAAGGTGTGAATTGTGTTTACAGTCCATTCCACAGTGATCGCACATGAAACGCTTCTCTCCGGTGTGAGTTATCACATGATCCTTAAGGTGATCGCTGTCTGTGAACTTCATTCCACAATGATGACATTTAAAACTTGAGTGAATCTTCATGTGCTCATTAAGGTTTGCTTTATTTCTCATATTTTTTCCACACTGATCACATGTGAATGGGTTCTCTCTGGTGTGGACTCTTACGTGAGTCTTAAGACCTCCTTTTCGTGAGAAGCTCCTACCACACTCGTTGCAGGTGAAAGTGTTTCCCACAGTGTGAATTTTCATGTGAAAGTCAAAGTACCATCTAGAACTGAAACTTTTACCACACGGTTGGCAGGTGAAAGGCTTCTCTCCGTTATGACGTTTCATGTGGATATCAAGGTCTCCTCTATGAATGAAACGTTTTCTACACTGTTTGCAGATTAAACGACGACCTCTTTTTCGTGAGAAAGTCTTTTTTGTCTTAAAGCAACTAAAATGTTTTTTTCCATTTATGAAATCCTGATCTTTCTCATTCTGAATTTGCACTTCAATTTCCTTCAGTTCTTGACTCTCCTCTTTCAGCTGCATCAGGTCTAAAACAAAAGAAATACAAGTTAACACTATTTTAATGACACAAAGCAACAGACATCAAAACCAACATTAAAGCATCCCAAACAAATAGCATCATAACCAGCATCAAGTACACTCGATCCTATACACACTAAGCTACTGAAAGAGATGTTTAAAGTTTTATTCCAAATAATTACATGATGTGCAGATTACTTAATTAAATTAAATTGCAAATTAATCACATCAACTTTGGCAAAGAAATTTCCATCAACAGATCATTAAAAGTCATTGTGCAAGATGAGAAAAGCATTGAATAGACATTACAAAAACTTATTTTAGAAAAACATACTTTAATTAAATTATTAAAATTTACTACACATTTTGTTTAACCCTTATGTGGTCTTCATTTGGGGAGTACACAGTAGAAGTCTTTTTTTATATAAATACATTTAAAAAAATATTTTTTAAAATAGGTTTTTATACAAAAACAGCTTTTTATGTAATACTCACTTTATAAAAGACCCACATTTCTAACTTTCATTCATGGGGATAACATGGATAATTTGACATGGTTAAGTGTAACACCGTGTCCTAACTACACACGCCGCGACACGCGATAAAAGGTATCTTTTTCCATGTTAATCAGTTTTTGTCCTAACCAGGCTGGAACAGCGACACAAAGTATGGCAGTGATAATACTCAGTGTCTATATTTGTATAAATTAAATATTTTTTAAAATAGGTTTTTATACAAAACAGCTTTTTATGTAAAATTTACTTCATAAAAGACCTACATTTCTAACTTCAATTCATGTCGATAACATGAGTAATTTAACATGGTTTAGTTAAAGGTTAGTTAAAGAATTAGTTCACTTTCACATAAAATTTTCCTGATAATTTACTCACCCCCATGTCATCCAAGATGTTCATGTCTTTCTTTCTTCAGTCGAAAAGAAATTAAGGTTTTTGATGAAAACATTCCAGGATTATTCTCCTTGTAATGGACTTCAATGGCCTCCAACGGTTGAAGGTCAACGCAGTGCCAGTTACATTTTTTCCGTAAGTTGAATAGGGAAGGCGTAGGACGTACAGCGTAAGCTTTTTGAAGAATACGAAAGTACGGTTTTGGCGGAAGCACTTGGAATGCGATCATTTGTTTATATAAAGCATACACATTTACGTTTTTTTCGAAAACGACCGATCGTTTCGCTAGTTAAGACCCTTATTCCTCGTCTGGTATTGTTTAAAGCCCTTTGAAGCTGCAGTGAAACTATAATTTTGACCTTCAACCGTTTGGAGGCCATTGAAGTCCACTATAAGGAGAATAATCCTGGAATGTTTTCATCAAAAACCTTAATTTCTTTTCGACTGAAGAAAGAAAGACATGAACATCTTGGATGACATGGGGGTGAGTAAATTATCAGGAAAATTTTATATGAAAGTGAACTAATCCTTTAGGATTTTTGCCCATCTTTTGGAAAATGCAGTTGTAAAAGTAAAAAAAAAAAAAAATCACTTCCACTATTTGCTATTTGAATTCATATCTAAGTATTTTGAAATCACAATTATAACAATAAAAGTTACTTTTTGTCGAAGTTTAGCTTTTTTTTTTTTTTGTACTTAAAAAAAAAAAAAGTTTTTCAGTTAGTCCATGTTACACAATAGAAAAATAACTCTAATTTTAATTAGAGTGGCAACCTCTGAACAGCTGGGTTCAAAACCAAATCAACAAATACCCCTGTAAAGCCCTCCCATACATCACAATCATTAGCAAACATTAGCTTTCATCTGCTCTGAGTTTATTTAAAGGCACAATCTGTAAGTTTTCGCCACCAGAGGTCACATTTTTAATACAATAACAAAGGCGAAGCTATGAAGGAGAGTGGAACGATGGGAGATGTCGTTTTCACCATCCAGAGAAGTATGGAATTCACGAATCACGTTCACGGAGGAGTTAATTAATTATTTTTTGTATTACCTGTACATTTGATCACACTATTTTATGTCGTCGTAATGAATATGCAGCAAGGAACGTGATGTAATGCTATATTAGCCTGTTGCTGATACGAGACTATCAAATTATTTGGTGGGTTAATACTGCACAGTATTACATGTTTAAAACAATCGTACTAAAAGTACATTTAAACGAACCCACAGTATTTGCAACTAATGGCTGAATATTTTTCTGCGTTTGTCGTGAAGCTCTCTCCATCTCGAAAACGCCACGCCCATATTGATCCTAGATTTTATGAAACCGAAGGAGGAGGAGGTGGGAACCGGCGAACGTTTCAAACACTTTAATAATAAAATAAACAAATTTAAAGTAAAAGTAGCAGCCCCTCACAAACGACTGCCATACATCATCCGCGAGGATATCGCGGATATTACGTCATTGATAAGCGACAACGAAAAGTAATGAGCCATTATTAAAACTGGAATTTCTCTGCATTTCTTTCCAAAAACAAGCATTTATAGATGAAGCCCCCATTACCGTCAAATAAAACAGCTTTAATTAGGACACTTATATGACAATCCTCAAAAATATATTTCATTTCTGTAGAGACGGACACTTTTAATAAGGATCAAATGACTGAGTTCAGCTTTGAGACCAACCTGTTTGTGTCTCAGTATCTTCATGTTTCATATCTTCACTCTTCTCTTTAACGAACGCCATCTTCATGACATGTGGATCTCAGCTGCTCCAACCCAAGTTTTTCTGTCATATTTAAGAATTAAAGAAAAATATCAAAACTAAAACTCTAACTAAAATTTCTATGTAATGATTTGCAGATTGCTTAATTTAATAAATTCTACTTTCATTACATTCAGGGTTTAGACACATTTTTTGAAATTGACCAACAATCGCAGGAAACCTTCATCCACACGACTGAATCAGAATCAGAATGGATACCGTTGTTGGGTGGACCTTACAATATGAATGAAAGGGGATAACTAGTAATTTTCTTTTTGCAGTTGGTTTGTTAAAGTTGTCATTTCACGTTTGTGTTTGTTGTTCTCGTTGCATTTACACTGTTTTGACCGTCAGCGTATGGTGAATCGAGTGATTCAAACAGTGATTCAAACAGTGATTCAAAAGAGTGAATCATTTTGTGAAGCAATTGGTTTTAAGCGGCATATAACGTTACATAAATTCAGTTAAGTTTCAAAAAGCTCTGTTTCTCCATCACTACTTGCCAGTTACTAAATTCCTATTTACGACAGACCCATTCACCAAATAGGGAGAGAAATGAGACGCATCTTTGCTATCATTCATATATGGATGCACTTTACTCATAAACAAAAACGATTATTAACGTTAGATAGAGCATTACAAAGTTATAGTCAATAATAATACATTTACACCACTTGTAAAAACTATAAAATATACTGTATAGTTTGCATCGATTTAAGTACTTTAAATGCATAAAAACAAACCTTTCTTGAGCCGAATCACGACAAATGCAAGAGCGCGGTGCAGCCTTATGACGTCAGATCGCCACACCAAAATAAAAGTCCTGTTCGCGTTGCTGTATAAAATCTCAAAAGTGCATAGAAAAATAAAAACAAGTCAAGTCAATTTATTGTCAATAAAATCTTAATTGGGGCCATGGATTACTTTAGAAACACAAAAACGCAACATTCAACTGTTAACATGTTGCAGTGTGCTATTAATAATTGTGCAGCATTAGTTGTGGTTATGTTTGTGTTGTTAATGTACCCTAGATGAATATGAGTTTTGCCTAGAAACATCTGAGATTCCCTTTATTAAATTTTTGGTGCCTGAGTCCTGCTGTGTCAAACACTTCACTAAATGGCATCACTGTTACAACCCCGAGATGGACTAGGGTTGCAGGGTATAGCATTTAAATATTGGAAAACAAACAAATGAACAAATATGTATTAGTATTGTGCTGTACAAAGAGACCAGAAACCTGGATGCCTATAGTGCAATCAAAGGCATAATTTATTACATTCAAAGTGAGAAGTGTACCAGTGAAAATAGTGATGATGGTAATGAATACATAGCCTACAATATATACAGTACGAATTAGGCACAACACAAATAAGGGGGTGAAAAGAAAGGATGTGGGCAGCGCCAAATAAAAAAACCTACCTTCTAATCTAACTAACAAAAAAAGGGGGGGGAAAAGTCTTCAACATCAATGACACCCTAACTAAACTACGCTCTAACCTAATGTACTAATATGATCTATAATCCTACGTGTTGCAATGTATGTCACGTGACCTGCTTACCTGACTGCTTCTCCCCGTCCTCATAACACACAGTGATGGGGAAAACAAAATTAAATATATACGGCAAACAAGCATCACAACGCGAGGGATTACAAAAGTTAGATCTTTGTAAAATTACAGTGTGGCTGATCTGGAAACAAGCACTGCTGAGATCCATCACTGTAAAGAAACCAGCTGCTGATCAGAGAATGATTGTTGCTCATCATTACTGCTATTGTTATGTTGTGCTGCATACGTGTCTTTAATAGAGTTTCTCTTAAAGCTTACGTATCATCTAATATCCTCTTATTGTACCAACCATCTGCCTCTTCTGTGTGCTGTACCTTCACTGCTACAAACAACTGTAAATCAAAAAGTAACTGAAATTAAAAAAACAATTCTCAGGCATTTAACTCTGCACTTTGAAAACAAACATTGGACTTCACATTTCATTTGTTTTCCTGCTTTCACTTTGTGATATCCATCCTGAAGCAAAACACAGAAGAGGTTTGATGCCGCTCAAGTGGAAACTTGTATAGAATCTAGATAAATATTAGAAAAAGTTGTTGCCTCCCAGTTACAGGCCTATCTAACAGGACATAACCTCTATGAGCCTTTCCAGTCTGGCTTTCGTCCATTACACAGTACTAAAACAGCCTTGGTTAAGGTTCTGATCTCTCCTAGCCTCTGATTCTGGTGCTCTTAACTCTCTCCTTCTGTTAGAAGCTGAGCTGAGGTCTAACACCTGTTAGTCATGAGATACTCCTGTCTCGGCCTTCAACAACTGGAATTAATGGCACAGCCTTTGACTGGTTTTCCTCCTATTTGACAGGGAGGCAACAATTTGTTATATACCAGAAGCACAAATCATCCACCAAATCCATCAGTTCTGGTGTTCCTCAAGGTTCTGTCTTGGGCCCTCTTCTTTTCACTATTTTTGTGTTACCAATTGGACAAATTATTAAACGCTATGGGTTTAACTTCCACTGTTATGTTGATGACATTCAGATTTATTTCAGCACACCTCCCACCTCAGTGTTTTCTCCACCTATACTAACAACTTGCATCAAGGAACTCATGCTTTAGCTTGAGGCAAATTACCTTAAAGGATTAGTTCACTTTCAAATTAAAATTTCCTAATAAATTTACTCACCCCCATGTCATCCAAGATGTTTATGTCTTTCTTTCTTCAGTCAAAAAGAAAGGAAGGTTTTTGATGAAAACATTCCAGGACTATTCTCCTTATAGTGAACTTAAACAGACTCTAAACGGTTGAAGGTCAAAATTACAGTTTCAGTGCAGCTTCAAAGGGCTCTACGTGATCCCAGACGAGAAGTAAGGGTCTTATCTAGCGAAACGATTGGTTATTTTCTTTAAAAAAAATAAAAAACTATATACGTTTTAACCATAAACGCTCGTCTTGAACTAGCTCTCTTCTTCTGTATTAGAATTCCGGCAGTGTAGACGCTGCTAAGTGTATTACTGCCCTCCACAGGTCAAAGTTTGAACTAAATTGTCATATACAATATGCTAGTGCAAGTATATAACAATTAGTTCTAAAATTAGGACTGATACGCCCATTATTTTTAAGAGTTTCTCCTAAATTGGCAAGTTAGGAGCTACTTTTAGCCATAAGATGTTTCGTGAATACGGCCCCAGTTTTATTGATTGCAATAAAGAAAGTTAATGGGAACGTTTGAATAAGAAACAAGGTGTTTGTAATTAGACATGCACACACAACATTTATCCAGCATTTCAAATGTTATTTTTGATGCGATGACAAAAAACATTATTTTATCCATCCATCTGAGATTGTCCCAATTTGTAAAACCGAACATTTCAAGATGTAGGAAATAAAACATTTGATAGAAAGCACTTTCATTTAAAAAATTAAAAAAAACACATTAATTACCACTATAACCAGCAGGTGGAAGCAGAGAAGCATTTATTGGCTCATATTAAACATTACCTATATAATATTTTTTTCCCCCACACGTTTCACTTTTGAATAAATATTCCACAGATCATTCCAGTTTCTTGCCAGAATGAGTTTGCATATGACGTTTCAAGTCTCTTTTATATGTAAAACTTATTTCACACTGAGGGCAGGTAAAAGGCCGCTCTCCTGTGTGAACTCTTATGTGAATCCTTAGGTTTCCTTTAAATGCAAAACTCCTATCACACTGAGGGCAGATGTAAGGCTTCTCTCCCGTGTGAGTTCTTATGTGAACCTGAAGGTTTGCATTGTTTTTACAGTCCATTCCACAGTAATTGCACATGAAACGCTTCTCTCCGGTGTGAGTTATCACATGATCCTTAAGGTGATCGCTGTCTGTGAAACTCCTTCCACACTGATGACACATAAAACTGTTCTCTCTTGAGTGAGTCTTCATGTGCTTATTAAGGGTTGCTTTGAATCTCATATTCTTTCCACATTGATCACATGTGAATGGGTTCTCTCTGGTGTGAACTCTTATGTGAGTCTTAAGACCTCCTTTTCGTGAGAAGCTCTTCCCACACTCATTGCAGATGAAAGTGTTTCCTCCAGTGTGAATTTTCATGTGAACGTTAAAGTTTCCTCTTTGAGTGAAACTTATTCCACACTGTTGGCAGGTGAAAGGCTTCTCTCCGTTATGAAGTTTCATGTGGACATTAAGGTTTCCTCTATGAGTGAAACTTTTACCACACTGTTGGCAGATTAAATGGCGTCTAGTTTTTGCCTTTTGAGCTCTTTTTCGTGAGGAAGTCTTTTTTGTCTTTGAGCAACTAAAATAGTTTTTTCCATTTATGAAATCCTGATCTTTCTCATTCTGAATTTGCACTTCAATTTCCTTCAGTTCTTGACTCTCCTCTTTCAGCTGCATCAGGTCTAAAACAAAAAAAAAAAAATACAAGTTAACACTATTTTAAATGACACAAAGCAACCAACATAAAAGCATTAAAGCATCCCAAACAAATAGCATCATAACCAGTAACAAGTACACTCGATCCTATACACACTAAGCTACTGAACGATGTGTTAAATGTTTTATTCCAAATAATTACATAATGTGCAGATTAATTAAATCAAATTAATCGCATATCAACTTTGGCAAAGAAATTACACCCAAAAGATCATTAAAAGATTTGAATAGACATTACAAAAAGACATTTTAGAAAAATACTTTTTATTCAACTTGTTCAAATTTACTTCACAAAAAAAAAAAATCCCAAACATTTTATTTAAGATGAGCTTATCCAACACTGTCTCAGTAACCTTTCAGATTATAGGCAGCAGCTAATATATGAATAAAAAGGTGAAAGTGAGATTTCTTAGATTAGTCAAGTCCATATTACACAATAGAAAAATTTAAAACGAACGCCAGAGCCTAGTGCTAGCACAAAGTGCTCCCATTCTCCACATTCATTAGTTTACAGTCGGTTTAACAGTCCTATCGAATACGTTGTTAGATAGAACTGTAAAACAAAGAAAGTAAACGATATACAAAAAAGTATTATAGCGTTTGCCATGTGCTTGATGCCCAATGTCACTAGCTGAGCAGAAATACATAATAATGTTTAGCTTGGTCCCTTCAAATTCACATTGGACTTCTTCCTTAGTGTAAAGGTTGAGTACCACCTGGGCTTTAGCATCAGTCCATCTATCACCTTTTTTCATATTCGTGGAGTAAATATATATATATATATATATATAAACTGTGTGTTTACACAGATTTTTAAAAACGGTGTGTGCCAGTGTTTCGCAAGTGTTCGGCAAGTCAACACGCTTACGTCACTGATGGTTCCTATTGTTCTGGGTTAGACCTTATACTCTGAAGTAGGAGCTAATTTAGTCCCACCAAAAGGCATTCCTATGACTAAAATCATTCCCAGTTCCTGTCTAGTGAACATGCCAAAAAGCAAGTACTTCCACCTAAACTTATAGGAACTATAAAAACGTTCCTCTGGTGCGAAAGCCCCTTTAGATTCCACAAGACCTCTGAACATGTCCTGTGTCCAGGGGTGCCTAATTCTTACATAGCCAGACCTTCAGATTGATGGTAGAAGGTCTGGACTTCATAGCAGCTTTCATTGGCCAAGAGGCCGTATGACTGACATGTAAAGCAACAAATCACAGTTTGTTTTGTTCAGTACCATGTTTAGGGCCATGAAAATGTCCCTACAATAACAGGTGGCCATGTAAAAGTCTTGGATTAAAGAGTCTATGCTGTAAACTTCACATACTTTTGAAAATGCATCATTTAGTTGGTCCTGGTAATGCTCATTGTCACAGCTGTAAACACAAGAAGTTTCTTCCTACATAAGAGGGTTTGGCGTCACAACGGCTCCAGGCGGATCGATAAAGAATACGACACACACGTCTCCCAGAAATCATGCAGAATTCAACCAATACGATGATAACTTTGAAACTCCTGAAGTGTTTCCCATTTCCTGTGCCTTACGAATCAGATGTTTAGCCAGCAGATGTGGGCAGGTGTGTCCAAACCTGCTCTTGGAGGGAGCCTGTAAAGCTCCAACATGCTCCAACAGATCTTCCTGGAAGTTTCTAGCTATCCAGAAGACCTTGATTAGCTAGATTGTGGCCTGGTTTCACAGACAGGGCTTAGACTAAGCCAGGATTAGGCCTTAGTTCAATTAAGGTATTTAAGTAGCTTTTATAAACGTACTATAGGAAAAACACATTACTGGCGTGCATCTTAAGACAAAAGAATGGCACTCAGATATTTTAAGATCAGTGCAAGTTACTTTCAGTTAAAGCAGCTCAAACATGCATTTTAGTCTGGGACTAGATTTAAGCCTTGTCTGTGAAACTGGCGGTACGTGTGTTTAATTGGGGTTAAAGCTAAACTTTGCAGGACAGTGGCCCTCCAGGAGCATGAGTGCCCTAGGAGATGTAACACAGATAGTGTGCAAACAATGCTGGCTTTAAAAACCACTTTAGATGTCATACTTCAGTTCAATGACTGATTGAACTGAATCACCGAAACTCCCATTATAATCAATGACACTGCTTAGACTGAACAACGAATCTTATATTTAGGTCGGGATTGCAATTTGTGAGAGGTTAGAAATTAAGCTGCAATAGCAAAGCCTAAAAGCCTGTTAAACAGCGTGTAAGTACTGAACTAAGTTCTATTTGGTGTCTTATTGCACTTAAACTCAAATACACACAAGGTTTACATAAATACAGTTGTCTTAAAGTCCCCCTGTAGTCGATAGCCACATTTACATGTACAATATTTTGTCATTCCGATTGAAAGATTTGGTGGACTGTTTACATGAGACGTTATCTAATCCGATATGGTGTTTACATGAGCCGGCGCTTTCAATCGGAATGACTTTGTGACATCCGCACATTAGCTTGTCCTGTTTGCCGCCTTTTATTGCTGTCATCATGGAGCTCCATCATTTCTTATGCGTGCTATTTTTATGTAAAGTGTTGCTCTTAATCAAGCAGCAACAACGTGAATTTATAGCATATTCCTGCAGGAAGGTGTGAGGAAAAGGTGGGCGCAGTAAACTGACCTTTTTGGTGGCTGTGCATCTCAGAGCATTTTTACCCCTCCCTCCTCCGAAAAGCATAAGCGTGTGAATGAAGGTCTGTAGTAATGAGTTCCTTCAGAGTATTTAATAAATGTGTTGTTTTAGTTTTACTCCAGTTTAATTTTGCCGCCGCAATCATGCATTCTGACGACCCCTGGCCTCTTGACGTGATGATGTAGACGCAAAGTAATTGGTTTTAACTCGTTTAACATGGCAGAATTTTTATTTTGTTCGGATTATAGAAAGGTTTATCCCATCCCTCTCAAACCGATTACAATTTCATTCGGTTTGGGCATTTTTATTCCGATCGGGGTGTTTATATGGAGCATTTTCATTCGGATTGGACTTTTATACCAATTACAATACTCCATGTAAACGCACCTAATGATTTTATCCCTTAAAACTCATCTTTGATCACCAAAATGACAAAAAACGTTTTTTTTTTGTAACTCTATACCCTTGCCTCATTTAATATACGCAGATAAATGAATATGCAAATTTAGTCCCCCCTCCACTCGCTCGCGCCAGCTCAGAGATCCACTGGGTCAACTTACTGAAGTAAACGCTGCACAATGGTATCGCTCTTTACAACATCGGACACATAATGGTAATTAATATGATTAGCCTTTTGCTTGACTATGTTATCAAAGAGCTAATAATGTGTTGCTAATGTTGCACAAATCATGTTCCCGTTCACCATGTCAGAGTCAGACAGCTGCCTTCTAACAATCAGTATCCTTACAAACGCTTTAACAACTCAGAACGTCAGTGGAGAAAGACGTATAGTTCATCATAACATCTTAATATACATCATACACCCGCCATATTGCTAAATCTACACGATTTTTCATATCAACAGAAAAATATACCAGGATAACCTGGCTTCTCTCGAGACTCCTCTGCTAGTTAATGATATGCTAAAGCCCACCGGCACAATGACGTGATTGGTTACAAGGTAGCTTGTGATGTCACAGACACCAGCGATTTCAAACCACTGCAGTTTTAAGGAGAAAATACTCAGCAATAGTGATGACATATGAATTTGCACATGGTTTGTCTTAAAGCATGTAAAAAAACAAACAAAAAAAAAACAGACATATAAAAAACATTAAAAACTTGATTTTCACCTAAGAAACTGTGTATTTAATTCATACAGTGAAGTCTATGTAGTGTTTTATTTCCACATGTTTATTCAGTTTTTTACTTGAATGCTACTGTTAAATACACCTACTGTAGCTAAAAAAAAAGCATTTTATTTCATTTGTATCTTGTATCCGTCCTATTATTTTTTTAAAAAAAAAAAGATTAAAATAAGATTTTCATCTACCCACCACATCTACTTTGGCCTAAATGGTCTGTCATTCCTTTTTCTTTTATACAGTATTTTGATACCTTGTAAGATTAAAATTTTAAAATAAGGAAATTATTTTGGCTGTACTGCACAGTGACTTGCAAAATAGTCTTAAAAGCCAACATGTAAACAAATCATAATAAGATTATGGATCATGATCTGTTTTTGCCATATCGCCCACCCCATCTCCTTCCTTTGTCGCTGACCCTGAGCCATCAAGCGCAAAAAAAGGCAAGTGTTCCAATCATACAAGAAAAACCCCAGACACTGACATCCTTCACTTCTGGAAGGACAGTTCTGTTATACTGCCCAACTTTTTCACAAATTTAAGGTTACAGAAACTTTTACTTCCTCTGAAGCTATCAGTCATTCTACGTGCAGTATTCAAACAGTGCGTCCCACTGATTTTTCAGTGTTCCCATTATGCATAATCTGAACATAAAAGTCTGAGTCAATCAACTCCTGGCAGTGGGAGTCGGGAATCGAACACGCTTATTCATATGACATTTTATTTGTAAACTAAAAAACTGTTTTTATTTTTAGCTTTTATGTGAAAAATAAAACAGCATTCACTGCATTTCTTTCTAAAAACAAGCATTTACTGTATAAATGAAGCTCCCACTGCCACCCACGTTTTTCAGTCGCGTAAAAGTGTTTTTAATCAGTCCGTCTGGAAACAAAGCAATGTTTACAAGACACTGGTTTGATACAGCGAACACTTTTCAGAATGAGAATAAAAAAAAATCTAATAGACATCTCAATTAAAGATGGTATCTCAGTTTACTTATTGAGAAATAAATATTTCTGTTAGTTACATAATTGATAGAAATTAATGGCTTTCATTTTCATGTGATCTCAACATGTCTGTCCACATGAGGCGACCCCCTCGGTCAAATAAAACCACTTTAATTAGGACACTCATATGACATTGTTCAAAAATATCATTCATTTCTGTAAAGGTGGACAGTTTAATAAAGACCAACCTGTTTGTGTCTCAACATCTCCATGTTTTGTCTCTTCACTCTTCTCTTTAACAAACGCCATCTTCATGTCATGTGGATCTCAGTTGCTCCAACCTGAGTTTTTCTGTCATATTTAAGAATTAACAAAGAAAAAAAATATCAAAACTAAAACTCTGTGTGCGCAATTTCTATGTATTGATTTGCAGATTACTTAATTTAATAAATTCCACTTTCATTACATTCAGGGTTTACAAACATTTTTTGAAATTGACCAACATAGCTAGTAATTTTCTTTTTGCAGTTGGTTTGTTAAAGTTGTCATTACACTTGTTTGTTGTTCTCGTTGCATTTACACTGTTTGACCAGAACGTCGTCAGCGTGCGGTGAATCGAGTGATTCAAACAGTGAATCATTTTGTGAAGAAATTGGTTTTAAGCGGCATCTAACGTTACATAAATACAGTTAAGTTTCAAAAAGCTCCGTTTCTCTTCCTATTTACGACAGACTCATTCACCATATAGGGAGAAAAATGAGACGCACCTTTGCTATCATTCATGTATTACTCATAAACAAAAACGATTATTAATGTTAGAGCATTACAATGTTATATTCAATAATAATAAATTTACACCACTTGTAAAAACTATAAAATATACTGTATAGTTTGCATCAATTTAAGTACTTTAAATGCATAAAAACAAAAACCTTTCTTCAGCCGAATCACAACAAAGGCAAGAGCGCGGTACAGCCTTATGACGTCAGATCGCCACACCAAAATAAAAGTCCTGTTAGTGCATAGAAAAACAAAAACAATATGTCAGGGGTACTCAGAGTTGAAATCTTAGTGAAATACATATTTAAATGCGTTGTTCAATGATGTGCCGATGAAAGAGCTGATGTGTGAGATTCTGTGTAGGAGATAAACAGTCACGTTTGAGTGCAGACACAATTTTTGTCTAATTAGAGCCATGAATTACTTTAAAACACAAAACAAAGAAAAACGCAAAATTCAACAGTTAACGTTGCAGTGTGCTGTTAATAATTATGCAGCATTATGATTATGTTTGTGTTGTTAATGTAACCACAAAAGAGAACAACAGCAGCAACGACTACAGCAGGACGTCTCTATATGGTAAGTATTGTAACGTTACTCGTTTGTTTAGCGGCTTGTGTAAATGACTAATTCACCTTTCATGATAACGTTGTAAATGGACACTTATGGTGGTCAGCTAAACAAATGTATTTAAACAAACACAATACATCATCCCATTATCCCTGGGTAACTTTTGATTCACTATACATTCGTGTCGTTTACATTATATGCACTTACTGTACGTGTCGATTACCAACAAAACACAGACATTTGATGCAGTTTTACTTAACGTCTGCGGTTCCGACTCATGACAGGGATCTTTAATCGCTGGGACCGCTCCATCTTCCAGTTTCAACCGACCTGCAAATCCAGAGTCGAACTGGGCCTTATTTACGAAACATTCATTACCGAAATGCCAGGAACAAACACCAACCCGGAAAAACAAACTGCATTCACGGTTCCCTTAACGCTGGGTTCTTTGGGAAGCTGAACAAGGATATCTTTCCCTCACAACCAAATACACACTTCTTTGGTAACATTGTTGACGAGTTTTTCTTGATTTGCGTGACCTGAATGAAGCACGTTGATGGGCGTGCTCTTGCTCTCGCTCTGGTTGATGTGTGCGCGCTTTTCCGGGAGAAGAAACCATACAAGGAATTCCACCCTTTATGATGTCATAAGGCAGGAACACACCAAGCCGACGGTCGGCCGTCGGGCAGTTTTTGTTCGTCGACCGACTAAGTTTTCTCAGTGTGTTCCGCACCGTCGGCTGAAGTTGGTCCTCGTCAGCTTCTTTCGGCCGATTCGACATGTTGAATCGGCTTCGGAGCTCGTCGGGCCGTCTGATCATTCTGATTGGTTGTTCAGCTACTGCCACCTGCTGGTACAGAAAGGCATTTCATCTTACGCAGGCGCAGAACGGACGTGCTACTTGGCCGTCGACTGTCGAGCGTCGGTTTGGTGTGTCAGGGCAACTTTGAACCCAGACGCTGCCGACGTGAGCCAATCCCGCAGTCTGCTTTCGTCGCCACTAGTTCGTCAGCGTCAGCTTAGTGTGTTCCTGCCTATACACGGCCATACTCGAAAAAAAACTTTCTGCAACTTATACAAACCCTTTGTTCAGTGGGTGTCTGGCCTAACTCATATCCAGGGCCATACTCTTGATCTGATTTAATCACATGGTTTACCTGTACTGGACATTAAAATCAACTACAAAGGTTTATCAGATCTTCTGCCCATGTTGTTTTCCGTGCCTCTGTAACCCCCTTCCGATTCTTTCTTTCGACCCTTCCGGAAAGGACCGCACAGAGATGTAGGCTGAGCTCACTCATCGCGTGTTTACAGGGAATATATGAAATGACACCAAACAGACATGAAATACAGGTCATCCGGTCACGTAACATTCTCCTCAACAGCTTGCTTGAGACTTGGTTCACCAGTTCAACAAACAATAAATCAGTTTCTCCATAATTAAGAGCTCAGTTTTTGTTTTTTTTCTGAACACAGAAAAACATAACATCGTACAAACATTAGTACATCATACCTGGGAATATATGAAATGACACCAAACAGACATGAAATACAGCTCATCCGGTCACATAACTGTCAAAAATAAATATGCATGTGAAAATAAGCAAACACAACGAAAACCAGGTGCTCCATTAGACTCCTTGGTCTGTGTTTCAAGATGGGTTGGGTGGATGGCCGACCTCACCGCGGACCTCAAGTGCCTGCTGTACGAGGGCCGTTCCCCGCCATGGCAGTGCGGTCGGAGACGGACTGAGGACAGTCCGCCCCAGTCGACGCACACGAGGGACCCCAGCCGCCCCCATGGGGACGTCGCAAGAGGAGTTTGACTGGGGCTGTACACCTGTCAAAGGGTAACGCAGGTGTCCTAAGGCGAGCTCAGAGAGGACAGAAAACTCCCACGGAGCAGAAGGGCAAAAGCTCGCTTGATCTTGATTTTTTGAGTACAAGTACAGACCGTGAAAGCGGGGCCTCACAGTCCTTCTGGCTTTAATACAACTTGATCATTTTTTTTCAAAATATGACTTTTAAATTTGATTTTAATGTTTGTATCTCCCACGATACATTGCCTGTTTGGGGGTATAAATTCACTGAAAACAGAATTCTTGTTTGGCAGTGCCTTTTAAATTTTAAACCATTTTAAAACATTTTATTCTCTAATAACATACAATATACATTCTTTGTAACACATTCTGATGAACAATAAGTGATAAACAATATTTATGAATACATTTATAATGCAAACTATAATACAAAACTATAAGTTAATTCAACAGTTAAATTTCATACGAGAGAACATGTATTTTTCTGTCATAGCTTTCTGTAAATATTCTTTCAAAGACATTTCTAAATGTTTTTGGAAACATCACCAAAGGCCAAACCTTACTGGCAGTGAAAGGCAAGAAAACAGTTCCTAGCATTTTGCCCAGAAACAATGCAAAGCCTCACTTTGCACTTGTCACACATGACAAATGTTTGTCCTTCTAAGCACATCCTGCACCTCCCCCTCTCAGACAAAACGGGAAAGTGTATACACTATGTGTATATATATATCTAAAGTTTCTCCCTCTTTTGTTTGGTTGTGCCTCTGACTGTCTCATCCTCATCACACGAGCTACCACTGTCCTCTCTGCTGCTGCTGTCACCAGTATCATTACTGTGGACACCTAATGCAAATTCTTCTTCATCTGGCTCACATGATTCCTCGTCTGAGTCTGATGAGCCCTCAAGTGGAAAAACTACTGCTTGAGACTGTCTCGTCCTTTTACCATAAAAGGTACTCACAGTAATTCCCTGGGAAAAAAAATGGCTAAATTATTGAAATTAAACTATCATTTAAGAATATTGTTATGAATTGAACAGATTTTTTAAAACACAGACATTTTTATTTTTTAAACTCTTGATTTATACCTCTAAAAGGGAGATGTATCCCCTGAGATACAAACATTTAGAGACAGATTACGAAAAATGTACAAAGTTCATTAAAAAAAAAAATTTCAGCATGAACATGTTAAGCTAACACTTTTTAAGTTATTTAAGTTAATTCCAAATGTTTTAAATGTGAAATATATCAACATTTACCTGAGGGTGAGTAGTTTTCCCGCTACAGGCAGCCATTGTTGTTTTTAAGTGCTGCCTATCAGCTAAACACAGAAAGTATAAACAAAATCATCTGATCTAAGTATTCACAACAAATACCCTTTCAACTTGACACCAAATAATAAGACTCACTTTCTCTGTCTCTCAAATGTTTGTATCTCCCACGATGTGTTGCCCATTTTAGGGTTAAGTAGGTGGTGTCAGAAAAGTTACCACAGGGATAACTGGCGACCAAGCGTTCATAGCGACGTCGCTTTTTGATCCTTTGATGTCGGCTCTTCCTATCATTGTGAAGCAGAATACACCAAGTGTTGGATTGTTCACCCACTAATAGGGAACGTGAGCTGGGTTTAGACTGTCGTGAGACAGGTTAGTTTTACCCTACTGATGTTGTGTCGTTGCAATAGTAATCCTGCTCAGTACGAGAGGAACCACAGGTTCAGACCTTTGGTGCGTGTGCTTGGCTGAGGAGCCACTGGTGTGAAGCATCTGTGGGATTATGACTGAACGCCTCTAAGTCAGAATCCCGCCTAAATGGAACGATACCGCAGTGCCGCGGGAATTTTCAGCCGATTTGCATGTCAGGACCGCTCGTTAGATGTTGGGCATGCAATATGCATTGCACATGCACTAAATCTTATTGTGAGGAAGTCTTTAAATGACATCAGTATCTTCAATGAAATTTCTAAATTTCTAATCTAAATGTGGAAAAATGTTGTTATCTATTTCCAAACCAGCACTACAGCAAAAGAGAGACTGGCCCAAGTACAGGAGCAGATGGGGAGACCAGTTCATTGAAGTGGACACTCACTGGAACAGCACTTAAAACATGCTGGAACGACTCTATCAGCTGAGAGAGCCAGTGGGGGCAACCCTGGCCTCTCCAAGGACCGACATCACCCCTCCTACAGCCCTGGAGTATGAGGCAGTCCGAGATGCTTTACATGTCCTTGCCCCTTTCCACCAAGCTACAGTAGACTTTTTTAGGGAGAAAAGGGTGTTTGCCTCCAAAGTGATACCTTTGATGAAGATGCTTAATCATGCTGTAACGAGTAAGTTAGCTAGTGATGCTA
This sequence comes from Mylopharyngodon piceus, assembly GCA_039654765.1. Lineage (NCBI taxonomy): Eukaryota > Metazoa > Chordata > Actinopteri > Cypriniformes > Xenocyprididae > Mylopharyngodon > Mylopharyngodon piceus. Next base: position 24,541,003 of record CM077454.1, read on the forward strand.
GTGTTGAAGTACACCGGTATTTATCGGAAGTAAATCTCACTGGAGTTGTTCCAACTTTTTTTTCATTCTCAGTTTTTCAGACCATTATCCAAAATACTAACACCGATGCTGCTGAGCACCTGGAGACAGCAAGAAGTTTGAGGCAGGACAGGTCTTTGAAGGACTTTCTCCTTCCTCTCAATAGTCACATATATGGGTATGGTGAAATTGCCATCAGTGGCAGACTAGTGGAATGGGTCCAAACTGTATGGCATTGGCTTTCCAGCATCAGTGATGTCCTGCAGGAAATTTCACACCATGTCCTCAGCACTCCACCTTAGCGATCCTAAGTTGGATGCTGAGAACACAAAGAACAAAGGAACCCCTGCCTTTGACCGTCTGTGCAAAGCATATGACCAGATTCGTGATGGATGCAAAAGTTTTTACCACCCACATCAGAACATTGCAACTGATGAAAGAATGGTGGCATCAAAGGCAAGGATTGGTCTGAAACAATACCAGAAAGACAAACCAACAAAGTTGGAGTGCAAGCTTTTTTGTCCTTGCAGAGTCTCTGAATGCCTATACATGGGATTTTTTCATTTACGAAGGAAAATCTCTGGTAGCTCAGAGCCAGCAAAACAAGGGTCTGAGCTACGAATCAGTCATGGCTCAGATGGATGAAAAGGTCTTGGGGTCAGGCTACAAATTATATGTAGATAACTTCTACACCAGCCTCATGCTTTTCAGGGACCTCCTCCAAAAAACATCTGTGTTTGTGGGACCATTAGGAGCAACAGTGTGGGCTTCCCACAAACCACCCTAAACAAGCTGCCCAAAATGCACCTCAGGAAGCATTCTATGTGTTTTTCATGCAATTCGGGGTATTTATTATAAGAATAAAGGATGTTTAGATGAGAAATGTATATTGGGAACAAAGGAACATGGCCAAGAAAGCCTGCGCCCGAATGGACAGAAAGTGCAATAAAGCAGCTGTATATTGTCAACTGTGTAGAGTTCAAGAGTTCATAGAAGGTTGGTACAGTGAAATATAATAACTTTGGATTATCTTAGGTCATTATAGTGTTTGTCATCAGCCACAGTCATGTTTAGCACTTTGTTGAACATGGCTGACAAAGACAGAGCACTCCGAAATGGCTCATGCAACTATATTATGCAATGCTAAGATCTATAAAATCATTAATGTAAATAATTATTAAAATTTATATTTCGTTAGGGCATTATTAAGCCTTGGTTCAGGAAGCCTCATTTTGCCATCACTACTTCAAACCAAACTTGAGTCTTCAGTTAACAAAGTTTAAATCCCGCCTGGCTAGCGCGCTTCCCATATTGTTTACGCATTAGGTCAGTGTAACGTTAAGGTCCAGATGATAAAGATGAAGATTCAAAACAAAGGTATTTATTATAAAACAAACTCAAATAGTCCACAGATGAAGAACAGGTAACGTAACAGCGTATAAGACATGACAATACCGGACAACTGAGGTGAGCACACAGAGGAACTTAAGGCGAGACACTGCAGGTGAATAGGGATTTTTTTAATTTAATGTAAATATATTGACTTGAAACTTTACCAATAAATTATTTATATTATTACAACTATTTTTCACATTGCAAGTTTTCAGAAAAAAACCATGTCTGAAGCCTTCGCCTTCAACTAAATTAATGGATCTCATACCCATAGCGATGAACTCCACTATGGCATTTGTTATCTCTCTGTTATCTTCACTTTGCTTCTTTTCTCCGTTATCGGTTTTCGGAATTGTAGGATCTGCTTTGAAGTTTTGGGTGTGGTTGAGCATGTTGATGGCTGCGATACCATTACCTGGGGATGTACCTATAGACAAATTATTATTAGGCTGGGCTACTGTACATTTTTTTTATGACTGCCGTATTTTCCAAGCAAATTAAGTGGACGTTTTTATCATGTGTAAAATTACTGATTAACATGGCGGATAAAAGCAGCCTGCTTTTTTACACCACCAATATACTATAGGCCGCGTTCTACTTAAAGATTTTTCAAACTTAATGTGCTGTTGCGGTAGGACAGATTTAAATTGCATATTTTCCACACTGCCTTTGTCTTGTCCTCACTCAATTTAAAGTGCTCCCACACAGCTGAGGTCTTCGGCATTTTTGTCTTTCTTCCAGATGAACTAAATCATGACGTTCACTCATGGGCGATTCGTATTCAAGCGCGAATGAGAACTGTTTCGCCAGGGGATGCCATGTGTTCGAAGAAAAAAAGAATACTTCGAATCTCAAAAGTGAAAATCGAATGCCAACCCACCGAACGAATATTCGAATAATCGAATTTTCTGGTCCAGCCCTAGTAACTGTGCTGCAATCCACGGGAATATTCCTATCGTTATTCATTGCATGTATTTTACGCGTCGATGCACTACAAACGTCTATTTTCTCGTTCTCGCAAATAGAGTGTTTTTTTTCCCTTACTTGTTCGAGATATAGATAGCTGCTTACGTCTCTTTTTTGATACTTTTGCATGGAAATTCTGCGTTTTCCCCATCTCTACCGCATTAATGTCTCAGTCTGTGGTAAACTAGCTGAACACATCACGTGACGATTCACGATTCAAAATGTGTGTTGTACCATTTTGAAACTTGTATGCCTCCCTTAGCATTGATTTTCCTTTAGCATTTGATTTTTCAAGGTCTGGAGATATGTTTTCTTTTCTGCCTATGATCTGCACTGTCAGTATACCATACCATAAATGTACTCTGTACCTAATCATATTGTCCAGTACAGCTTGATAGAACAACATCATGATCTTACTACTAACACCATAAACTCTAAGCGTTCTCAAAAAGTACATTCTCTGTTGTAACCCGAGCACAGGCTTTCAACATGAACATGTCATGTCAGTGAACAATCAATATAAACATCAAGATATTCATATGAAGACACCCGCGTAATGGGAACATTGTGAATAAATACTGGACTGTCATCTGTGAATTGACTTTGGATCGAAAATCATCTCAGTTTTCTTCATATTCACAATACTCTACAAACTGTTCAATTTCAGATGATCTTAATCGTTATATAATAAGCTAAGAATACCACTATCATCACTAAATTTCACAATTGTGAGTGGTTTTGCTCACACAACCATTTGTGTACAATGTGAAGAGAACTAAAGAGCGTGCACACCCTTGAGGGTCTCCTGTACTGATAAATTTAGTCAGAAATCATCTTATTAACCTTAACCTGTTGAGTTATAAAAGAGAAATGCCATTTTATAATATATATAAGGAAATATAGAAGTATTGTTTTTGAATATTCCAGAGAGGGCAGAGAAACCCCGTTTGATGAACACAGCTGCGGCACAAGAAAATGTGGCAACACACATTGGGAGCAATCCAGCTGCTGTCTGGTGTTGTGATTGTCGACCTTGCCCCTTCTTCTGTGCTGGGCAAGTCATTTGATTTCTTATTTCAGAGCTGATGGCTCCATCCATGTGGAGGTTAAAAATGACCTTCAGACAATGAACAAAGACACCTCATTCTCCAACACAAGTGCATTGTACCTTACATTATTCATAAAGTACTCTTCTGACATCAACCCCATTCGAATCTGAAGCACAGTGAGGGAAGAGTTAAAACTGAATGTGGCCTTTATTATGGGGAAATACTTTATGCATAAATAAAAATAGGCTAAAACCCAACTTATTTAAAGTACAAATTAATTGGTTTGATAAGCAAAACATCTTGTATCTATGAAGCTTTTAATTTTTTATACTATATAATCTCATACCATTTTTTATTTTTGTTTTTCCTATTTGTTGTATATGTAAGTGTTATACTGTATTTTGATATAAGTGATGATTGTCATGTTTATAATTTATAATTCGACTGGCAAAAAAGAGGTAAGAGTTTATACAGAGAAAACTGGTTAAAGGATTAGTTCACTTTAAAATGAAAATTACCCAAAGCTTTACTCACCATCAAGCCATCCTCGGTGTATATGACTTTTTTCTTTCAGATGAACACAACCGGAGTTATATTAATAAATATCCTGATGGCAGTGAACGGGACCAACAAGTCTGAAGCTCAAGAAAGTGCTCCTTTTTGACATTCAGCTCATCTAGATTTTCCAGAGAGTTCTAGGAACTCCTCGGACACTTGCAAAACCTCCTCAAACTGCTGCAGGATCTGAAGATCTTTGCTTTGAGCAGGTGTAAAAATGCTCTGTAAACATTTAGATGCCGATGTAGTTCTGCTGACGTGTTTTAGATGTACCTTTGCTTGGTCTTGGCAATGATGTGTTTGAAACAGTTTGTTCTTTTTTAATCTGCTTTTATTCCTATTTGCTGTCATCATATATGACACCAGATAACAGACAACGATTGGATTGTCCACATTAGGATTTGGGAAATAAAAAGTCTGAGTTCTTCTCTCTGGCTAAATGTGAAACAACCCAAACCCTGATTGTTCAAGGTTTACATTACAGTGGATGTGTTTTTGATTTTTCCAGGATGACATGATCTGAGCATCCCTGAGTTAAGTTGTGAGGTATGCCATGCCACTTGGCCTGCTGGAGTGGTCAACCTAAATCAAAGTCACTTTGCTGCAATTTATGCCACAGGTGTCTCTTTTTTTCCTTTTCATTTGAAGAAATGAAGAAGTCAATACCAGGACTGTCCTGCCAAGCATTTTTAAGAATGTTGGATCAGTCCATTATTGAATTTATTTATCCTAAAGTATTGTTAATCTCTTTGTATTGTGGGTGAAAAAGTTGTTTGATGCTAATGTTTTTTGTTATTGTTGTTGTAAAATGATTAGCAGTTGTTTTTTTTAGTTTTCAGGAAAAAAAAAAAAATTAAGTGGGAAGCTGTGCGATACAAGGATGCAAAACTTGTCAGAGCGCACAGCCTACTGTTTTCAATTTCATACATCTGTTATCATTAATCTCAGACTATAAATGGTTTTTCAATAGACAAACTGCCACGGTCAAGTTTGTCCAGGACTGGTTTAAATCCTAGATCCATCTACTCATCATAACAACTGTGTTTTTATCTAGGACAGTGGTTTTAGGCCCTTTCCGCAGTAAGTCGCTCTGCAAATTCTTGCAAATTGAGAGCTCAGGGTTCCCGAGATCATCCAGCTTCTGGACTGGCAGGACAAGGCTGACGACTACATTATGGTCCTAGAGCTTCCCCATGTCCTGTGAGGAACTGAGTTGGTTTGTCCTGCGCCAAATTATTGAAGAGGATTTGGCACGGGTTATTATGCGGCAGGCAACATTCGCAGCTCAAACATGCTGCCAGCGTGGAGTGTTCCATCGTGATATTAAGCTGGAAAACCTCCTGATTGACCCTCAAAGTCAAATTGATCGACTTTGGATGCGGTGCAATCCTTACCAGTGCAAGTTGCTGGTATGATTTCACAAAGTTAAAAATGTGTTCCACCACTGTGAATCAATTAGCATCAAATTATTTATTGCATGGTAATCATTCAATTCTAATCAAAATGCTGTTAACAGACATCTTTTTCCTCCAGGCACAGAAGAGTACTGCCTAGTGATGTGTCGTTCATGAACGATTCGTTCATTTTGAACGAATCTTTAATATGACTCGAGAACGAGTTGTCCCAGAGAGTGATTCGTTCATTTTGTGTTGTCCGAGCATATGCAACATGCCATAGGTTCTGTACCGGAAACAGAAATGATTAGTTCGCCTCTCGAGTCTTTTGGGTTCGAGTCGTTCGTTCATCACTTTACAGCCCCATAGATAAGGCTATGTAGTATGTACCAGAAACAGAAATGATTAGTTCGCCTCTTGAGTCTTTCGGGTTCAAGTCATTCGTTCATCACGTCACAGCCCCACAGGCTGAATGCAGAAACTGAATGATTAGTTCATCTCTCGAGTCTTTCGGGTCTGAGTCCTTCGTTCTTTTCACGTGACGTAAGTGCATAGTTATTTTTTTTATTTTAGCTAGTATTATAATTGATTTTCCTATGAAAAGACTGAACATATTGGTCTAATATTTGTATAAAGTGGCATAACAAATGTTTATTGCACATATCTTTTGATAATTATGATAATTCCTAAATATAATACAATGTAGTGTATTTGTTGTGAGACACTGAGCTGCGAAGTGGTCATGTGACAAAAGAACGAAGGACTCAGACACGAACCCGAAGACTCGAGAGATGAACTAATCATTCAGTTTCTGCATTCAGCCTGTGACGGGATGAACGAACGACTCGAACCCAAACGACTCGAGAGGCGAACTAATCATTTCTGTTTCCGGTACTGCAACTGCATGTGGGGCTGTCACGGTCACGGCACAGTTCAGACACTGACGGAACTAATGACTCGAACCCGAAGACACGAGATGTATCTAATCTTTTTGGGGAACAGATGTGATAAATGTGAGGTGACAAAAGAAAGAACGACTTGGATCTGGAGGTGAGGTGAATTAACTGACTGCATAGCCTGAAGACAATGCTAAGCAATTAATTAATCATTTTTTTACTCATAATTTGGCTTTCATGGCTGTATTAGCATAGTTTATTTTTTATTCCAAGTGTGATAAACGTTTGCGTAAGTAGTACGCGTTGGGGAATTTAAAATGTAACATTTCAAATATATTCTGCTAAAATGAACGAAATGACTTGAAAAAAGATGTTCATTTTGCTGAACGAGATTCAAAGATCCGAGTCAGTAAAATGATCCGAACTTCCCACTACTAGTACTGCCCCTGAATGGCAATGAATGGCAAGTACCATGGGGAACCAGCAACAGTGTGGGCTCTCAGGATACTCTTGTTTGTCATGCTGTGTAGGGATTTTCCAATGAGACAAGACCTGGACAAGATCAATGATAACATCTGGACCATTGATGGCTTGTCACTAGGTGAGATCTTCATTTCAGCGAAGAACAATTTCAATCCTGAATCGTACTATTTTTTTTGTTGTTGTTTTTTTTAAAGTGGGAGGCTATATGACATCCTTCATCTGTCCTCCGTGCACCCCAGATATGCTTGCTGTCTCAGTAGATGGAAATCACAAATCATTCTTTTTAATGCTGATATTGATGGTATAAGCTTGGAGTTTTACATGTCATGCAACAATAAAAAAAGTTTAATGCACACCTACTTAAAAGGAAATCACATTTTTTTCCCATTTGATAATTAATTTGTTTTTTCCTTTCAAAAGTGAGTTAAACAATCATTTAATATAGATGTAACTGTTCCAATAAACCACAGCCCTACTTTTGACCTGTATATTTGATGTCACATTAAGTAGGATAATCGTGTACTATTTTGACATACAGAGAAAGAAAATATATATTTCCATTCCAGTAGTGGCTCCTGATTAAGGTTTTGTACAAAACTGTACAAAACAAAAACTGCTAAGTTAGGCTACACCAAGTACTTTGGTCCAATTTGCAACAATGTTACTCCTTAGGCCTTACACAAACAAAACTGATCTCATAAGCTCTATAGCTTCTTATTTATATGGGCAAGCTCCACCCTCGGCCTGTACCAAATAAACAAGCAGGGACCAAACACACAATTCATTATACACAAAAGTATCAAAATAATTAAACACAAAAAATATACACAAATAACAATCTGTGTAAACCCATGCGTACTTAACCACACTATAAAATAAAATGATAAAGGGAAAGAATAATTTAGCTGCTATTCCCTTCCCCCCAGACAAAACTACAAATGGTTCAGTCCAATTAGGCGGTATGCTCAAAGCCACTTGAAGGCAAGCCTGCAACCTTAAAAAAAAAAAAAAGAATAACAGCTAACACTATCGGTAGTACACAAGACCAGAGGCCTTTTTTTTTTTTTTCCAAGTCAATAAACCACTTTTCTGAGGAAATAGCTTACTTAATTAATGAACTGCTTGTCCGCTAAACTTTAACATGTTTTACACTAAACAATACTTTCGTTGGGAACTGTGTAGATTTTACTACGAGAAAAAAATTATTTTATAAAAGAAGGCTGAGTAAGAAATGTTGCGACAGTTAGGACTCATTTACGGCATTACCACCAGCAGCAAATGAGTAGTAGTACTTAATAATAGCCGTTGTGTAATATTGTGAATTGGAATAACTATGACTGCCATGTGTGCCTAAGATGCTGAATTAATGCATGTTAATGAATAAAGAGAAAATGGATAATTAATTATAAATATTGTATTCTATTGTATGTTGTTTAATGAAAAATACCATTCTCCCTTTGGCTACCACGTTTCAACAAATAAATAAGACTCGGATTATAATGATTTATGACTGCTGTGTATGCCTAATAATGAAATTTTAATGAAGGTAAACATTTCTATGGCTTCCATATGTCAACACTTAAATTTCAAATATGTTTTTAGTGAGTAGTATTACTGCTATGCATGCCCAATAAAGCTGTCTTTTAATAAATCCAAATCTTGAACTTAAATGTGGTTTTATGCGCACTGTATTGACCAGTAATTTGCAGCTAATAGAGCAATTCACACTCTTTTTTTCCTGCTCAGTAAAGCACATTCCACAAACATTGCAGTCCTACTGTACGTTTAGTTTACCAGCGATATAATGGCAAATATAAAACATTATTCACCAGAATGACGCATTTATACCTCAAGAAACTGCACCGTAAAATGTAACTGACTGTCATAAAACTTAAAACGGTGGGCACTAATATCACTGCGATTACATGATATGCTGAGGTGCCTCACATGGTCCAAGTTAGCCATTACAGTTTCTCCGAAGTTAAAACCCTAGACCAGTGGTTCCCAAACTTTTTAGAGTGGAGTACACCCTGAGGCATTACCATCTTCTCTTCCACTTAGACTTCACCTTTTCCATTAAGGGACAATATTTGCCCCCTAAATTGACTTTCCAGTGCATTTATTATCTTTATAAATACCTTTACAACATTAATAATGTTTTAAATAAAAAAAATGTTCAATAGAGAAACATGCAATGATGATAAAAATGTGAAAAGTGATTATTTTACATATTAAAACCGCCAGTAGGTGGCGGTAAGACTTAATGCGTGAGTCGCCGAGTCATTCGTTCATTCAAGCAAGTGGCTGTATTTATGAATGAATCATTGAATCAATGACTTTCACAAACGAATACGATTCATACAAACAGATTCGTTCACGAAACACCGCTGTGGCTTTCGTTGGAACTATTATTTCGTTGCAAATTGAGTAATTACTGACAATACTGTGAAGAACATCACTTAATATTACCCGTTTGTTTGTTGAACTGTTCTATAAAATCAATGTCACATTTGCAAACGTGTGGATATTTGGATTGCATTCTTGCTCTTGTAATTTTATCAACAAGAACTCACAAAAGGTATGTTTTGTATCAAGAGTTTGAATCTTAAATTGATCTCTATGCACCTTCTGTGCCAGGGTATTTGTTTTTCATGCTAGTAAGTGTTAAATCTACAGGTACATTGTCGAGAACGGCAGTAATGTAGCGCGATCTGCTAAGGCAGCAGCAGCACGCTGCTTATATAGAAATGGATTTAGTCAGTTTGACCGCAAAAGATGTGGTATTTTGATTGGATGTCACGTATTTACGGCATTGTGTCATGAAATAAATGCTCGGTTTTAATGTTATTTAAAGCTGGGGAAGAATTAAATGAACGACAGCATTTTGTTCGCATACCCCAGTTTGGGAACCACTGCCCTAGACCCTCTCATCTCCCAAATATTAAGACAATCTCTGGTATGCTGATGCTATAAAACCAGTTTAATCCCGATGGACTGTTTGATCCCGACTGCCCGACAGCCAAAACAAAAGGTTTAGGGAATTTTCACAAAAAAAATTAGGTAATTTTGACTGAAATTAAACTTGGTTGACATTTTTTTTTTAAAGGAATAACTGAACTGAACAAAATGTTGGAACAGACAAAAAAACAAAACAAACAAAAAAAAAAACAGTATCTGACTCATTTGAAATAGACAAAACAATTACACAACACCATGCTGATTTATAAGATGTTAAATGCTGGCATAATCAGGTAGTGATGTGCGCATGTTTGATGCTGGTAAATTGGAAAAATACCAGTTCGTAGAATGAGACTAGAGCGGGTTCGGGTCCAAAACTTCGACAAGTGCCTTGGACACGGGTCAGTTCGGTATTAGTGGATTATTCCTCCAACTAAACCACCCTGGACTTGTTTGTTTTGCCCTCTCCCGGACTCTTGTCCTCCACCAGAGCTGCCTCCTTCGTTCTTCTGCCGGCACGAGGTCGTGCCTTTCCGGGAGAGGGCGTAATGTCACGATCATCTGTCACCTGCAGCACTACATTACCCAGAATCCATCAGTCATAACTTGGTATAGATAAACATGAACAACGAGGAAGATGAAAGTTCAAAGCAGTCTTTAATAATCCAGACCAGGGTCTATTTAATAATGGACCAGGATGGTGTTACGGTATATAGCTGATAAGGAGCGCACGACAAAGGAAATCTTTACAGAGAACTTTTAATTAATAAACAACAAGAACAGAGACTAACTAGGAGAACTTAACAGCCAAAACGCCATAAACATTCAACAACGCAAGACAAGGGACTAACTGAAACAGTGGCTGCATCCGAAAACCTAGGCAGCTGACTTGTTGCCTCGCTGTCCTATCAGGCAATGACTTGTAAGGCAGCGTTTGTGCATTTCCGACAGACTTCCAAGGCAGCGTAACAGTTTAATGATCTACCGCAAAATAGCGCGAGCTTTGGTGAGAACTAAACAAATATGTAATTACCACAGTAGTAATTTCTCGCTAGAAATGACATCAAAAGTGGAAAATGTTGGTCAGAAACGTACATTTACACACAAACTGACCAGCAAACGCAATTTTCGCAATTTCGCAATTTTTCTAGCTCAACTGTCACAGAATGGAAAGCACAGGATTGTGAGATATCAAAGGCAGCGAAGGATACATCAATGCTGCCTTCAAAAATCATCAGATGAAGGTATCTCATGAGACAGGAAGTGAAGCTAACATTGGATTCGGACGTGCCTTGATGCCTTCCTACCTTAAAATGTGTCCTCCGAAGGCAGTATTTTCCAGTTTTTGGACACAGCCAGTATCTCTCTCTGTTTGCTCTATTTAAGCCCTCTAACTAGATAATTAATACAACACACCTGAAAAGGAATCTAATCAATTAGTAACTATGGAGACAAACAGGGAGAGAACTAAGGGGAACTCAACTAATTAAACTCAAAACAAACCTAGAAACTCAGACATGAACAGAACAAGAAAACAGATCAAAGAACAAACTCGAAACATGAACAAATAAACCAAACATGTGACATGTCTGTGTTGGCTCGTTGGTGTAGGAGTATGATTCTCGCTTTGCCGCCAGTGTCCTGAAAAAAGAGGGGGAAAAGAGAGAAAAATTGTAACATTACTACGGAGTACTTAAAATATTAAAATGGGTATAGTGTACAATTTCAAGATATGCATCCGTTTTGTCTTCAAACATTAAAAAATAACTCAATATCTTTATGCAGATATTTTCTGCCTCAAACTGAAAATCGAACTTTAATTTCTCATTTGCAATTACAATTGATAAAGGATAGAAAATCAGATTAAAATCATTCCTAACAGCGAGCGTGACAGCACCGATCCTCAGACCTGCTTCAGTTCCAGTAAGTCAGTTCATAAGTCAGGCCATAATCTGTAATCTATATAATTGTTTTTAAAATTCATTAAATATTTGGTATTAAATATCCAATATTAAATTTCGGCGATAAAATCTGGTCACAATCTCAGCTCAAATCATGCATCAAAATTGCGTGTTGCATTTTATCACACATTGCCGTGTGCCGACTTTAGATCTTTACTGTACCTCATTTTTATTTTAAAAATCATAACAACAACAAATACAGATTCATTAACGTTATTAATACAAAGGGTAATTAACTCAACAGAGCACATCATTTTTAAGATAACTTTTACAAAATAAACATAATAGTACAACTTATTTTTGCACAAAATCATGCAATCAATGGCAGGAAATCTGACTGATAATGACTAGTACTGGCTAAAATAAATAATAAGCATGGTTCATCAATCAGTGCTTTATGTACATTAAAAATTAATTACTTGTGTACTTTTACTTAAGTAATATTTAAAATGAGTACTTTTACTTGAGCAATATTATATTAGGGTATCTACTTTTACTCAAGTACTTGATTAGTGTACTTCGTCCACCACTGATTTCAACATCGCACCTTTAGTAGTCCCACAGATCGCAGCTTGAAATAGAACCAATTCATTGGTGTCATTCGTTCAGAGGTGTTGGACTACACTTGTGCTGAATGGTTTTGGTTCACTAAAAAGAACCAACTCAAGAGTCATTATTCCAGAATCAGACTACATTGGTTACATAGATTTAATAGCAGCATTGTGGAACCGCTGAATAAGTATTGAAGGGCAGCGCTGTCCAAGTATTTTAATATGATATTTAGTACGATATGATAAGGTAAAAGAATGCACGTCACAACCGTTACTTCCAGAAAAAACCAAAACATCTAAGCAACTTGTAGATTTACCTATTAATTGCCCATGAATGCTTCACAACCGCACTGAGAAGTCCCATGAGGAGGTGAGCAGAAACTGGTCTTTGTCAATTATCTTCAAGCTTTAGGAGAAGAAATTATGGTAACAATGTTAATGAGAAGTAATTTTTTTTAAATAACAAATATTAAACAAAATATTTAAGGAAAATAAGCAAACTGAATAAACACTTTCTGTTTTTTCACTTATTGTACCTAGGTCTACCTAGTGATGCTCCTGGTGTGTGCGCGGCAGAAGTTCACCTCTAGAAATGAATAACACCACATCAAGACTCAACATGAACAACAACAACAAAAAAAGTCACGCATATAAAATGAGGACTGTCCGGACCGAGCGGCTGTGAAAAGCATGCTGTCATCCTGCATTAAAGCCAGTTCCTGAATCATTTTGGCTCTGCTCTGCGCTCAACAATAATTTCGATTTAATTCAATCATCTTTCTCTGAACAGGCAAATAAACACAATCTTTTTACACACATTTCAGAAATGGTATTTTCGAAGATTAACCTTTTACCTCATGTTTATGACCCGTTCGGATACAACAGTTACTGAACGAACGTTATTTTACACAGTAAATAATATCACCTAATGCTTCTCAAACACTCTCAGAAATATAACGATTACTTTTTAATGACTTTTTTTTTTACTTTGCTAAGTGATTTTGCTCACCTGTAGAAACAGAAAAAGACTGAGGCAGGGGCGCGGGAAATGGGGGTGCTGAGGGTGCTGCAGCACCCCGTTTTCACAGGATTGTAAATGCAACGCAAAGTTTTGCTCATTTACATTTATTCATTTTCAGCATGTAGTAATTTATTTGTAATACACATTTTAAGTTGGCTATTAAAACGTGTTATATTTTAAATTGTTTTTTAAAACATATGCGCAGAGTGTGACGTCATTTTGTGACCATTGCCGTGTGCATAGAAAGAATTCTACTCCACAGCGCAAGTCCACTTTTGGTCAGCTGTTCGGCTGAGATTTCGATGTTGTTACGGAAAGGCCGAAGGTGATCGGTTGGTTCTTGTCACATGACCTGTGGTGCGCTTGCGGCATTCTGAAAAGTTGAGATATTTTGATCTCGCCGAGGCAGAGTGGTGAGGACCTGTATTTGGACTGGGATGGCATGGTTCCGGCATTTTGCCCTCTCTAGTACTGGACCCAATTCAGCACATAGATCGAAGAGCACAGCTCTAGGGAATCTAAATCGGCTTATTAGCCAGTCATCATCATGGGCCAGGAAATCATCATGGTCCCTGAAGACTCTTTCTCTCATTATTCCTCCATTGGCGTAAACCTCCAGCAGTGCCATCATGCAATGATATTACGCAGCGCCTGTGACCCCCTGCTTGCACAGGGAGCGTGCCTTGCAACCATGGAGACATTTGTGAGAGACGCTGCGTAATATCATTGCGCCTGCTGCACCCATGGTACGGCAACAAAGTTCCTTGATTATTACGCCGGAATGAGAGTATAGTTCCTAGCCATATCGGCCTAGAAAATCGCAACTTTTTATTTTCCGTCGGTCTTAGTACACGATGTAACTACAGAAGAGTCAAGTTTTAAATAGGAAAAATATCGAAACTCTTTGGTCATTTTTGAGCGAGATTCTAACGGTCTAATCAGATTCAATGAACTATGCTAAGCTATGCTAAAAGTGGTACCGCCAGACCCGGAGATCGGCTGAATGGATTCGAAAACGGTAAAACTCAACTGTTTAACTCTAGGGGAGTTGGAAAATGAGCCTATTTTCAAAAAAAGTGGAGTGTTCCTTTAATGGCTGTATTTACAGACTTTGTATGATATGGAGTAAAATTAAATGTGTGTGAGGCATCAATACTTATAATCGTTCTTCTCACATTTACTTTCTACAATCTGACTTAAGTTCACCACCTCGCCATCTGTGTCACTAATTCCCCTTGTCTCCAGAATGTGCATACGCATGGCTCTGAGTTTACTAACAAGTGCGCACATTCTCCTGTCAAGTTTGTCTTTAATAGATCACAACCTTTATGTGGGAAGTGGCGTACGCACATTTCCAGCCCCGTTTTGTGTGTTGTGTGCCACGTTTATAAATGATACCCCTGATCTTTAATGGGTAGTGTTGCTCAGCTCGTTTCTACAGAATCCCCCACAGGTGCTCAAAAGTGTTAAGATTGGGTGAAATACATGTTTACAGAAGGTTTTTCACCCTGGGAGAATTAATTTCGTCATTATCATGTTGAAAAAATGCCCAACAACGCAGGGAATGAAGAAAGGGTAACAGCTTCTGTTTCAAGTTTGGGTATTGCATCACACAGTGGTGTGTGAATTCATGACAGCATTGATAAAGCACAACTTCCTCATACCTTGAGCACTCATACATCTCTATATAAGAGCTTTACTACCACTGAACTTCACTGTTGGAACCAGGCACTTCTCACTGTACTCCTTATCTAGCAACACCATGACATTTTGGATGCTGTTAGATCCAAAATGATTGACTTGGTCTCATGAGACTAGAGTATGGATTCACAGAAGTCTTTTGTAAATATGGGCCTTGGAAAAGGCTCATTGGCTTTATTGCGCTTTGGCTACAGTAGGTACACACAAGCATTTTGGCTACATTCATTTTGAATTCAAGGAGATCCATGATTTTCTGTGGCTGAGTTCCCTTGTTTTCACTGTCCCTGCGATACCCAAGCCAGCTGTTCACTACAGCAACATCAAAAGCATGAGTAATCATGCACAGTGGCCATTTGTGGGAACTGATATAAATCCGGTAAATGCTGATTAGATGTTCAAGCTTGTCCACCCCTCTATAGTAAGTATGAGCTTTTAATGTAATTTTAAATGCCCAAAACAATGCACAAGGGTTAAAATGGCCATTGCTATAATATAAAAGCTATGTTATGTTAAGCGTAACTGCAGGTGGTGCTGTTATTACTAAACTATATAGCTTCTTTTAATAAGGACACTGAGATAAGTAATGCATTAGAAACAATCTGGTTATTAGAAAACATAGCATTCATTATTAAATCCAGTATGTATTTACCTCAAGCTGATGTGGTTCCTCTCGCTTTCGTAAGGACCTATAACACCTGGCCCTAATAACCATTTTCCCTGAAATAATGTTTGAGACTGAAGTGTCCACTTCAGTCTCACCCCCGATCTCGACACTCGTCGTACTGTCCTTGTAGATCTGCTGGATCAGACCCACCACATGAGGATCCACTTTAATCTGCCCAAGAGCCGACAGGATATACTCATGGGAGACGGACTCGAACGCCTGTGCAAAGTCGATAAATGCCACTGTGAGTGGGCTGCGCTCTTCTTTGCAGTGGCGGATGAGGCCCCGCAGTACCTCGATATTCTCCACACACCCGGGGGTAGGACGAAATCCCCTTTGTCTAGGGTTAACCGGACACGTTTCCGACATTCGCTTTGTGCGACCCGATGGTGACTGGCCTCCAGTTGCCGATCTCCATCGCCGATCCTGGGTCAGACGCCTTGGAAATGAGCACTGTACGACTTTTCTTCAGGCGGGTAGGCACGATTCCTGTGAACCACCACATGTTGAACAGATGGGTGAGGGTCTCACACCTGGGGTCCCAATTGAGAACATCCTGTTTCTCGACCCCATCTGGGCCCGGTGCGGAAGCGTTCAAAGCTTGTCGGAGGCTTTCTTGGACCTCGCCCTGAAAGATTGCCCCTACGAGGTGGGTGTTGTCAGCATTCACCTCTGCCCTAAATTGGTGGCAATGGGACTCAGGAAGGAGAGAATGGGGTCCTTCTCGCGACTGTTGAGTCGGAGATGCCTCTTGTACTGGTTGGACATATTGCGGAGCTTTACCTCCTCCCTGAGATCCTGAACGGAGCGGACAAGGCCGGAGTAGCGGACAAGGCAGAAAAAAAAATAAATAAATAATTGATCGATGATTTAGGCCATTGAAGGTGAGAAGGGCGCTTCCATGAAGAGCGGACAAGGTCTCGGAAGGTCTAGGTCTAAGGTCTATCAGTTGCAGTTGGTGAGCTGGAGTTGACAGCAGATCGAGAGGATAATGTGATAGCTTGGCCAAGGCTGGGCTGCACAGAGCTCCTCCTGGTTTGCAGCTCCTCTCACTTAATGTGGCTGCGGGAAACAGTGCGGCAGGAGCTACCCCTGATGGGTACCCGTAGGCCGTGGGTTTAAAGACCCCCCTTTGAGGTGAAAAGTCCCCGGAAGCAAGAGTGTCCTCCTGTAATGGAGGATGGGTTAGGGGTAGGTCTTGCCGATCTAATACCCTAACTCCCACCCCAGTGCATGATCCAATCAAAAACGAGTCAAAAATTTTAAAATTTGATGATTTTTATTTAGTTTTTTTTAAGCCATCTGGCTGTTTTCACTAAACATTTTCTTCAGAGCTTGACTCTTCTCGTTGGCCTTCATCGGGGTTGACTGTAGCTCTCTTGAGTCGATGTATGTCCTGAATCTGGAGGGAAAATGACAGCAGAAAATCAAAAAGTTATTGACCAAAGCAGTTGTGAAAAAAACATCAGCTTGCATGTTGCATTTTATCACACATGAATAGTCTGTAATCTTATGTTCTGTAATCTGTTTCAAACAGATTAAAATGCAAAAGAACTATAAAGAACAATAGGTTACACTTACAATAAGGTCCCATTAGTTAACGTTAGTTAATGCATTAAGTAGGCTAACATTAACTAACAATGAGCAATAGCTACATTTGATACAGTAGTTATTATTCTTTGTTAATGTTAATGAATAAAAATACAACTGTTCATTGTTAGCTAGCTCACAATTAGCGCCATCTGAGAGTGAATGTGCATCTTCATTCAGAGTCTTCTTCACTCGTTCCGTGATGCCGGGGTGCGTTTCCCAAAGCCAACTATGGTCGCAAGTTCTGTCGTTACCAATATAGTTCAATGGAAATTGCGATCATAATTGGCTAACATTGTTTTTGGGAAAAGCACCCCTGCTCATCAGTGTTATTTATGTAATTAAAAAAACACCTTTTAAAGCATTATAATCGTATTAGGCTTCTGTGAAACTGAATCTCAGCGGACATAACAATGGCACATTAATTATTCCAATAAAAACACAGTTTGGGCTTTAATAAGTTATAAATAGTCAACAGTATACTTACAATTCATTTTGTTTTATCCATCTTCTCCAGTGACCTATAAAAGGTCCGGTACTGTGGAAAACTGTCTGCTGCGTTTTTTAAACATTCAAAAAAAATGTCAAAACATACCGGTCACTTGATTTGATTCAAATAATGTTGTTGAGTGGATAAATTTATTTTATTATATAAAACATTGTTATAGCATTATTACATTAATACTCCAAACCAGTGTAACACTAATAACTGTGTAAACATTATTGTTATCATTATTATTAATATTATAAATTAAACTTTTTTTTGTTGTTGTTGTAGGGGAGCACGGGACACAAAGTAACATGGGTTAATAAGTAACATCGACTTTTTAGATAGTTGCACAGGGTTAACCATGATGTGCTTTTCACCACACCGTCGGCAGACGTCTTACCGACATCTTTCGAGAAAGTTCGGCAAAGTTTGGATGAAAACCTCAGGAGAAACTGTTTCGGCAGCATGTAAGTATTTTTTGTTATATTAGTTGTTTTTCGATTTTCGAAGAATGTGTGTAAGTATGTTAGTCTAATCTTATATTGTCGTGATTGCCGTCTTCTTGGCTAAAAGATGGTACCATTTTGAAAGATGTGAAAAATGCATAGTGACTGCTAGCCAGTCCTGAGGTAAACAGGACACAGCGGACACAGCAACACGATGTTAAAACTAAGCCGCACATTGCGTACATCAATAATCGGCAATGTTGGATTGTATTAAGTACAATTTGCACAAACACTTGTTGCATTTCTTTTGTTCACAGGGTCAGAAATAGTGGAAGGTCCACAACTAGGGGAGTGACTAGGGAGGTTTTGAGTTTGGCAGCCAGGGAGGTGGAGAGAGGCAGGTCCTAACAGAGCATGGCAGACACTTACAGCATCTACCATGTAACTCTACACCGCTTTACTCTCACTATACTCTCATTCCGACGTAATAATCAAGGAACTTTGCTGCCATACCATGGGTACAGCAGGCGCAATGATATTACGCAGCGCCTGTGACCCTCTGCTTGCACAGGGAGCGTGCCTTGCAACCATGGAGACATTTGTGAGAGATGCTGCGCAATATCATTGCACCTGCTGCACCCATGGTACGGCAGCAAAGTTCCTTGATTATTACGCCGGAATGAGAGTATAGTTCCTAGCCATATCGGCCTAGAAAATCGCAACTTTTCATTTTCCGTCGGTCTTAGTACACGATGTAACTACAGAAGAGTCGAGTTTTAAATAGGAAAAATATCGAAACCCTTTGGTCATTTTTGAGTGATGCTAACGGTCTAATCAGATTCAATGAACTATGCTAAGCTATGCTAAAAGTGGTACCGCCAGACCCGGAGATCGGCTGAATGGATTCAAAAACGGTAAAACTCAACTGTTTAACTCTAGGGGAGTTGGAAAATGAGCCTATTTTCAAAAAAAGTGGAGTGTTCCTTTAAGATAAGAATTATTGCTCTGGTCTTACATTTAAGTGCCTGTTTCTGTTATAAATGGTAGGTCCTTTTGTTTGAATGCTTAGAATGAATGAATACACTCTCACTTCATCCACAAAGAGTAAGTTGTATTAATTAAGTAGTTTCTACACATCGAACATGCAGTGGTATGTTGAAAATGTTTCCACTTACTGTGAGATGAACAATTTGTTCATTTGTTAGATTTATCATTTATTTATTAACACTGATAAAAATTTAAAAAAATCAGTCTATACATACCTACAGAAACAGAGTGAAAAGATGTCTTCCATTTTTTATCTTTACCTTGAAAACGTTTATGCAAACAGTAGCAAATGTCTTGTAATGAATCGGTTTACACAATTCACAAATAGAGTGAAAAGTTAAACTTGAAAAGGTTTATGCATACAGTTTAAAATGTCTTATGAGGAAATGTTAGCCTATCAGTTGAAGTTGAAACCTATATACAGGTCTGTTTTAAAAGTTTAAAAAGAAAGTTTGAAATGATTTAATGTCTAATCGCCCTTAAATCACACAGGTGAAGAGGTTGAAATGTCTTGATAAATGTTAAGAATGACATGTTTTTAATTTATTTATCTACTACTGTAATAAGAAAAATCAATTTGAACCAGTTTGCTATTGTTGCAAATAAATCCATTTGTCTACACTCAAGAGTATTGTTTTAATAGATCAATAAATGGACATACTGTGCTATGTAGAATAAATTTTTTTATAGTTGAGTACTATGAGGAAATATACTACAATTTAAACTAAACTGCATTTGAATTGATTGTGTGAAATCTGACTCTTTCAGCAAGTGTTACAACTAGCCCCGGCCACGGGGTAAATAGTAACATTTTACTTCTGGTGCCTTTGCCGATACTGCACAGGAACGGTAGGTCCAACGAACATACAAACAGTGCTAATTTGTTGCAGACAATTTTAAAGCAACCAGATAAATAAGTTAAACCAACAATCATTTTTACAATGTGAGTATTACCTTTTAAGAGAAGTCTGCAAACCGGGCAAAACCTTGAGTCACTAGGATCTAGAATTTCTTTGTGGATTTAGTTATTTAGAACAATAAAATAAGACACATAGCAGGAAGAACTTTAAAATTTTAAAGCCGTAAACCGAGTGTTCCCTTAGCACTGTCTGTAGCACTGGATGATTTGCCTGGTTTATGAGGCCTGCTATTTCTGTTACAGTTGTGTAGATGAGTTGCATTAAACAAAGGAATACATTTAAGACTAGATTGGTCAGCAACTCTGTCTATTGTGTTGAGGAAAAACCATCCATCACAACCAAAATTGTGTCCTTCGCTTTTGACGTTGATTATTTTTACCTTCACGTTTGTTTCGATTGGGATTGGGTTACTCAAGACTTCAGTTGAGAATTAACATAGAATGAACAAAAACACTTATTTCTAATCATAGAGGAAGAAAGATTAGTACAACTCTTACCAGGATAATAAAGGAATCGAAATGACACAGCATTAAATGCAGTTTTATAAAGTTGTCACTGGGCAGATGCTGAAGTTCCATAGTTCAAATGACAATCAACTCAAAATAAAGATTTTATTTTAAGCATTTAATAAAAGCATTTATTTAATAAGTTCACATTAGATCATTCTCAGAAAGATACAATGGGCCCTATCATACACCCGGCACAATGCGACGCCAGGCGCGACTCAAGTGTTTTTTGCTAGTTTCAGTTATCAGGCTTGTTCGACTTCATGCAGCACTGCACAGACCGATTGGCGGCTGACTTGAAGCAATGAATGCTGGTAAGAAATTTTGTCCGACTTGAGACAGCGCCGACGCCATGTGACCGTGACCATGTGAACTTCAAAGTACCGCGAAAAAAACCATCCATCACAACCAAAATTGTGTCCTTCGCTTTCGACGTTGATTATTTTTACCTTCACGTTTGTTTCGATTGGGATTGGGTTACTCAAGACTTCAGTTGAGAATTAACATAGAATGAACAAAAACACTTATTTCTAATCCTAGAGGAAGAAAGATTAGTACAACTCTTACCAGGATAATAAAGGCCGCATGACAACGATCACGTGTTTCGTGGTTATTCTCACAGCTTCAGTTCCACTAATGCTCAAAAATCTGTATTTTTCTAACAGTTAAAGCTCTTTTTATGTAGTCGCAAAGTTATATAAATATTACAAATATTAATAGTAATATAAAATTGAATTATCTTTAATTACTTATCAATAACCATGCATTTTTTAAAAGTATTAAGTGTTTTTGATCAAGTTAACAAAAAGTATTAAAGGATTAATTCACTTTGAAATGAAAATTAGCCCAAGCTTTACTCACCCTCAAGCCATCCTAGGTGTATATGACTTTCTACTTTCTGATGAACATAATCGCAGAAATATTAATAAATATCCTGACGCATCTGAGCTTTATAATGGCAGTGATAGGGTTCAGTGAGTATGAGCTGAAGAAAGTGCTTCCATCCACATCCATCCATCATAAATATGTACTTCACACGGTTCCGGAGGGTTAATAAAAGACCTTCTGAAGTGAAACGATGCGTTTGATCTTCTGGGGCGTCTCATAATCAACACCCAATAATATTTCGGTCAACGTCTTGACCCTTTTAAACCTAGTGCTCCCTAACTTGCTGCGCAGCAATAACCAGATAGACTCCAGACTATGCCTTAGAATATGCTTTATTCACGGCCGGAGGACCTCGTATCAATCAAACAGAATCCCACCAGCAAGAAGAATACAACAGTTTATATAGGATAGGAGCATGGTAAAGCATTCTACAATATGATTGGTTCTTCATATGTCAAACCCTCATGTTACTAGGTAAAGGAAGATCTGCCCAAATTATGTGTTTATTAGTTTCTTAGTTACTCAGTATCATGGGGCTATTATATTTAGATGGTTGTCTAGCTGTCCCCAAGTTTCATTTCCCCTTTTCTTATATTTGGACATGATTCAGATACACACTGACTTAGGGCCAAATTTTGTGGACCTTTAGGTTTCGAAAGCATATAAATGTTATTCCTGCAAGGAAAAAGAAATGTTAGTTATGATTAATTAAAAAATTCCATCACATATGCTAGGTGAGAAACTTGACCACATGGGAGATTTGCAGACATTTTGTGATGAAATTTACCACCCCGTCATGTTTTATTGTGACGGGGTGGTAAATTTCATCATAAAATGTCCCCCGAGAAAAATCACGTTCTGGGGCGTAAAACATGTTTTTTTGGCGGGGTTCCCTTGGTAAAATGTGCATTCCAAGGGCTAAATATCATGGTATTTGGGGTCGCTTCAACCCCCAGACATGAAAAACAACCCGCGGCGACACTATAAAAGTAGCCCTGGTAACACTGTTTAGTTCATTCACTCACTCACACACTTATTACTCACTATCTCTTTCACTCACTATTGCTATAGAAGGAAAGTAAATGCGCTGACAAATACAGAAAAAGATATAAGTGCTTAAATAACAATGGCTCTCCTCATTCAAAAATAAATGAATTAACTAATACAGGCAGAGTACACTCTAAAATCAGAAAGATAGGTACACTGTTATGATGCTTTTTTCAGTATTTCAGAGCATGACCAAAGTTTTCTATTACATCTCCAATTTGAATGTCTCCCCTCCCCCAGTTTTTAAAGTTTAAAACCAGAAGATCATATAGAGAAACACTTTGTCCATACCACCCTGTCAAAGTGAACCACTCCGTCACATCAGTTACCACCCTGTCACAGGGTCATTTTGTTAAAAGTTCATGGAAAGAAAATTAAATATTACATAAATTAATGTTGATTGATGTTCTTGTTGTGTGGACTAATCAGATAAATGTAACTTTTGTATTTTTTAAGTGAATTCATTTTTTCAGTACAAACAATGAGGCCATTGAAACGTCAAATTCATATTTCAAGATTAAAAATCTAAGAATAAAAAAAAAAAGTATTAAATTACAGACTTTCTATTGATGGTTTCCAAAAAAGGGACATTTTACTATTAGGAAAACATTAGATTTTAAAAATCTATTTCTTGTTTTACTACTACAATGGCATATATATTGTCTGTGACGGGGTGGTACAAGAATGGCTTCCTTGCCTGAATAAAAAGGATAATATTAATAAAGATTTTGTGCCTGAGGTGTGAAAATATGTTTTTTGGAGGATTAACATATCTTTCACATACTGGGCCAACAGTGAAGAACAGTTTTACTTTTATTCTTTTCAACCCCTTTTGTCCATGTTAAACTTTAAGTAAACAAAAAGGAAAGCAAAGACTGAGTCTGCATGTAAAAAAGAATACAAACACTGAAGTTACAGTATATGAACAGGATATATGCAAACAGTGAGGAACAATCTCTGAATTTTCTCTGTAGTACTTTTTTTCCCGAATAAATCAAGAAAAAATAAGAGTCTGAGATTGCATGTCAAAATAGAAAATAAAAACTGAAATCATATCAACAAGTCCACCTCAGTTTCCATGAACTAGGATTATAGAATATAATATATCTGTATAATTAATATACTACTGTAAAAGAACTGTAATTATACCAGCCCAAATCCTGTATCCACTGTACTGATGGAGGCAAGTAATTCTTTCTTGAATGCTGGGAAGTCGTGGGCATCTTACTCCTTTTTTGAGTAATTATAAAAAATTTTGTGCTATAGCAAATTAATTACTACCGATTCTTCATGACAGTGATTATGTACACAGATCCACTATAAAACGGTAGAACTCCTGTCAAAGTTTCTGGGTTCTAATCCCTTTTTTTCCTTATTAAAATCAAATGTGTTCATCAGTGATTTTATATCACGAGCAGGGATTTTATTTTGTGATTTCACCAGAAGGAATAGAGTCTCTACGACAGTTAGCAATATAGTTTGAAGCCGCCATCACTGATAACCGCGGCAACGAGCAGTCAGCATGATTTCAAAAGCAACACATTTCAGCACCAGATTGCCTCTTAGGCAACATATGTTCACCTATCTATGTTCTCATTTGTATTTTTTTTAAATATTTTTTTTTATAACTGTTCCAGCAAACTTTTACTATATTGAAATAGTGAAATGGTTTCTGAACGATTTGTTTCGGTTATACTATTGTCAGTGGATCTTTTTTATTTGTTTATTTTGTGGAACAGAGGAAAAATGTGTATTTTTATTTATAATTAATATTTTGAGTTATCTTGTGACTGACGTCATCGGTAATAGACAGTTCGCGCGCGCCTGCGCTCTCAGAACAGCCTGTGACTGGAGAGAATCAGGTACGTCTCATTAGTGCTCCTCATTAAACAGCAAAAATATTTTTTATTAAAATAAAACTTTGAATTAATATCAATCACAAAAGTGTTGTGAAACCAAAAACAAGTATGTATCCGTTTTCCTGTTAGCGGTTTGACGTATTTTCGGTGTTTTATGAACACACGTCCGTTCAGTGTTGCCACCCGCGCGCCAAATTTGAGCACGGGTATTTCCGTGTTAATAAGTTTTCTAAAATATAATTTTCGGTGGATTGAATCTGTAAAAATGTCATTTAATGTAGTAAACGTGTACATTTTATTTTATTTTTTATGTCAGAATGTATGTTTCTAGCCAAATCTCTGGCCAATGTAAATAAATTGCAGTTGCTGAGGACAGCCCTTAATGTGTTTTATTTTATATATATATATATATATATATATATATATCCTTCAGCTGAAAGAGAGTGAACCTGAAGGAGTGTGTGTTAAATGTCTGTCCTCTGTCAATAAATTGCTGGTATGTTTAATAATATAGGAAAAGAAAAACCACTATACGATCCAACAAATTGAGATAAATTGGCTATAATATTAATGAATGTACTGTTGATGTAATTTTATTTTTATAATTTAATTTGTAATGTGTGAATGTGAATTTTTATAAGTGAGACAGAAAAAAAATTGACTATTTTGAATGTGATATAAGATTTTATTGTATCGAATACATAGCAGAACAGCCTGTGACAGGAGAGAGTCAGCTGAAAGAGAGTGAACCTGAAGGAGTGTGTGTTAAATGCATACCTGCAAACTCCAAAGTGGTGAAAAAGGTGATATGTTTACAAAGTAAATAGTCGTAGGAGGGTCTGGGGGCATCTTCCCCCAGGAGAACATTTTTGTGATTTTAACATATAAACTAAGCATTCTGGTGCACTCCCACAAGAAAATAAATGGAAAAAACAACATTTGCTTCAAGTAAAAAATAAATAAATTATTGACACTAAGGCTGGGCATTGACAAATTTCACAATTGGATTCGATTTTGATTCAGAAGCTTGCGATTTGATTTCGATTTGATTACCTTCAATAATGATTAATTTGGGGCCTATCAGGTAACGTTACAGTATATGGCAAAAAGAAAAAATATCTCAACTAATGCTGTAAACTATACAGGGAACCACAGCTGGTACATCATTATAATATTAAAGGTTAAAATTAATTGATTTGTAAGCTACTTGCATATAAATTACAAGTTTTTATTATAAGTTTTTATAATAACGTTATAATACACTTTTAATGACAATTATGTTTCTGCTCATTTTTAATATCGGCCTAAACATTTAAATGGTGGCCGTCATAAAACGGTTTTATACATTCAGTATTGAAGCACATGTTAAGTACATGAATATGCAATGGCATATAGTCACAGTGAATATACATCAAAATGCTCCTCTCAGTTCATTTATGTAGCTAATGTGTTTTTTGACATTGAACAGCTTTTCTGAGGTAAATGTTACTGTAAATGTGACATTTTTACGAGCTATTTTATTGGCGCTTTTCCGCGGTTGAAACGATTGATCGATTAACGTTAGCCTACATATGACATGATACGGATTTCAGTAAGTTGTACTGCATCTTTCGACATACCTTCGGTAATCATTCATCCTACATCCATTCATGTTTATTTCATGTTGTAAAACGGAAGAGATGATTGGTTCACGTGCGCTCTGCCTCTGTTTGAACTGAAGCGCCACAGCGATGTGTCAGTCACACCACAGAGCGCCAAAAAAGATCATGATACCTCGAGAGACGTTTATAGTCTCACTCCAGTCTATGGGAAAGTAGCCAATTTTCGATTCTTGTGTGGTTTATTGTGCCTGCAAACTCATCCTGACACCCCCCACCCCTGAAAAAAAAAAAAAAAACTCTTCGGATCTACACGATTCACATAAATGACATATTTTGATTCAAAACGGCGAATTTCGCCGAAAAGCGACTAGTTTGCAGGTATGTAAATGTCTGTCCTCTGTCAATAAACAATTAACAAGTGTAGAACGTCTAAGTTTTGTGCCATAGCTTTTAGCTTGTGGTACAGCATTATCGAGAATGGGAAAGTGGACTTCCCATTGCCGCTCACTGCTTTTAGCTGCTGTCCATTATATCCATCTGGATCAGGAGGGATTGCAATCAATTTTTGCTGCACACCTCCACCTAGAATTAGATAAAGAACAGATAAACAACATACTTATATGCAACTTAATCATACACTTACACTTTCTTTGCCATAATCAGATGCATTATGACCAGTTGACACTTTGAAATCTTTTTTAACAATTTTATTTTGAAGAAAAATAGCAGAAACAAATGATTCAGTTTATAAGCATATTTTAATGGAACTCATGGAATTCCATTAATTCTAATGGGAAGTGCAAGGATTCACACACTTTTTCCCCCTGCAACTGTACATCCAATCTAGATATGATATTAATAAAATGCATTAAGAAAAATTAGCATAAAAACAAGCTTACATACCTGCAGACTTGTGTAGGAACCACCCACCGCAGACATTGGCCAGTTACGGAAATGAATTAACAAGCATATCTGATAGCTTTGACAGAGTTTTTAATATATTATTAATCACAATCGCTATCAAACTTTAAAAAGTAATACAGTAATTCTAACAGAAAAAGGGAAGGAAGTGGATGGGAGGCGATTTTTAATCATACCTCTGAATAGGTGACATTTTCTGGCATGCTTAAAGTGCTCCATTATGCTTTTTGGAAAATTACCTTTCATGCAGTTTGTAATTTAGCTGTCTGTGAATGTTAACGATCCGCAAAGTTGTGATGCTGAAAGTGCATCATAAATAAAGTTATTGTCTCTCAAAAGAAAGAATCGACTCAGAACCGCCTATACGTCAGGAATTCAAATCCCACTTCCGTGATGGCTACACGTCGCTGGGTAACACATTTTCCTAATGCCCGCCTACATTCTTCATTGGCTGCCCGCGAACAACATATACTTCGACCTGCCCTCAAATGCTGTAGCTGTAGCTGTTTGTGTTGTATACATGTTGAGAAGACACTGTTTTCTGCTCTGCAAAAATAAATGCTCTTTGTTCCAAAGGATGAGGATGTGAAGAGTCAGTGGTTAAAATTACCACAGCGATACTACAGCAGTATAACCTTTTGATGATTGCTTCTCAAATCTCTGTAAGGTCTAAATAGGATTTACAAAGTGCTATTAAATATGGGACAGTACCCACTTTATTTGGGTATACCAACTTGCTCCTCAAAATCACAACCTGTAACGGGGCGTTCACACCAGATGCGACTTGCGCGAATATATTGCGCTATTCGCGCGTAGTTGGACGCTTGAACATTTTGAGTTTACTCGCTTCATTCGTGCGTGAAATTCAGTTCACGCGTCATGAGAGGGGCTTCTGCCAGGCGGCTCCAGTCTTGTTTCTGCACACTTCCTCTGAATAAACACATCAACTCGTCAGTGGGAAAGTAGTTGTAAAATATGGCGAATAAGCTCAATTTGCCGGCTTTAGCTAGCTTGTAGTCTCAATATTTATATATAGCTCAAATTGAGTAAAGAGTGTTTTTTACAACTTAACAGATTGTCTGACCTCCTCACTCACTTTCTTCCAAGCAAGATCCTTTTTATTCCTGTTTCTATAAAAGTACGAAGATGTATCGTACAGCTCTGGGTATCCACATACAGCGACGATGATTTTGTCCTCCATTGTTGATTCGGATTTCTGCCTCTGCTCGCTACGTCGTAATCACGTCACTACTAGAGCAAGCTCCTGATTGGTTAACACAGCGCGAATATTCGCCAAAGTTCAGATTTTTCAACTCGCGCGTCAAACGCCGAAACACTCAATTTGTGCCGCAGGATGTCTATCGCGTCTTTGCATTGACTTAACATGTAAATCACTCGTGCTTAATGCTTCATTCGCGTCTGGTGTGAACGCACCATAAGTGTTAATAATTAATTATTGATGTATATATTTTCCACCGGGTGTTCAAAATACGTAGCTTTATCTTTTTGTTGTGTATGACTTGACTATTCCAGCCATGTTAGCTATATCTAGAGCATTAGCTTTGCAGAATGCCGATGATGACATCCACAATCCCATTAGCATCAGCGTCCAAAAGTTTGATACGTTCCAGGTAAGTGCTCACGAACCGATTGTTTCTTTTGACAATATTTAACATATATGCAAAGAAACTTGTTTACAGTAATGTCGGTTGTTTCTTCCAAGTAAAGGAAGTAAGGTGAGTCACCAATGTCCTGTCGCAGTTGCTCTCTAAAATATGGTGCCAGAACTGACTTAATGACAGCCGTACGTTTGGTTCTGTGCATCTGGAACACTCCGATCTCATCTTTCAGTATGTCCGACAAGTCGTCCATGGCGTTAACTGATGCGTGACAAGCAACGTATTTTGCTATCCACAGTTCACTGCGCTGCTGGTCATCACAAATGGCCGCCAAGTTACTTAAGCTAGCGTGAAGGCCTTAATTGTGGTTTCAGTGTGGTCCTTCAAATCCTTGAAGTGAGCCCTTATTTTGGTGTTGCACAATTTGCAGTGAGCTTTGGTATCATCCAGTTTAGACTGCGTTATCCATGGCTTCAGGTCAGAATTGCTCTCCCAACTCCTTTCAGTATGTTTTTTTTTTTTTTTTTTTTTTGTATTTTCACACTTCGACATCTTTGTATTTCCCGCTGGCTGCAGGTGCAATCACTCTTAATCGGCTCATGACATCGGCGTCAACTGTCAACACAGCCAAATAGTAACATCATGATGACTGATTGATTGGATGGAGTACACGCACTTGGATTTTGTTAAATAATCAACCTATACAATTTTTTTTGATAACCGCCAAATTGATCCCAAACCCACCCAAATTTTGTCCACCCACCCAAATAAATCTTTACCCGCACAATCAAATTCAAAACCGCCCAATCTGGCAACACTGCAAGCAGGTGAACATTCCCAAAAGGAAAAGCAATCAAATAATTGATCGATCATTAAAGGCTGAGCAGGGAACATCAATCGTCAGAGAATTAATACACACTGTGAAATACATTTGAGAAATACATTCTCATCACATATTACATATGACACATTTATTTACTATTATTTATCTTTTTTTTCTTTCTTTTTTTTTTTACCACCACATAAACAGCATTCGAGAATAGCAGCATTTTATAGAATAGTACCAGTGATCTTTCTACCATTGACAACATTTATGTCTCACATCTGCAGAGAAAAGGTCTATCAATTCTTATGGTGCGTTCACACCAGACGCGAATGAAACGTTAAGCGCGAGTGATTTACATGTTAAGTCAATGCAAAGACGCGAATAGACATCCTGCGGCGTGATTCGCGCAAATGACGTGGTGCGAATTGAGCGTTTCGGGCGAATCGTGCAAGTTGAAAAATCTGAATTTCCGTGCCGCATTAACCAATCAGGAGCTGGCTCTAGTAGTGACGTGATTACGAGCGGAGGCAGAAATCTGAAACAAAAATGGAGGACAAAATCATCGTGGCTGTATGTGGATACCCGGAGCTGTACGATACATCTTCATACTTCTACAGAAACAGGAATAAAAAGGATCTTGCTTGGAGGAAAGTGAGTGAGGAGATAGGACAATCTGGTAAGTTGTAAAAAACGCTCTTTACTCAATTTGAGCTATATATCTGCGCGTCGTCTTCCCCATGACTGGAAGATGCTTTCTTCGACCCTTGCTACCTCAATGTGCACTTGTTGACCCAAGATCTCAGACAAATTCAGAGCCTCTAGGGCATTTGTTGCATCATGCGGATTTTCAAAGATCACAACACCATTTGCAACAGACTGGCCGGTTTTTGTATCTCTGTATATGCACAGGTGCACAGAAAGGATGGGTCCGAATGGTTGAAATGTTGTTTGCAACACCCGTAAGGTTACATCTGGGTGCAAATTCCCGGCCGTGCAATTGCAATTGTCCTTAAAGGTCCCATGGCATGAAAATTTCACTTTTATGAGGTTTTTTAACATTAATATGAGTTCTCCTAGCCTGCCTATGGTCCCCCAGTGGCTAGAAAAGGCGATAGATGTAAACCGAGCCCTGGGTATCCTGCTTCGCCTTTGAGAAAATGAAAGCTCAGATGGCCCAATCTGGAATCTTCCCTATATGTTGTCATACGGGGAAAGGTTACCTCCCCCTTTCTTTGCTTTGCCCGCCCATGAGAAAATGAGCTACTACCGTGCGAGGCGAGCGCAATAATTTTTTTTTCCTCGAGAGACATCATGGCTTGCAAACGAGTGAAGCATGGCAGTTGCTCAGTGTTTGGATGTACAAATGAACACCGAAGTATTTTTTTTTTAGTTCCTTCATCCGAGCCTTTGAAGAAACAGTGGGTTAATTTTATTTTCTCTGGTAATGCGCCGACACAACTTCCCAAAGTTTTGTATGTCTGCGTATGTATGTATGTATGCGCCAAACATTTCACCGACGACTGTTTCCTCAACTTGGGCCAATACAGTTCTGGCCTTGCTGAACGTCTGAATGTCAGTTTGTTGTACTGGCTTTTTATAGTGGTGTCTTTAATTTATATCACTGATGTGTAATGATCAGCTGTACAGTCTTATTTTCTTTGATGTATTAGTGTGAAATTTAAAGATGAAGTTTCACTTTAACATGTAATGGCATATGAAAATACAGAGAAAGAAAATTAAAATCATTTATATTTCATGGATTTGCTGCAGTCAGTCATGTGTTCCCAACTGAATAAAGGCAGCAAAACTTCTGTTCTAAAAAAAAGCATAAACCTTTTTCATAAAAGACGTTTTAACTTTTTTTTTTTTTTTTATTTCATTCCCCAAGTCAAAACGAATGCAAACAAGATCACAGAACCATCATTTAAAACAGAGTGCGCTGAAAAAAACGCTTGTTTAAAATACCCAATGCAACTATTGTCAACTAATGTGTTTGTTATAAAAAGACTGAAACTGTAGTGGAGTACATTCATATAACCTTTAGTAATGAACAAGATATCACAGTGATGCCTTCAAAAAGCAAAAGCTCAAAAGAAGAAGTGTAGAGTGGTGCAGTTTACTTAAAGAAACAACTTCTAATAATCTCACATTTAACTCCAGCGGACTGAATACGTCATCTTATGGCAAAATGAACATTCCTGGGAAACACAGGATGGACAGAGAAGATGAAAAAGAGATGAATATCTATGCTAATATTGATCCTTTAAACAGTTTTGATTTCAGGACAGAAACGAAAAAACTTAGACACCAAGAGACACCAAACTCCTCAACACACAGGTACTAAGATTCATTCATTATAACAACAACTATCACACACATTTTTGTCACTTGAGTGTTTAAGACACATTGTCTGTCATCTTCAGAAATGGCTAGTGTGAAGACCAGAAGCTCCAGAGCAGCTCCAGTGTGTTTGGTGCTGCTGTGTGTTCTTCTGCTGACTGCAGTCATAGTGCTGTGTGTCCACATCCATACAAAGAGCACGAACTACACAGAAGAGAAAAACCAGCTACTAAACAAGATTACTAACCTGACCGAAGAAAGAGATGGGCTAATAATAAAGAACAAAAACCTGAATGAGAGAAACCGCTAAGAAATGAACTTCAGATTTGTGGTAAAGTTTCTTTAGTCTATGCAGTTATTCGCTATACAGCGGAAATTTTTAAAGCATGATGGAGTTGGATTGTGCTCTCAGTAACTTTCAGTGTACATAATCTATGAGTAAACTATCTGTTATAAGTTACAGACAAGTGTAAATGGGGATTAAAAGCTAATATCTGAACTTGTTCTGTTAATAGCTGAATGGACTTGCTATCAATCTAGTCTTTACTACATATCCAATGAGACGAAGAGCTGGGCTGAGAGCAGAAGATACTGTACAGAGAGAGGAGCAGATCTGATCATCATAAACAACAAAGAGGAACAAGTCAGTGAGTGAGTTAGAGAGTGTTTGTGTGTGTGTGTGTGTGTGTGTAGCAGCTAAATGGGAGATGGTCAGATGAAATGTGTCTATTGTCTCTGTTTATGATATACATGTGCAACTGTTTCATCTGCTCAGGGTTTTGTTAAGAACATGTCTGGTGCTGCTGTATGGAGGACGAGAAATGACTTAAGTATAAATGAATAAATGTGTAAATGCAGAATTAAATAAATAAATGTAGAAATACATGAATAAATAAATATGAAGAAATAAATAGAAATACATAAATGAATAAATAATTAAATGCTGAAATAAATCAAATAAATGCAGATATGCATAAATGAATAAATACATAATTTTGTCAAAAGTGTAATTTTTAATTGTGCTATTTTTGTACCATTTGTGTTATACTACATTTTTTCTACATTTATTTATTTATGTATTTCTGTGTACGTATGTTAATAAGGTAGGTGGTCCTAACCTCTCTCAATGCAGGATTGGTTAAACAGGATCGTTATCGTTACGGCTGTACTCAGTGTTGCCAAGTCTGCGGTTTTCCCGCGAAATTGGGCTACTTTTACACTGTTGCCGCGGGTTGTTTTTTATGTCCGCGGGATGAATCGACCCAAAATAACGTCATATTTAGCCCCTGGAATGCGAATTTTACCCCCCGAAACGTGATTTTTACCTTGGGACCCCCCTGAAATGCGATTGGGCTAGTTTTGAGTAGCAATTGGGCATTTTGTTGTGAAAACCTGGCAACCCTGGCTGTACTACTGTGGATACTAGTTAAATATGGCGGGTTTTTTTAAGTACTATTGCTAATGATTTGCGTTTAATAGCAAATGATATAGATCATGCACCAAGCGACTACCTTCTGTTTCGTGTGGAACGTGTAGTCGATGATTTAGTTCAGCTCAGTGCTGATATGGATGTAGACCTTGATCTAGCTGTGTTCGCTGGTCTTCAAGACGCAGCAGGCCAGCTTCACATGTGCTCAGAAACGGAGACAAACGTGGGATGTCCACCATACCTTTTACCTTCGCATGTAATCGAGGCACACCTGCTTTTGGGACACACCGCTGGAGATAAAGCTAATTTATTTGGAGTGTGCGAGAGAACAATTCGTCGGAGGATGGCACAGCATGGGATAAGGTAATTTATAACATTCTTTCAGCTGTACGTTTTGATGACCGATTTGACTTATGTTTGTGTTGTGAACTTAAACCCATGTTGTGAATTATTGTAACTTTTCGAAACCTTCTCCCTAGTTACCTATTCTTAATCAATTTCAATCATAACATCAAATGCATGTTTCACCCTGCATAAACCAAAGGGTTCCTCTTTTGTTGCTCTTTCTTAGAGTTAAAAATAGAGGCTGTTGTATTGCTGTAGTGTACTTTATGCCCATTGTTACAAGATAATGATTTGCAGTGTTGTGCTATGAAACTAATTTGATTTGACTTAAAACTCCTCTAGACCTCATTTGCTTTAGGTTTTTTAAGGCCTGTTATGGTAACTTCTTACAGGACAACCTTTAACAGACAACATAATTAATATATTTTATAATGTAATAATTTCACAGTTAATCTCCAAATTAAAACAACAAAGAAACAACATGAAGACAGTATATTTTAAACACTTCTTTAATGGCATCTTTTTATGAATGAAGGCCAGTATCACTGATACTAATAGCCTACAGCTACTGATGTCTCGATGAAATTGATTTTTTCCCCAATTTTAAACATGAATTATAGCCATTCAACATTACAGTGTAATTGAAAGCTATATCATTTTTTACATTTATTAGGCTTCAAAAATGTAACAACTTTTAATTTAAGTGAACTTAGAACAATCCTCACATGAACCCATAATAAATGTCATATTTTCCTGTGCCCTTCCTACCTGTCTGACAGATAGGAAAAATACAGAAACTGAATAAAGTTACCAAACAGTCTGCACTGCATAATTTATAGTCTAAATTAAACATAGATAATCATTATTAAAGCTACAAAAGTTCTTTAGTCAAGAGCAGTGAGTAATTTTCTCTGTTACCTTTGTTCTTTGATTATCTTCAATGACAGACAGCAATGGTTGCTGTCACTTTAAGAGCTGCCACTGCTGCACATGACGCGGATCTCGCACGCGTCCCACTTTCTCACAGCTCTTTACTTTTGTTTTAAGACTTTAACTCATTCAAGGCTGCTCTTATGAGGATACTCGACAAAATGGATATTTTTGGCATTATTGTGCGTTATTGTTCCTTCAAGCGTGACGGAGAACTCGATTCTGGCACGCATCGTGTGTGACAGGACATTCACAGACAGTGCGTTCTCTTTTTCTCTTTTGGCGCGTTTAAATGGTTTAAAAGCATTTGCATGAATAAGAGCGTGATCATATATTGTAATGCTAGCCGAAGGATGACAGAAAAAAACGGATGCTGCGTTAATATTTTTAATGCGTTACACTGGAAAAAAATTAACCGCATGCGTTAACGCGTTAACAGCACTAATATATATATATGTACACTGTATTGCCAAAAGTTTTGGCAGTCAAGTTCCTCCACACCAAACTTGCTCATCCATGTCTTTATGGACCTTGCTTTGTGCACTGGTGCGCAGTCATGTTGGAACAGGAAGGGGCCATCCGTAAAAATTGTTCTCACAAAGTTGGGAGCATGAAATTGCCCAAAATGTCTTGGTATGCTGAAGCATTAAGAGTTCCTTTCACTGGAACTAAGGGGCCAAGCCCAACCCCTGAAAAACAACCCCACACCATAATCCCCCTTCCACCAAACTTTACACTTGGCACAATGCAGTCAGGCAAGTACCGTTCTCCTGGCAACCGCCAAACCCAGACTCGTCCATCGGATTCCCAGACAGAGAAGCGTGATTCGTCACTCCAGAGAACACGTCTCCACTGCTCTAGAGTCCAGTGGCGGCGTGCTTTACGCCACTGCATCCGACGCTTTGCATTGCACTTGGTGATGTAAGGCTTGGATGCAGCTGCTCGGCCATGGAAACCCATTCCATGAAGCTCTCTACGCACTGTTCTTGAGCTAATCTGAAGGCCACATGAAGTTTGGAGGTCTGTAGGTATTGACTCTTCAGAAAGTTGGCGACTTCTGTGCACTGTGCGCCTCAGCATGCGCTGACCCCACTCTGTGGTTTTACGTGTCCTACCACTTCGTGGCTGAGTTGCTGTTGCTCCCAATTGCTTCCACTTTGTTATGATACCACTAAGAGTTGACCGTGGAATATTTAGTAGTGAGGAAATTTCACGAATGGACTTATTGCACAGGTGGCAATATAAATATCGTTTTTCATTTAGTACTGCCCTTTGGAAGCAACAGAAGATACTTGCATGTTTCCCGGAAGAAAAATTAAGTACAATTTACCTTGACAATTTACCTTGATTCAAAAGTTTTCACCCCCCGACTCTTAATGCATTGTGTTTCCTTCTGGAGCATCAGTGAATGTTTGAACCTTTTTTAATAGTTGTGTTTGAGTCTCTCAATTGTCCTCAGTGTGAAAAGATGGACCTCAAAATCATACAGTCACTGCTGGAAAGGGTTCAAACATGCAAAAAATGCTTAAAATATCTTACTCAGGACAGTACTAAACAAAAAATAAAATATATGCATTTTGTATGATCTCTCTTATTTTGTTAAAATTATTCACATTTTCACAGATTCTGCAAGTGGTTCACATACTTGCAACTGTGTTTATATATATATATATATATATATTAAAAAAAATGAATTGTCATTAGAAATTTTTAATATACAAGTTGGGTGGCCTTGTTCACCATACCAACTAGTTCTTAACTAATGCGTTTGTTATACAAAGATTAAAACTGTAGTGAAGGGGTAAAAATAGAGCAACTTTCCATAATGATTTGCAGTAAATGAGTACAAGAAGAGTTATTTAAGTTATACAGTAGTCAGCAATTTTTTTAGCATCCTAACAGGATATCACATGTTCTTGACCATAGTGGTCTAAAAGTAACAGCTCAAAAGCAGAAATGTAGAGCAGTGCAGTCCACCTAATGAAACAACTTCTAGTCTCACATTTAACTCCAGCAGACTGAATATGTCTTATTACGACAATATCAGCATTCCCAGTACACATGGGATGGACAGAGAAGATGAAGAAGAGATGCATATCTATGCTACTGTTGATCCTATAAACAGTTTTGAAGTCAGGACAGAAATGGAAAACTCAGACACCAAAAGACACCAAACACCTCAACACACAGGTACTGAGACTAATTTCATTATATCACACACATTTGAGTCATATGAGTAATTATCTTCATATCTGTGGTGTTCAGAAATGGCTAGTGTGAAGACCAGAAGCTCCAGAGCAGCTCCAGTGTGTTTGGTGCTGCTGTGTGTTCTTCTGCTGACTGCAGTCATAGTGCTGTGTGTCCACATCCATACAAAGAGCACAAACTACACAGAAGAGAAAAACCAGCTACTAAACATGATTACCAACCTGACAGAAGAGACACACCAACTACTAACCAATAATACCAACCTTACAGAAGAGAGAAACCAGCTACTAACCAACAATACCAACCTTACTGAGGAGAGAGGCCAGCTACTAACCAGGACCATGCAATTGACAAAAGAGAGAGATAGATTATCTTCAAATAACAGTGACCTTATTAAACAAAGAAACCAATTAACTCAGGAGAAAAATGAACTGTTAAAAATGGGTAATTATGAACTACAAACAAGTTTTGTTTTACAGGATGCA
Organism: Mylopharyngodon piceus; assembly: GCA_039654765.1. Lineage (NCBI taxonomy): Eukaryota > Metazoa > Chordata > Actinopteri > Cypriniformes > Xenocyprididae > Mylopharyngodon > Mylopharyngodon piceus. The sequence continues at coordinate 24,578,112 of CM077454.1, forward strand.
TATAGGAATTATTTAGATGAAGTTGGTTAAAAATAAGTTTGGTAGATCAGTACTAATAGTAAAATTGCTTTTGTTTACAGATGGATGGGTTTATTATCAATCCAGTTTTTACTTCATTTCCTCTGCGTGGAAGAGCTGGACTGAGAGCAGAAGATACTGTACAGACAGAGGAGCAGATCTGATCATCATAAACAACAAAGAGGAACAAGTGAGTGAAACTACTTTTCTAACTATAGATAATAGTCTATAGGAAGAAAACTGTTATTATTCTTTTATACTTTATTCTGTTATTATGGTTTAATGTGTTATTGTTTCATGAAAAGTGTCTATTGTTAATTCTCTTTAAGACATAAATGTGTAATTGTTTTATTTTCTTAGGATTTTATTAAGAAAATGTCTTGCACTAAAGTCTGGATTGGGCTGACTGACAGTGATGTGGAGGGCAGATGGAGATGGGTTGATGGCAGCGCACTGACCTCTGGGTGAGAAATCACTGAACTGAATAATATCTAATAAATGATTCTCACAGTCAGTATCATATCACTGATCTATATTTTCAGGTTCTGGGCATCTAAAGAGCCTGATGGACATAGAAGAGAGAACTGTGCTCTAACTCATGCATCAGGATGGGCTGATTACCCATGCAGTGATAATTTTCAAAGTATCTGTGAGAAGAGGATTTTAAATTAAGTCAATGAGATGCAGGTTTATGTCAAAAAAAAGACATAAAATTATTATTATTATTATTATTTTTGCCAAATATTGTATGTTACTTGACGTACATAACGAGCTAGCCAGGGCCCTGAACCGGAATAAAAACAAAAAACGGAAACAAACTAAATTTCAACAGGAACATAAACAAAACAAAAAAAACGAAGTTCAAATGATCCGAAGAGAAATGCTTATTTGAAATTACCGTTAACCGGTTAATAACGTTATTTTATTGTTCTGTTTAGGATTTTAATTTGGCAGTCAACCAATCATGAATTCAAACAGTACGTCAAACATGACGTTGATGCATCCAATGTGAGTGAAATGTCCGCGCTCAGCTGTCAAGTCATCCTGTGTAAGTTGCAAGACAATGTGCTACATTAGTTTTTCAGAGGATATGTCACCATGGCAGGTTATATCCGGCATGGTGTGTTTTAATAAGCAAAAATGGCAAAATAGTGTAGAACCACTACTATTCAGGGAAAGAAAAAAAAAAAAATAATAATAATATATATATATATATATATATATATATATATATCTTGTTATATATATAAGGGGTGTAACAGTACACAAACATGACGGTTCGGTACATACATCGGTTTTGAAGTCACGGTTTGGTACGGGTTCGGTACAGCAGGGTGAGAAAACAAAACAGAAAAAAAATTCTTTTTTTATTAAACAATGTTTTACTGAACCAACTGTGTCTCTGTCTTTAAAATGTATTCAATTATAATTACAGTTTTCTTAAGGAGAAAAAAAAAATCTATCTCTGCTAATGCTGTAAGCTATTAGGGAGGTTACAATTAACAACAGAGCCCAAATAATTAAATTTAGTTGCTATTTATTTTTAGACAATCATCAACACTCAAATAATAATAAAAAAAGTGTATGTATTGTAAGCAAGTAAATTACAAATACGGCAGTTTTTGCATTAACTTCTGTTTCTCCAATTCGTTGTTGAAATATAATCATTAACTCACTGGCTGTCATAACTTGTTTTCATGACGGATTTATGTAGGCCTAACATTAACTAACAGGTTAAGTAAAATATAATTAATATATAGGCTAATATAGTGCATATATTTAGCGAAACAGTTCATTTCTCTAACGAACTAACAAGCTGTTAACACTGAATGGCTTTTCTAAGGTAAATGTAATACTACGTGACATATTGTTTTACTGACATCTTTCCATGGTTTAAACTCTAAGTTATACTGTATCTTTCAACATACCTTCATGTTCATTCTGTAACATGTAGTAGTCTGGTAGTCACTCGCGCTCCGCGCTGCCGTTTGAACTAAGGCACCTATACAGTGATCTGTCACGCCACATCAAAAAGCGTCAAAACGGCATTTATTGTTTGAATTTCATGATAAAATGGACAGAATTTGAAAGATGGCACATTGTTTCTTATTGAAAGTAACAAAACACAGAGCTTATTGCGATTATTCGTGGTTAATGCTGGTTAAAAAAATACGGCTAAAAAGCATTACTGTGCGCGCCCCCTTCTGGATTGGAGTGTGGATCGCCTGTATTCGTTGTATATATATATATATATATATATATATATTTGTAAACGTTTAAAAGCTTTGTTGTCAAAGTTAGTAGGCTATTGTGGCTATATGTATGGTCAGACACTTGGCTGTGTCGTTATATTATTAACCTTTTTTCCTAAATCAAGCTTAAATGGAGTTACGAGGTGTTTCACCAGCAAATGTTGGAGATTTGTGTTTTGTCAGTCATTAACGGCTGCATCTGAGGCAGCAAGTGCATCGCATTAAATTTTTTATCATCAACTTGCAGGTTACAAAGTATATTGTAACTATATGTGGGCGCTCAGTTTTTACTGTTGTTTAATATATTTGGCAAAAAGTGTGCACAGGTATTGGCTATGACAATGCAGCAAATACTAGACTAAAACTCTCTTCTCCACTGCTCAAATGCATAAAACATTAGCCTTTACACACATCATGTTATAAATAAAGAAAATGCTGTACTTACTCAAAGAACCAGTTTTTATTTACCCTTGCACTGCAAACAATCAGAGACAAACTGATGAAAATGACCAATTGATTGAAAATTGCTGAGCATACATAAAAGAATATTTTGCCAAAAGCAACACTTCTGTCATTTACTTGGAACTTCTCATTTTTTGGTGAACTGTTCCTGTAAGTTTAAGCTAAAATAAACTATCATCTCATCTCCTGACTTCCTTTAGCTATGAAGGTCTTTTAAAGAGGCAAGTGTTTAGATGAGACTCTCTCTCTCCTGATTTGAGACATACTAAATGATATTTTGAAGGTCATTAGCAACTGCAGGTGATACAATGTTTCTTACATTATAAGTCTGTTCTGAGGTCTTAAGCTTTAAGTTCTGGAAATGAAAACAGACTAAAAATGTATCAGAATCAATTTCAGGCAACTGTTTACAAAACTGTTTAATACATGTACGCATTAAAAACACCTAAAGAAAACCAGCAGTCACCAGCCCAGAAGCGTGTTCATTGTGTGACACACGTAATGAAAAACGTGCTCATAATATCTCTGAAGCCATTTGAAACTCATCTAGTCAACTCATTGGGGAAATATGTGGTGAACACACACATTTAATGCCAATACCCAAGCAAGTAATTCTTTCTTGAATGCTGGGAAGTTGTGTGCATCTTACTCCTTTTTTGAGAAATTACAATTTTTTGTGTTATAGCAAATTAATTACTACCTACAGGTGCTGGTCATATAATTAGAATATCATCAAAAAAGTTGATTTATTTCACTAATTCCATTCAAAAAGTGAAACTTGTATATTATATTCATTCATTACACACAGACTGATATATTTCAAATGTTTATTTCTTTTAATTTTGATGATTATAACTGACAACTAAGGAAAATCCCAAATTCAGTATCTCAGAAAATTAGAATATTGTGAAAAGGTTCAATATTGAAGACACCTGGTGCCACACTCTAATCAGCTAATTAACTCAAAACACCTGCAAAGACCTTTAAATGGTCTCTCAGTCTAGTTCTGTAGGCTACACAATCATGGGGAAGACTGCTGACTTGACAGTTGTCCAAAAGACGACCATTGACACCTTGCACAAGGAGGGCAAGACACAAAAGGTCATTGCAAAAGAGGCTGGCTGTTCACAGAACTCTGTGTCCAAGCACATTAATAGAGAGGCGAAGGGAAGGAAAAGATGTGGTAGAAAAAAGTGTACAAGCAATAGGGATAACCGCACCCTGGAGAGGATTGTGAAACAAAACCCATTCAAAAATGTGGGGGAGATTCACAAAGAGTGGACTGCAGCTGGAGTCAGTGCTTCAAGAACCACTACGCACAGACGTATGCAAGACATGGGTTTCAGCTGTCGCATTCCTTGTGTCAAGCCACTCTTGAACAACAGACAGCATCAGAAGCGTCTCGCCTGGGCTAAAGACAAAAAGGACTGGACTGCTGCTGAGTGTTATGTTCTCTGATGAAAGTAAATTTTGCATTTCCTTTGGAAATCAGGGTCCCAGAGTCTGGAGGAAGAGAGGAGAGGCACACAATCCACGTTGCTTGAGGTCCAGTGTAAAGTTTCCACAGTCAGTGATGGTTTGGGGTGCCATGTCATCTGCTGGTGTTGGTCCACTGTGTTTTCTGAGGTCCAAGGTCAACGCAGCCGTATACCAGGAAGTTTTAGAGCACTTCATGCTTCCTGCTGCTGACCAACTTTATGGAGATGCAGATTTCATTTTCCAACAGGACTTGGCACCTGCACACAGTGCCAAAGCTACCAGTACCTGGTTTAAGGACCATGGTATCCCTGTTCTTAATTGGCCAGCAAACTCGCCTGACCTTAACCCCATGGAAAATCTATGGGGTATTGTGAAGAGGAAGATGCGATATGCCAGACCCAACAATGCAGAAGAGCTGAAGGCCACTATCAGAGCAACCTGGGCTCTTATAACACCTGAGCAGTGCCACAGACTGATCGACTCCATGCCACGCCGCATTGCTGCAGTAATTCAGGCAAAAGGAGCCCCAACTAAGTATTGAGTGCTGTACATGCTCATACTTTTCATGTTCATACTTTTCAGTTGGCCAAGATTTCTAAAAATCCTTTCTTTGTATTGGTCTTAAGTAATATTCTAATTTTCTGAAATACTGAATTTGGGATTTTCCTTAGTTGTCAGTTATAATCATCAAAATTAAAAGAAATAAACATTTGAAATATATCAGTCTGTGTGTAATGAATGAATATAATATACAAGTTTCACTTTTTGATGATATTCTAATTATATGACCAGCACCTGTATTCTTCATGACAGTGATTATGTACACAGACTGTTGAACTCCTGTCAAAGTTTCTGGGTTCTAATTCCTTTTTTCCCTCATTAAAATCAAATGTGTTCATCAGTTCTTCATGTAATAACTTGAGAAAGACAGATCTGGTCAAGATGAGGAAACCAGCAGCAAACAATACATGTGAAGATCACAGGTGGATTCTATCTACAACTAACATGTTCTTCTTTGCTGCATTTAAGCCAAGTCAAACGGCATTAGATTGCCCCCTACAGGTCAATCTACCACAGCTCAGTCTATAACATCTCATGGGCAGGGATTTTATTTTGTGATTTCACCAGAACAAAGAGAATCTCCACGACAGTTAGCAATAGTTTGAAGTGCTTGTCTGTGCACAAGACGCCGTCACTGATAACTCTGGCAACAAGCAGTCGGCATGATTTCAAATTAGCAACACATTTCAGCACCAGATTGCCTCTTAGGCCACATATGTTCTCCTTGTCGGCTCCGTGTTTATTCGGCAGTATATAAAATATAGATCAGGGTTTTTTAACCTATTGGTGCAGAACACCGCACAAAACACTTGTCAGCATTGCACCAAGCAAAAACCAACTGACCCTTTTCGCATTTCCGGGTTTCTCAGAAGCGGAAGTCGTCATAGTTGGGTAAAATTCTATAGCGGTGAATGAGAGAATACATTCAATATATTTTTTGTGTTTCCATTTGCTCAAATAGCAAAAGAAAAACTCCACAATAGTGTTTTCACAACTTTCAAAAAGAGGAAAAAAATAGAGAGCGGTTGATAACGGCAGTCAGAAGAGAGAAAGATGTCATTTTTACCGTCACTCCCATAGCCGCTGTATTAGAAACACCCTCACAGCAGCGTTAACTAATTTTTTGTAATTTGATGCAAAGATAATATAATACTAAGTATAGTGTTATAAATGTACATACATTTTTTAAAAAAAAATTAAAATATAAAAAACTTTGCAGGATTTACAATATTGGTTATACTATTGTCAGTGGATCATTTTTTTATTTGTTTATTTTGTGGAACATGAGTTTTTGCTATAATTGTGAAATTTCATTGACACTTAAAATTACTCATATCATGAAATAAGAGTTTGTGATCATATCACCCAACAATAATCATGTTAAATAATCGTGTTTTCAATATTGACCAAAATAATCATGATTATGATTTTTGCCATAATCGAGCAGCCCTAACGGCACATTTTGAATGTCTTCTTTGTCAGACACCATTTCATGTCCTGGAGTTTCTTGTAATGAGCTGATGAGTTGTGTCAGGTGTGTTTAATTAGGGTGACATATAAAATGTTGTTCTCCCGCAGTAGAAATCGCGAAACGCGGGAAATGGGAACGCGGGGGCACCGTGATGCGACCACAAAGGGGCATGGCTGTTATGTTGAATAAAGTTTATTAATTAAGGGATGCAAATTGTTTTACCTTTGAACACCGTGGTTGCCTCATCTCCCCTTAGACGCAGTGGTTTAATAGCAGTCTTGCACGCAATTCTGAAAAACGGCGAATCCGATATTACAAAACCCGTTTATGGGAAAATGCTTAAATATCGGGAAAAATACCAGGAAAATTGATATATCGGATGATCTCTAACGAAGTCCCCCTGAAAAGGGGATCCACTTGTTTGGTGCTTCACTGTAGACATGTCTACAGAGCAGAAACACACACAGACAGCTTCTATCATTTACACGACTGATTCAAAGAGACTATATATAAACACTATAGGAATATAGGGAATGGACAGAGAAGAGATGACTAGTGATGCCAATGCAGTTACTATAAAGAATCATGATGTCAGGATAGGAACAAAGAACCAAACACCTCAACATACAGGTACTTAGACTTGATTCATTATAACAACAACTAACAAACATTTCAGTCATACTAGAAGTTAAAACATATTCATGTCTGTGGTGTTCAGGAAGTGATTATGTGAAGATCTGAAGCTCCAGAGCAGCTCCAGTGTGTTTGGTGGTGCTGTGTGTTCTTCTCCTGACTGCAGTCATAGTGCTTTGTGTCCAACTCTTTACAAACATCGACCTGTTTCAATTCAAGAGCAAAAACATCATGGAAGAAAGAGAGCTACTAACCTGGCAGAAGAAAGAGAGCAGCTACTAACAAAGATTACTAACCTACTAAGGAGAGACAAGCTACTCCGCAAGAACACAAACTTGACAAATGAAAGGGATGGATTATTATCTAAGAATGACAACCTCACTAAACAAAGAGAAGTTAAATCAAGAGAGAAATGAACTGGGGAAGAGGCTCAATGAAACAGGTAATCTTGATATTCAGTGTTTTATATTTTGTTTAATAAAGACACATTGTTCTACAATACTCTTCTTCAGATTGTAGCAAGAAGTTTAAATAATATTACTATCAAAGGGTTAACTTACAAGAAGAAGGTGAAAAAAACAACTCTTATCTGTATCCTTCACCAAAACATTTTTTTTTTTTTTTTTTTTTAATATAAGCAGACAGGATATGACTGCTCAGTGTGGTCACAGTGGTGTAGTTAAAGTTTAGCTTCTAAAAAGCATCAGTACACAGCAGCATCCACACGAGCAACTTACACAATGGACTCCAAAAGACCGAAAATCTTCAAGAGGACTCACGTCAATAGTAGCACTGAGATACAAGAACTGGACAGAGAAGATGGTGAGGAGATCACTGATGCCAGCAGAGACCCAACGAACCGTCATGATGTCAGGACAGAAACAGAGAACTCAGACACCGCAACACATCAAACACTTCAACACTCAGGTACTAAGACTCAGACATAACTAAAATGCACATTTAAGTCAAATGAGTGTTGAATAAATATTTATCTTCATATCTGTGATTTACAGGAAGTGTTTGTGTGAAGATCAGAAGCTCCAAAGCAGCTCCAGTGTGTTTCGTGCTGCTCTGTATTCTTCTGCTGATTGCAGTCATAGTGCTGGCCATCAAACTCAGTAAAAAGATTGATAAGTTTTACATCAAGTACAAAAACATCACAGAAGAGATAAATGAGTTAAATAACAGAAAATTAATCTTGGAAAACAATATTACGAATTTATCAAATCATAATGAAACCCTGATTACAGAAAAACGGAAATTACAGAAGAAGATGAAAGAACTGTGGCAACAGATACATAAAATGGGTAATAAAAAACTACACAACTATTCAATATTTAAAGAATATAGTATGTATGTTTTGGGTAACCCGTTATAAATAAGTTGTGTCAGTCAGCGTGATGGGAATAAAGAGCTAATTGTTGTACTATACTTACAGATGGATGGAAGTGCTATCAATCTAGTCTTTACTTCATCTCCTCTGAAAAGAAGAGCTGGATTGAGAGTAGGCGAGACTGTACAGACAGAGGGGCAGATCTGATCATCATAAACAACAGAGAGGAACAAGTGAGTGAAAGAGAATGTTTGTTTGTGACCATAACTAAGTTTGGAGCAACCAAGGCTACGTTCACACTGTGAGCTTTAGTGCTCAATTCCGATTTATGGCTCAGATCCAATGTTTTTGTAGAGCTGTTCATATTGTTGTTTTAAATGTGGCCAATATCAGATTCCAGTGTGAACAGATAATGGTTGTGGTCTGACCCGCATGCGCAAAATGATAAAAAAGGTGTCACGCAGCACACTGTCATACGGAAGTAAACATGGAGGACATTAGTGATTACACATTTATTTATAGTGTGATCTGCTGCCGAAGCCAGCAAATTTATGCACAGGCAATATAAAAAATTAAAAAAAAAAAAAGATGAGGATGCAATAAAAGAGATAAAAATGACATTTATGGTACGAGTCCTCGTGTTTTGCTTGTATATAGAGCTGTCACTGTAATGTTCTGACACATTCCTTCCACGTTGGGTATGTAAAATCTTTGAAGTGACTCCTATGAGCGCAGAATTGTGACGAATGTTGTTCTAGAGTAAAGTAAAAGTCGCATGAATTCTGATTTGACTGTTCAGACTGAGGTCGCATTGCAAAACATCTGATCTGTATTGGATTTAGTACCACATATGGAAGTGGCACAAATCGGAATTGAAAAGATCAGATTCCATGTGGTTTGTGCTGTTCACACTGTCATGACAAAAACAGATCTGAGTCACATGTGAGCAAAAGAATCTGATTTGGGCCACATTTGCCTGCAGTCTAAACATAACCAAAGTCTGACAACACCTTCCTTTGTGGACATTCTGAGCAGAGTATGTGAGCGAAGCGGACTCATGTACCGCTCATGCTTAAATCCCGCTCCGATGTGAAATTTGTCTGTACTGTAGAATTAATTTCTTGTAAAAATGTGTTAATTAGTAGGCCTACTTAGATAACAGTTATGATATTTGTTGCTTTAAGTATGTTTCTTGATTCATTAGGAGTATTTAAAAAGAGTTCCAGGTGGCACTGAAGTTTGGATTGGTCTGACTGACAGTGATGTGGAGAACACATGGAAATGGGTTGATGGCACAAACATGACCTCTGGGTGAGAAATCACTCCTCTAAAACTACATCTACCAAACTAGATAACTAGGGTAATACACTAGATAGATATATAGATGGATAGATAGATAGGCCTATTCTGAATTATTTATACTGAACACTTTTATAACATGCCTCTCCATGATATGGGAGTTATCTTATTTTCACTTTCAATAAAACGCTATTGTCCAATGACAATTTGGAAAGTAAATGTGACAGAAGACTGTTTTAGTAATGAACTGTAACGAATTACAATTAATTAATTAATTAGCTCAAATTATGGGTGAAATATATATATATGTAATTAAATCATAACGCGTTATGATCAATTATAATATAAATCGACCAAAAAGGGAATTATGCACACATATTGTGAATTAATTACAACGGATTATAATTAATTACATGTATGGTTCAGGATTAGTTCTAGTTTAATAGTTAATTTAGAAAGACTGGTCGAGTTTGTCCAGCAAACTGTCAGTTTTCCTTATAGACTATTATAGAAAGAGATTATTCCTCTGGCCACAAGAAATAATTTCCTATTCTAGCATTAAAGCGTAAAGCAGTTTGCAAAATCGAAACGTAGAAGTGACTTGATTTTCTGAATGTTACTAGGTGCTGCGGTTACTTCGCCTGATCACAACACTTTAGATACACAGTTGCAATCATACACCGTAGCAACCACATACAACCACCCAAAACACCATAGCAACCACCTGGCAACACCCTAGCAATGCCTAACAACCGCCTTGAGCAACTGCCTACAGTCATTCTGAATATCTGTGTGACTGTACAGCCATTTAAACAATCAAACTTTTAAAATGCTTTTAAACTTTAAGACAAAATTAAATTTGCATAGTATCTGGAATGTCAGATCTGAGTACATTTTCTTCGCAGTACTATTAAAAATAGAAAAATGCATTTTACAGTAACATAACATACATTGTTACTTAGAACATTCGGAGAGGTTTAAAACAAAACTAAACATGCTAGGTGGCAAAGACATTAAGGGAGAGATACAGTTTTATACTTGAATATACCGTTTAGAGTGAAACTAACACAATTACAGTCGTAACTAAGCTTAAATAATATGAATACATGCCTGCACACTTGAATACGACAAAAGTACACTTTGGCATAGTCATATTTTGAGGCTAAATGTAAATAGATTCTCCGTGTGTGTGTGTGTGTGATGTGTATTGGGGTAATGACCAGTGTCCGTGGGCCACTTGGCCATTAGCCCCGCATGGGGTGAACCAGGGTGACTCTTTGAAGTCCCTGGAGCTGGTGAGGACATTTTCTGCTTTGCTTCAAATGAGGTAACAAAGATGCCAATGAGTCAATTTGATCCAGACTTGCCGGGGCCTATTCATGATTTACATGCAGAGTTCAAAAAGCTAAAAGCATTCTGACAATTCTAAAGTTGGTTGGCTTATGTGATCCTGTGCAGACGCTACAGAACTCAACTAATTACGCAGAATGGGGCAGTTCACACAGAACACGTTTATGAATTCCATTGCGCTACTCTTCCATTTTATTCTCATTATTTAAACACGTTCTAGACTTTGACCTTTGCGCTCGCATCCTTTGCACCGTCTTGTGCATGACGCGGTGTTCTACAAAATATGGCGCTTAAGTTAAAATAAGTTCAACTTTTAAAAAAGGCGTCTCGCGATTTTAATCACAAAAACGCGTTCTGTGTGACTAGTCGAAAGATAAACAATGAATTCTTACTTAAGTGTTGTTATTTCAGCAGACAGTTTGCCTCGTACATTTAGTTTAACAGCATTAACAGCAAGCAAAAGAGGGCAAGGTTTCAAATGAACACAGCATATGCATTTTAAACACTTACATTGTGTTCTTGCTCCGTCCATGCAATAAATGCAGGTTCTTGAATTAATTTTAACTGCTCATATGACCCATTTTAGTACGCGCCAGTGGCCAAATGACACTTTAAAATCAATCAGAGCTATAAGTGTATATATTAATATTTACAAGTAATTTAGGCAACAACACCCCGTAATTCGCACCTTAGCACGCACATTTTTTATATAATTTTTTATAATCTATCAATTCAAAACCACCACAGCAACCAACAAACATCCTGGAAATGCCTAAGCAACCACATAGCATGCCTTGGTAACTGATCACAACACTTTAGATACACCGTTGCAATCATACACCGTAGCAACCACATACAGCCACCCAAAACACCATAGCAACCACCTGGCAACACCCTAGCAATGCCTAACAACCACCTTGAGCAACTGCCTACAGTCATTCTGTATATCTGTGTGACTGTACGGCCATTTAAACAATTAAACTTTTAAAATGCTTTTAAACTTTAAGACAAAATTAAAATTAGTCTTGACAAACTTTATCTCACAGTCGGTATCATATCACACAGAAAGCAGCACTGAACATCTAATGCTGATCTGTTGCAGGTTCTGGAGGGATGGAGAACCAAGTGATGGCACTGGTGATAAGGATTGTGCCATAAATCTGCCATCAGGGTTTGCTGATTATTCATGTAATAAAAAATTTAAGTGGATCTGTGAGAAGAACACATTTTAATTTACATTGCTAAAGGGTTGTTACAACATTTTTGTCTTGTTTCACTTTTTTCATGTAATAAAACTTTTAAAAGGGTCTGTTAGAAGAACACATTTTAATTTACATTGCTATAAAGGGTTGTTACAACATTTGTCTCATTTCGCTTTTGTTCTGAAACACAGTTCTTCAAGTTTCCATGTAATAAATCATCTTTATCATTAAAACACTGAGTAAATTTATTTATGATTCTATTATATTTTGTTAGTGATACATGTGTGCAGCTTCTCATCCACCATATTCACAATTAAAGTGTCCAAATATTAACATTATTGAATGTGTTTCAATAGATTAACTCAACAAATAGAGTGAGATTGGGGTGTGGCTTTTTTTCCCCCCTTCTTAAATTCTATATGGTGAGGCTAGTAATGCGGAAACTTCACATTTAAGAGAAAAATAATCAACTTAAATCACAAGAAGTAAGAAATATTATTACATTTATATCAAAAGCTTAACGACATTACTACTTTTACTAGTAGTGTACAAAAATGTTTTATCATAATTCGTTGCTGTTTATCTGCAAAACCTTTTTATATAAGCAGGATATGACTGCTCAGTGTGGTCACAGTGGTGTAGTTAAAGTTGAACTCTAAAAGCATCAGTACACAGCTGTGTTGTCCACACACAAGGAACTTACACAATCTGACTCCAAACGACTGAAAATGTGCAAGAGGAACAGCACAGGTATTGAGATTAATTTCATTATAATAACTAATACACACATTTTAGTCATGTGAGTAATTAAGAAACATTGATCTTCATGTCTGTGGTGTTCAGGAATTGATTCTGTGAGGAACAGAAGATACAAAAGAGCTACAGTGTGTTTGGTGCTGCAGTGTGTTCTTCTGGTTGAGGCGATCATATTGCTGAGTCTTGAACTCAGAACAAAGACTGATAAGTATGAAAACAGTGAGGAAAAATACATCCAAAAAAAGGACAAGCTACTTGTTGAGATCCAAAGCTTGTTAAAAAAGAAAGATAAATTAGTGAATAACAATAACAACATGACTAAACAAAATGACCAGTTAAATAAGGAGAAAAAACTACTATCAAAACACCTTCGTCAAATGGGTAATCTTGAACTTCACTAAAACTACACAAATGTTTAGCATTAAAAAAAGATGCAGCGTTTATGTTGTGTGTACACGTGGTTATTAGTAAGTTTCAGTTTAGTGTGGATGAGAACAAACAACTCATATCTAAACTGGTTGTGTTACCAGATGGATGGAAGTGCTATCAATCCGGTTTATACTACACTTCCTCTGACACGAAAAACTGGGCTGACAGTAGAGAAGACTGTTCGAAAAGAGGAGCAGATCTGATCATCATAAACAACAGAGAGGAACAAGTGTGTGAAACATTGATTGACTGATTCAGATTCACGATTCATTTACTCACATTAGATGTGTGTTAGTTAACATGTTACAAAATGATTTTCTATTATTAGGAGTCTTTTAAAAATGATACTGGTTTCTGGATTGGTCTGAATGAGAGTGCTGTGGAGAACACATGGAAATGGGTCGATGGCAGCACACTGACCTCTGGGTGAGAAATCACTGAACTGATTAATATCTTATAAATGATTCTCACAGTCAGTATCATATCACACAGAAAGCAACACTGAATAACTAATGCTGTTCTTTGTTTCAGCTTCTGGGCGTCTGGACAGCCCAGAGGTTCCATGGGCAAAGAGGATAACTGTGCTGTGCTGTATCAATTAGAGTGGTATGATTATCCATGTAATATTGTTTTTAAATGGATATGTGAGAGAAAAGCATCTTAAAATAAAATCTGTAATGTCATCACTAATAGGAAGCAAAATAGCTGTACTTGTATTTGCGAAAAATATAGTTCTACTTTTCAAGTCCTGTAATAAATTCTTAATTATTAAATCATTTAGCATTTTTTTTTTCTGTTATATTTTATTGTTTCATGTGTGCAGCTTCTCTGTGGTTTTCTGTTGTTTTAATGCTAGAAGCATTACTCAACATTTATAATAAATCTCATAATGAGATCAAGAACAACAGACTGATGTTAGCATTAAGCTAATGGCTAATATTCACTTCCTAGACAACAAAAAGCATTTCCTATGACGTTGTTTGAGGACAAAGTGGAAATTTAGGGAATGTTCAGTCTTTATTTCCACAGAGACTTGACCTGAAACCAGTTTATATCTCTTGATAATGCTAATATTGCACTTAGTGCGCTTAACAACAGCATAACCTTAACAGCATAAAGGCTAACTGATAGTAACTGATAGTTCTGTCTCTTAGTGACAGAAACCACTTATTAGTTTCACTTCCTCTAAAGTGTTTTTAGCACAGCAGGTTAAAAGTTTAACTTAAAGATGCACTTTTTTTCTTTTCAATTCAAATGTTTTACCACTAAAAATAGTGCTTTTGAGATATGTTTCAAATAATGTACATTCATGCAAGACTGCAGTCATATAAATTTCGCAATCAAGTAGCACAAAATGTCTGGCTAACGTGTAAAGACAAATTTGCTGACTCCACTAAATCTCACAAGATAATGACATTCTGAAATTCATGTTAATTTTTTTCAGTTCAACTTCACATTCTTTGTTAGGTTGTTAATAGGCTAAATCGTGCGCACAATTTATTAATTCGTTCCCTCGATTTACTAAAACGTGCACACGATTTACTATTTTGTTCCCTCGATTTACTAAAACGTGAGCACGATTTACTATTTTGTTCCCGAGATTTACTAAAATGTGCGCATGATTTACTATTTTGTTCTCTAGATTTACTAAAACGTGCGCATGATTTACTATTTTGTTCCCTCGATTTACTAAATAGTGCGCACGATTTACTATTTTGTTCCCTCGATTTACTAAAACGTGAGCACGATTTACTATTTTGTTCCCGAGATTTACTAAAATGTGCGCATGATTTACTATTTTGTTCCCTAGATTTACTAAAACGTGCGCATGATTTACTATTTTGTTCCCTCGATTTACTAAATAGTGCGCACGATTTACTATTTTGTTCCCTCGATTTACTAAATCGTGCGCACGATTTACTATTTTGTTCCCTAGATTTACTAAAACGTGAGCACGATTTACTATTTTGTTCCCTAGATTTACTAAAACGTGCGCACGATTTACTATTTTGTTCCCTCGATTTACTAAATCGTGCGCACGATTTACTATTTTGTTCCCTAGATTTACTAAAACGTGAGCACGATTTACTATTTTGTTCTCTCGGTTTACTAAATCGTGCGCACGATTTACTATTTTGTTCCCTCGATTTACTAAAACGTGCGCACGATTTACTATTTTGTTCCCTCGATTTACTAAAACGTGAGCACGATTTACTATTTTGTTCTCTCGGTTTACTAAATCGTGCGCACGATTTACTATTTTGTTCCCTCGATTTACTAAAACGTGCGCACGATTTACTATTTTGTAACATTTTTTTTGCCCAGCCCTAGTTCTAATTCAGATACAGATAAAGTAGCACAGTAAAGATTACATTTATATAAATGCATTAGTGAGAGAGTGAGGGCGTGTATGAATTCTACCTGGCAGCATCTCTCTACATTAGTGAAGCTGTGGGATTTAGTTACTAAGAAATATATGTTAGAACTTTTCAGTTTCTAAGCTATTTTATTCAGAAATCACACAACATTGTTGACAATACATTTCCGCGCTACTGAACGATTCTGTGCGCGCGTTCTGCACGTGATGTACGAACGAGTCTACAAGCTATACTGTATGTGCGTGCGTTACAGCGCAGAATGCATTAATTTAGAACGGTGATTAACTTAAAATAAGCTGTTTAAAACGTGCATTCTCCCATTCAATTTCGAGCATCCAGATGGTATAATCACGTCTTGTGACGCGCTCTCAGAGTATGCATTTATTGGTCATTTTGAAAACGGAGCGTAAATGTGGATAACAAAGATTTCTTATGCTGTTGCGCCCTCTATAGGACCAGCAACTAGTCGACGTCAAGCTTAAAACGTCACGGCAGAGCATTAAAGTTGACTAGTCAGTTGAACCCCTACTGTGCACTTTTAAAAAGTACCTAAAAACACACTTGTTCGCTAAGGCCTTTCCTTGACTCATCTTACTATATTTTATTATTTTATTTGTTATGCAATTTTATTTTTTGGTATGTATTTTTATTATTTTTCTTGTGCCGTAAAACGAATCGTGCAGACCAAACCGTAAGTGCTAGAGACTTGAAACTTGGCCAGATGATAGGTCTCAATTGAGGTTGACAGAGTATGACCCAGATTGGCCAATAGGTGGCGCTACAGTGATCAAAAACGCAAAACTGCTCATAACTCATAGACCGTTTGTCGTAGACTCAAGTGTCTTATATCAATGTAATCCATGGCTCAAGTCGAACAAAACATATATCTTACATATTTTTACGCCATTTTGAATTTTGTCCAAAACCTACTTTTGCGAACTAGTCCTAGGTTTTTCGCCTGATCGGAACCAAACCAGTGCAGAACGATTCTCTGGAGTCTGAATAATAATTAATAATTAATAATAATTCCTTATATTTATATAGCGCTTTTCTGGGTACTCAAAGCGCTTTTTACATATGGAAGGGGGGAATCTCCTCAACCACCACCAATGTGCAGCGTGCACCTGGATGATGCGACGGCAGCCATATTGCGCCAGAACACCCACCACACACCAGCTTATTGGTGGAGAGGAGACAGAGTGATGAAGCCAATCAGTATATGGGGATGATTAGGAGGCCATGATGGACAGAGGCCAATGGGCAAATTTGGCCAGGATGTCGGGGTTAGACCCCTACTCTTTTCGAAGGACATCCTGGGATTTTTAACGACCACAGAGAGTCAGGACCTCAGTTTAACTTCTCATCCGAAGGACGGTGCTTTTTGACAGTATAGTGTCCCCATCACTATACTGGGGTGTTAGGACCCACACAGACCACAGGGTGAGCACCCCCTGCTGGCCTCACTAACACCTCTTCCAGCAGCAACCTAGTTTTCCCAGGAGGTCTCCCATCCAGGTACTAACCAGGCTCAGCCCTGCTTAGCTTCAGTGGGCAACCAGTCTTGGGCTACAGGGTGATATGGCTGCGAAACTTGAATATCAAGTTATCAAAAAAAAAAAGTTATCAAATTTTTTTTTTGAAATTTTGATTCACGGTCGCTAAGGGGCGCCAAAACATTCGAAATGGGCGGAGCCACTTTTACTAAAATGGCTATAACTCTTAAACGAAATTCAATATTTTCACCAAATTCGGTACACATGTGTAGGGGCTCAATCTTTGGTCACAGTAAAAAAATTGCGTCGATTGTACACTAGGTGGTGCTATAACTTGAAAAAAAAATCCATGAAAACAGCCATTAGTCCGATCGACTTGAAATTTGGCATGCAGTGTCTTGGTCCAAGCGGGCATGATGGTCTATGAGGACATTGGCGTATCTCAAAAAACATGGCCGCCATCGGCCAATGAATTTTGAGCACCTATTAGACAAAGTTAATGGAGGCCGAACGGAACGAACTCAGTGGGCATGTTCGACTCATGGGCCTAGAGGTCTATAAGAATTTTGAAAGAAACCGACCACTAGTTGGCGCTAACGAGTTTTACGGCTCTGTAATCACGTGGTGTTTCACACATACACACAATATTCATATCATTTGATAGATCTCCTCATGCTGAACAACATATATTTCCTTTGGTATGTTGCCTGTATTAGCTGTAAATGGTCTTTTCCATCTATGATCATATAATAATATTTATATCATTTATTAGATCTCCTCATTTTGAACAACTCTGCCTCAAGAACCATTGCTGTCAATCAAATCGTTCAAGAATATTTATAAAAAATAAACTACTTTTGCAAACTAGTCCTAGATTTTTTGCTCAATCTGAATACAACCAATGCAGTGGAATTCTCTGGACTCTCTAGATTAATAATTATCAAAAAAAAAAAAACCTTGAACTTCTGCATTTATATGGCTATAATAGGGTCATTTCAATATGTAACCTTGACCAAGTGAAAGCCTATAACTCCTCAAGGAAAGCTCACAATAAGTAAGCACGTGTGACATATGACTCTAAGCAAGCAATTTCATGGAGATCGGGACAATAGGTGCCTTTATAACAGTTAAAAAGGTGAAGAATGACAATGTTCTTAGGATTTTAATGGCAATTCCCTGAAACTGCCACCAGATGGCAGCAGAAGGCCACTAATATAGTTTAAGGTTTTTCAATGTTTTGTCATTTAAAATCCCTTTTAAACTATATAAATCCTTACAATAACATTACAGTTCACATTTTGTCAAGGTTTACCACTTCATATGTTCATTTGACATATGTTTTTGCAATAATATAACATGCCAATTACATTGAGACCTGAAAATGATGATTTTTAAAGGGGAAACCTGGAATAAGCATTTTCTTACCTATTATTGATTTCAAATATCCATATCTGCAAAAAAATGTGTAAGTATGTTTAATTAATGGAGTTAACATGGTAAATGTACTTGAAACACAAAACAAACACTTTTAAAATGAAAGCGAGCCAGTAAGTGTTTCTCTGCTGACACCTGCTGTTTAAAAGTCATTTTTGTCATACTACTCATTAATATTGTTCTATAATTCATTTTTAGACTTTATAAAATCACCATTTTAACAATTACTATCACTTTTTTGTCAAAATTCATCACTTCATTTCCATTCAAGTATTAGTTGTGACAGCTGTGCCACATGAGTAAAATGAAACCTGAAAATGGTGTTATACTGAGAATTGCAGAAAACATTGTTACCCTTCATGTATTTCAAATTCTGAATCTACAAGAAAATGTGTCTTTGTGTTTATGTGTGTGCGTGTGTGTAAGCATGGTTAGTGTATAACAAGTATTATTGTTACTTAACTGTTCCTCTATGATTTAAGTGGTTACATGCTTGCTAAAATCGTAATATCTTTTTACGCACATGTGCTTAAAGGACTTAAATGCTTGAACCCCGATAAATGCTGCTTGCAGCTCTAATTTCATTTTGTTATCTTATCTTTGTAAACACTGTTTTAAAAAGTGCTATATAAATAACGCTTTACTTACTTACTAGTGTGTGTGTTCGAGGCTAAGTTTAGCATAGATATATTTTCACTCACTGAACACTCTGATAGCTTGAGACTGATAGCTTTTGCTCTCCGTCAAGCGATCTGTACTATTTCAATTCAGCTCAATGGATGCGCAGCGTACATGTTTTTGACGGTCTACAAACTCTAGTGTGAAGCCGCACGACTCGCCACCGCTTTGCTGAGAGTGCTGTTTCTCACACACAAGCAGAGAGAGAGACAGAGAGACTTAAATACCACACAGAATCGACACGCTACATGTAAATGATATTCTTTGTTGTATTTTCCTGTCAAAATAACAGAGTTCATTTGGAATTTTTCTTTTAAGAACAAGAAGCAGAGAAGTCAGTTTCTCCGGTAGTGGGCGAAACTAATGCGCAAACAGCAATCTCATTGGCTGGCACTCATCTATTACTGTCCCTGTTTTGATGTCAGCAAATCAGTTGACAAGTGAACGCTGACAACGTGATTAATATTCATAAACCCAGCAGCTCATCAATTCTTAGTGCATTGTATATTATTAGTAGAATTAGTATTAGTATTATTATCTATCACTATTATCTTTTTTTTTTTAAACACTGAATGACCAACAATATCTTAAGCACCACCTCCAGTCCTAATAAAATTCTATCATT
The DNA here is from genome assembly GCA_039654765.1 of Mylopharyngodon piceus. NCBI lineage: Eukaryota > Metazoa > Chordata > Actinopteri > Cypriniformes > Xenocyprididae > Mylopharyngodon > Mylopharyngodon piceus. The sequence continues at coordinate 24,597,965 of CM077454.1, forward strand.
AAATAGTGCTTGATTATCATAATATCATAATATAATACTTGATTGACTGATGTTAAGTGTACATTCAGATATTTAAACAGCTGTGCCATTTTAAAAAGGTAAGGTGATTTGGTGGTAGTGCTGTCAAACAATTAATCGTGATTAATCACATCCAAAATAAAAGTTTGTGTTCACATAATATAAGTGTGTGTACTGTGTATATTTTTATATATAAAAGTGATCTACTGACAAAAAAGGGCAGACACAGCAGAGATTATAAGGGGAACAGGAACAAGTGACAGGTGAGGGAAATCAGCTTGTGATCTGTGCACCTGCGCTGCAAAATCAGCGATGATTGCCCAGGTCACGAGCTGCAGAAAATGACAGGACACACACAGACAACAGGATGAAGCCAGTGATGCACCCTGAACCGTGACAGATGCAATTAATTGTTTGACAGCACTATACAGTGCCCTCCACAAATATTGGCACCCTTGGTAAATATGAGTAAAGGTGGCTGTGAAAATAAATCTGCATTATTTATCCTTTTGATCTTTCATTAAAAAAAAAAAAAAAAAATCACAAAATTCTAACCTTTCATTTAAGTAAAACAATTGAAAATGGGGGGAAAAGCTCATTATGAAATAAATGTTTTTCTCTAGCTCACGTTGGCCACAATTATTGGCACCCAATTATTGCAACGTCCGTTTGCCAAGATAACAACTCTGCCTGATGAGTTTGGAGAACACCTGACGAGATCAGAGACCATTCCTTCATTCAGAATCTCTCCAGATCCTTCAGATTCCCAGCTCCATGTTGGTGCTTCTTCTCTTCAGTTCACTCCACTCATTTTCTTTAGGGTTCAGGTCAGGGGACTGGGACGGCCATGGCAGAAGCTTCATTTTGTGCTCAGTGACACATTTTTGTGTTGATTTTGATGTTTGTTTTGGATCATTGTCCTGATGGAAGATCCAACCACGGCCCATTATTGGATTTCTAGCAGAAGCGGTCAGGTTTTGATTTTTTATCTGTTGGTATTTGATAGAATCCATGATGCCATGTATCTGAACAAGATGTCCAGGACCTCCAGCAGAAAAATAGGCCCACAACATTATCCAGCAGTATATTTAACCGTGGGCATGGGGTACTTTTTATCCATGTGTGCACCAAACCCATCTGGTGGGTTTGCTGCCAAAAAGCTCTTTTTTTAGTTTCACCTGGCCATAGAAGCTGGTCCCGTTTGAAGTTCCAGTCTTGTCCGACAACTGAATATGCTTGAGTTTGTTTTTGGATGAGTGAGGAGGATTTTTCTTGAAACCCTCCCAAACAACTTGTGGGGATGTAGGTGCTGTTTGGTAATATTTTTTTTAGGCTTTCTGAGACTCAAGACTCAACTCATTTCTGCAGTTCTTCAGCTGTGATCCTTGGAGAGTCTTTGGCCACTCAAACTTTCCTCCTCACCACGCATTAGGACGATATAGACACACGTCCTCTTCCAGGCAGATTTGTAACATCTTTAGTTGATTGGAACTTCTTAATTATTGCCCTGATAGTGGAAATGGGGATTTTCAATGCTTTAGCTATTTTCTTACAGCCACTTTCTATTTTGTGAAGCTCAACAATCTTTTGCTGCACATCAGAACTATATTCTTTGGTTTTACTTCTTGTGATGAATGAATAAGGGAATTTGGCCTTTGTGTTTCCTCATGTTTATACTCCTGTGGAACAGGAAGTCATGGCTGGACAATTTCATGCTCCTAGTCACCCTGGTGTGCTAAAAAAATGTAAATATGAATGGGAATATACTTCAGAGATATTTTACTCATAAGAATTTCTAGGGGTGCCAACAATTGTGGCCAACATGTATTGGAGAAAAACTTTTATTTCATAATGTGAGTTTCCCCCCACTTTCAATTGTTTTACTTCGATGAAAGGTTAGGTTTCATTCATTTTTGAATTAAAGATGAAAAGGATAAACAATGCAGATTTATTTTCACAGCCGCCTTTGCTCATATTTAATAAGGGTGCCAATATTTGTGGAGGGCACTGTGTATATATATATATATAGCATAAATAGCATATCAGTCTGGTGAATAAACTAAAAGATTTACTAGCCAGTGGCAATTCTGTTGCCAAGGTGGTGTGTAGAGGGTTGTTATAATGGGTTCTATTGTCTTTTGTTGCTTTGCATTGTGCCAGAGAGTGTTAGTAAAACAACTGTCAACTGTAAAATATATAGTTGTACTTTAAGCTAGTTTCTTCTACAAGTCCTGCTGTAAATAATCATCTTCATTATTAAATCAATTAGCATAATAATTTGTCCCTATTATAGTTTTCTGCAGTTTTAATATGTATAGGCTAGAAGCATTAGTCAACATTCATAATAAAACTGTTCTTCCGATATCTCAATACCAGTGATGCAAAACACATCAGATCAAGAGTCTGCAGCCTTACACTAGGAACAACAGACTGATGTTAGCGCTAGGCTAACAGCTAAATATTCACTTCTTAGACAACAAAAAGCCATTCCTATAGCGTTGTTTGAGGACAATGAAGAAGAAATTTAGGGAATGTTCAGTCTTTATTGGCCTAGAACCAGTTTACATCTCTTGATAACACTAATATTGCACTTAATGTGCTTTACAATGGCATCAGTCAGCTTTTAACTGATGGCCGTCTGACATGTGCATGCAAGTATGCACGTCTTAGGCCTGTTTCACACATTCTCCTTTTGAAGTGCATATGTGGTGTTTTTTTTTCGTGACCATGTTAACAGTTTAGAGCTTTCACACTGCACGCGGATGAGGTCCGGCAATGCGTTGCAGTGCATCTGCAGCAGTGCAGCGATCATTTCTACACGAGTCTATTTTGGCTGTGCTGCACCACGCTGAATTAAAGCGACAGCACATTGTTCGCATTACAATAAACATGTATTGATGCGAAAATCTAGTAATTTCACCATAGATGCATATAATTTAAAGTTTACTCTGTTTCAAAGTCAACACATGGCTTTTTGCGTCGGGTAAAGCAAGGAAAACATCACCTTACCTCGCATTTTGATAATGGATAACGTCTCTTCGTGGAGGTGAAAAAACAAAAGTTCTTTATGACCTGCAGGATTTCTTGTATAAAGATTTGGCTGTTTTCATCTATTGTAAGATTTAATTTAAAATGTTTGTGATTTTAACATATAGCCTATGTTTAAATGTTTTGCCACTTGCTTGAGCAACACAATATGTAAAGTATTACTAGATAAATATAAGTAATTAAATTTTGTAAGACACTTTTTGTTTAGAAAGACAATATGCGTGGAGGCGTGAATAATCCTGAATAATGCTGTGATTCACATCTGAGGAGATAGTAGCCGTGTTTCCATTACCCTTTAAATTGAAATTGCGAATTGAAAATACGCCCAATGGAAACGCGTCAATTTCGCAAAAAAGTGCAATGGAAACTGCAATGGAAACAGTTTTTTTTTTGTTTTTTGTTTTTTTTGCATTTACAGGTCACCTGCCATATGTAAAAGTCAATTATTCTTTAAAGAGGGCACGGTATGTTTGTACAGAAGACGAGAGTTCTTTATTAAACTCATAAAAGACAAAAGTATTACAGGACTACTGGATTCTAAACAGTAAATGCCACAATTTGAATTTATCAAGACCTCAAAGCAGATAGGAGCGAGAAACACCAAGAAACACATTATA